>CM022297.1:44707341-45054385 GCA_011799875.1 Thinopyrum elongatum | reverse complement strand
CTTCTATTCTCTTCCTCCACGGCTGGCCTCCGTCCGTCCGTCCCCTTCGTACACCACCGATCCGTCATCCCCTCTGCGCCCCGTTCTCCGGCAGCAGCCGCCGCCCGCCCGCCCGCCCGCCGTCGACATCCTCCAGGGGTACGTGCCTACCGCGATCTGAATCAATCGCTCCTCTTTTGTTTCTTCCTCCCCAACACACCCATCCATCCATCCATCCATCCAATTCTTGTTTCTTTTTGTTGGGACTAAAATCAGCTTATCCTCCGCCTCGATTCCGCCAGCTCCGCCCGACCATGGCGTCGCCGGCGCTCATCTCCGACACCGACCAGTGGAAGGCCCTCCAGGTGCGTCTCCCCTCCGCCCCTCACCCGCGGGTTTCGATTCCATTGCCAGCCTCTCACCGTGTGTGTGTGTTTCGTGACCGCAGGCGCACGTCGGCGCGATCCACAAGACGCACCTCCGCGATCTCATGACGGACGCCGACCGATGCAAGGCAATGACAGCGTAAGGCCCCGACCACCTTCCTTCGTTTCACAATGTCCTCTTGGGGTGCTGATGGTCGATTCGTTGGATTGGATTGGATTGGCAGGGAATTCGAAGGCGTCTTCCTGGACTACTCGAGGCAGCAGGCCACCACGGAGACCATCGACAAGCTGTTCAAGTTGGCAGAGGTGAACACTTGTTCGATAAAAAATTTTTGGGGAGGGGGGTCGTTGTAAGTGGGGAGAGTAATTTGGGATGTGCTGAAATTATTATTGCAGGCTGCAAAGCTCAAGGAGAAGATTGACAAGATGTTTAAAGGCGAGAAGGTCAGTATCGTCCTCTGTAACCGTTCTTCAGATATTACATCACATCACACGTGCTTATTCGACATGTACTACTACTTGTTATCTGTAGATGTCATTCAGACGAATATTAATCTTGGGAAAACAATTATGAGCATTGACCACTTCTCTACTTTAATGTGTCAAGTTCATAGATAACAAACAATTTGGGATGGATGGAATACATGTCTCAGTTGACTTGATCGATTTGTCTGTCAGATAAACAGCACGGAGAACAGATCAGTGCTCCATGTGGCTCTCAGGGCTCCAAGAGATGCAGTCATAAACAGTGACGGGGTGAACGTGGTCCCCGAAGTTTGGGCTGTTAAGGATAAAATCAAGCAGTTTTCAGAAACTTTTAGGAGTGGCTCATGGGTAAATTTTCAAACACAAATTTCTTAACTTGGCAAATGTAACAGAAACAGCGAAGATTTATCGCTGCTACTTCTTGGAACTGCAGGTTGGGGCAACTGGGAAACCATTGACAAATGTTGTCTCGGTTGGAATTGGTGGTAGCTTCCTTGGACCTCTGTTTGTGCATACGGCTCTCCAAACTGGTAAACAATCATGTTATCCATTCCTTTTCTAGGTTTTCTGAACTGAGATTTTTTTGTTTAGATTATTTACTGCCAGATTTTGATCTGATATGATGAAAATATTACTAATTTTCAGACCCGGAAGCAGCAGAATCTGCCAAAGGAAGACAACTGAGATTGTAAGTGTGTATTTGGGGCATGTTTTTGTATTTCTTATGCCGGCACCTGTCATACCTGCTGTGCTGGCACTTCCTGTAGATACTCAACCTTTTAAAATGTGATTGAGTGGCTTTTGACTTTCTGTACCACCCATGAATCTTTCTAGTTGTGCCTTGTGATTGAGTGTCTATATTTTTGGCTTCTCGTACCATTCATGCAATCAATATGCTCTTCATCTAGTAATATGTGCTCAAATTGTGGTTATGCTGCAGTCTTGCAAATGTTGATCCAGTTGATGTTGCGCGGAGCATCAAAGATTTAGATCCTGCAACCACTCTTGGTAATCATCATGTTTCACTAGTATTAACTCTCAGCACAGATACTCTCTCTGGTTCTACAAATATCATCAGAAGTTCTGATCGTTCTTGTCGAACAAATGTGCAGTTGTGGTTGTCTCAAAGACCTTCACGACAGCTGAAACAATGTTGAATGCTCGAACTATCAAGGAGTGGATTGTCTCTTCTCTTGGGTAAGTCTGTTTAGTACCTTAAACATCTTTTGCCCTACTGTGAACCCTTATTGCTCAGTGATTGATGTGGAATTTGTTAATTCAGACCTCAGGCTGTTTCCAAACACATGATTGCTGTCAGTACTAATCTTAAGGTACTTTTCGACCTTTTAGTTTTCCAGCCAATTTTCACATGATCATATTCTGTTTTCACATATCTGCAGTTCTGTCGCTGCGATTTCCATGTTTAAGTGTAACATGTTTGGCTAAGTTGTTAGAGCATTCCCCATGCCATATTCTTCGTCAAGAACCCTGATCCTAATGTGATAAATTTTTAACTGTACCTTTTTCTTTTGAAAAAGCTTGTCAAGGAGTTCGGAATTGACCCTAACAACGCTTTTGCGTTTTGGGACTGGGTTGGCGGCCGCTATAGTGGTGAGAACTCTTCTTTTCATTAAAGTTACTAATATATCTTATGTTCTGCATCATAACTCTTGTTAAATATTGTAGTTTGCAGTGCTGTCGGTGTTCTGCCCTTGTCTCTTCAGTATGGATTTCCAATTGTTCAGAAGTATGTTATCTTAATCTATATTTACATCCTGAAGTGAAATTCATGTTTTGGCAATAGGCAATAGAAATATAAAGGACAGTAGTTGTTTCAATTTTAAAACATCGGTTCAATTCCATGACTGCCAAACGAGTTTGTGCCTTAATGGATGGGGGATCATGGCAATAAACAATTCTAAGAAAAGTAACCTCAGAGATGCCCATCTCACTTGTCTGGTCAACAAGTGAGTACCATGACCCATTGGCCTGGTGTCATTGCCTAAATTCTATCAAGCTGCAAGTACTTCACATATGCATAATCATTCATGACAGCTGTCACAGTATTACGGGTGCTTTACAAAAAGGATACTACACATCTGTGTCCATCACCATTGACCAATCCTTGTTGGTATAAAAATGATACGAAGATATTTCTGATGAGAAAAATAGAAGAACTGGACCTGATACCATTTCCCAGCAAAATTTATCGAGACAGCTGCACTATTCTCTCGTAGTATTATGGATATTTGTGTAAGACGTGATATTTTTGTGTTAATCACAAGTAGAAATCGAAAGATAGGATAAGTTAAATTCTGCTGGAACACTACGAGCATCTACTGCTTGGAGGATCTTGAATAGTTTAGTACTCAAGCATCCAAAGTAAACACATGCTAGATGATTTTAACTCTGGGACAACTTATCCAGGTAACATAAAGCCATAACCTACCCTTAACTAGGAAGGTCAAACTCCTGTCCTCGTCATTTCAAGGTTAGATTTGGTGGGTTTTAGGATACATCAAGTCCCTCAAAGCTCCAAAGAGGGTTTAATAAGTAAATAATCTGCGTTTAACATTTTTACCGTCAAAATGTGGATGACAATTCCAATGCCAAGGTCGAAGTCTGGAAATGTTCATTTGCATTGTAAACAGAGATGATAATTGATCCTGCTCTGGTTTCTTTTCTTTCTGAAGATTTCTGGAGGGTGCTTCCAGCATTGACAACCACTTCCACACATCTTCATTTGAGAAAAATATACCTGTAAGTGAGTTGTTTATGGGGATCAGTGATCTCAACCATTAACCATTCTTGTAACAGGGTCTTTCGTTTCTGTTTAGGTACTCCTTGGTTTGTTGAGTGTGTGGAATGTTTCATTTCTCGGATATCCGGCTAGGGTGAGCTACTCAGTCCCATCGTCTTGTTATTTCCTGTTACAATTTATACCTAATCTCCATCTGAGTACTTCAATTTTCTCTGATTATTGTTTCTAGGCAATATTGCCGTACTCTCAAGCACTTGAGAAACTAGCACCACATATTCAGCAGGTACATTACTAGCTTTGCTTTTAACAGCTGCCATCTTGGAGATTCTCTTTTGTTCTTAATCATAACATATGCATATTTATGTTGTAAAGCTTAGCATGGAGAGTAATGGAAAGGGTGTCTCCATTGATGGTGTTCGACTTCCATATGAGGCTGGTGAAATTGATTTTGGTGAACCTGGAACAAACGGGCAACACAGCTTCTATCAATTAATCCATCAGGTAAATACTAGTTTCACATTCGCTAGTGATGTTGCCAAGTGCTGTAGCGGTTTGCAATTTGTATCAACTAAACTGTGTAGGAAGATATTGCAGAGCACAATTAGTATTTCCAGGAAGTCATGACCTTTATCACTTCAACTGTTAAAGTATCAAATTTGATAATGCCATATGGATTAGGATTTCATATGCTCATAGTTACCTTAATGATTTATGCGTGTTACATTTTGGCACCTCTTACATCTGTCTCTTGTCTACTTGATTACTTTCATGCGTTATAAGTTCTAGCAACCATATATTTCAATGGATATGCACCTTTGTTGATAATGGTTGTACCTGCACTTCCAGGGAAGAGTTATTCCTTGTGATTTTATTGGCGTCATAAAAAGCCAGCAGCCTGTTTACTTGAAAGGTATGTCATTGAAACATTCTTTTGTGAGTTGAAAACTTAAGATGCACCCTGTTAGGCTTGTGGTTCTTCAAATGCCCTTTGAAACACTTCTATGGTGCATTTTTATCAGGGGAAACTGTTAGCAATCATGATGAGTTGATGTCCAATTTCTTTGCTCAGCCTGACGCACTTGCTTATGGAAAGGTAAATAGCTCGACAGCATTTTGGAGAACATGCTTTTCATGAACTGTTTTGGTTTCTTATTAGAGTGACTTCATCTTTTCAGACTCCTGAACAATTACACAGCGAGAAAGTTCCCGAAAATCTTATCCCTCATAAGGTGATGATTATTCACTTATTTCTAACATGGTTATTCCAATACATCAAGCTTATCACCATAAATGTTGCCTTTCTGACTGAGCATTCTGCTGTCGTTTTCGTGGCTTCAGACTTTTCAGGGCAACCGGCCATCACTGAGTTTCTTGCTGTCTTCATTATCTGCCTATGAGATTGGACAGGTATGCAGATAATATTCTCTGTACTCATCTGAAGTTGCAAGCTGTTCAACCCTGAATTCAGTATAGTACATCCTCTTCTTTTTCAGTGGCAAGATTCTGATTATGTTGTATGAATCATGCATAATTTAAAAATAGTAACATAAGATTAGGATTTTGCTGTTCACAATGGGTTCTAATCATGGTTGTGTTGATTGGTCTCTTTCCCTGATTAAATATTACAACTTAAGAAAGCAAATTTGAGATGACCTGGTATCTGTTGGGCAGATTCTGCTGGTGGAAGCTGCACATGTTTTCCACCACAAACTTTGTGCTGCCTCCTCATTTTTTCTTGCTTATGATCTTGCTGTGCAAGGTGATTGAAGCGGCTGTTTTTGTTCCACCTTCATGAAGCCTATGTCATAAATTATTTCATAAGATTTGGATTAGCAATCCTGTCACTATGCACTCTCTTCTTCTATTTGCCCTTCCCAAGATTGCATGGTGCTGTCAAAATCCTCTTGTCACTGTTTTCATAAATGTACTAATACAGTTTGTACCTTTCAGCTTTTATCCATCTATGAGCACCGGATCGCAGTTCAGGGTTTCATATGGGGAATCAACTCGTTTGACCAGTGGGGAGTGGAGCTGGGCAAGGTCTGTGCATGATATATTCACTTCCTCCAATATTTCCATTTTTCATTCAAAAGCAGTCTTTGTGCTCCATTTGGCTCGTCACTTAACTTCATCTAAACCTGTGATCTATCCATGGCTTGTTGTTTCAGTCACTGGCTTCTACAGTGAGGAAACAGTTGCATGCATCACGCATGGAAGGAAAGCCCGTCGAGGGCTTCAACCCCAGCAGCGCAAGTTTGCTCACACGGTTTCTTGCGGTATGCCCTTTTGCTTGTTCTGCCCATGTTATGTCATCTATTACCTCCGTCCCAACTTTAGTTGTCTTAGATTTGTCTAGATACGGATGTACCTAACACTAAAACATGTCTAGATACAAATCTAAGACAACTAATTCGGGACGGAGGGAGTACTATTAAATATCTCAAATCTCGATAAGACTATGAAATGCCCCTCGATCACTCTGGGAATTGATTGTTCTTACACCGGAGTTTATTATTTTTGTTTTTGTAGGTTAAACCATCCACCCCATATGACACGACCGTGCTTCCAAAAGTGTAAGCTGAGGGAGGTTTAGTCTTAAAAAAAGAAGTGTAACCTGAGGTTGAGACCGATAATGGACAAGCTAGGTTGAGCTTGTGGCATAACAAGTTTTCTTCCTTCTTTCTTGCGACTTGTTACAACCAGTCTGGTTGTACTGTAATTTTGAAGTTCCTCTTGCTTCAGCTTGGAGAAAGACAAGTAAACTATCACGATATAATGAAATAAATATATCAGACTCGTGACACCAAAAGTGGAAAGTACTCTAGGATGAATGGTTCTCTTTTCTCTATTTATCTTTTAGAATTTTCTTTGTTGTTGGACTCGAAGCAAAACGACGTTAACAGTCATGCGGTCAACATGTGATGTCGAGGGCCGTGGCATCCGCATGTGCTGTTTCGCCGCTTGCACAGCAATGTTGCATAATTTTTCCTTGCCCTTTTTTGTATGCTTGTAAGCAATCTTTATAGTTGTGTAAATGTGGATGTTTTTTGCATGCTCGACGCCCATACATAATGGGACTTCGTCTGCAGCAAAGACTTGAAACAGAGGTTGGATACACAACACTTTTTTGCTAGATCCGCCACTGCAAATGTGTGGTTTCGCTTTATTTGCCTTGTAAGGTTTTGCCGACATATACTATGCACACAAATGTTTGCAATGTAACTTCCCCTTGTAGGTCATAAAGTGATTCACAGCAGCCCCAACAGATCCATAGATCCACTGTTATTTTCAAGCTAGTGTTTTTATGCAAACGGTTAGCTTAGACAAGATGGTGAGTAACGACTTGCTATTTGATCTTAGTGTTGTGCTGTTATTTGTTGGTAAGCTCACCACTCTTGAGAAAAGATGACCACAAACAATATGATGCATGCAACAAAACACGGTGTGATAGCATCTCGAGATGCAGTGCAATGCAAACGCGGGGGTTAAATCTCAAGCTGGCCTAGCCTAGAGGGGCCTGGCTTGCAACTTGATGCATGCAACTGGACGTGACCATGGTGGACGCCTGATGATTTTCCTGCCACACAACCCAAATGTGTGTGTGTATGACACATACCCAGGCTATGTCTATTATTAGCAGCTGCAACAACTCCCAGTGCAACAACATAAAAAGCCCTTCAGAGATACCATGAGACAATGTGATTGATATCGTCCAATGACCGAATTACCTTAACCAAGAAGTCATATTCTTGTGTGCAATAATAGTTTTAAATATGCCATACACATCACTCTATTCTATGGTGACTAGATATACTCGCACATTTCCTCCCAGATCTCGAACGAAAAAAGAAAAATGTAATATGGTGTTTATAATCCAGTTCTCGTATTATTCTATGGCATAATATATACTTGAATGACCTTTTCTGCCACACAGAAAGAGACCCTGCAGTGCCAATGATACATGAGAATAACTAACAAACACACACTCATAATTTTGATCTGTTAGAGCAAACAAGCTGGGTTCAATGCAGGTTGGGCCAGGCTAGAATCCTGATTAGAAACATGCATTACAAAGTGTGGCAGGTGGCAGTGGAGCTGGAAACCAGCAAGGCCAAAAAGACCACAAGCCAATCAGCCTATGAACCTCCTACATTACACTCCCTTCGACCTTATTCAAGCAGAGCAACATACTTAATCAACAGCTTGGCCTCGTCAAACAAAACGGGAGACTAGTTTCATTGTACGCAGAATATCATGAGTTCCTTCCCGTTTGCCACAACAAACGGCTGAGTCACCACCAGGCCAGTCCCCTAAGTAGACTTTGCTGCCGCCGCCTCCTCCTCTTTCATCTTTTTATCCCATCTACGTTTCTGAAGAAACAACAATTCGAGCAAACACAGACAAAAGAACCAGTCAGATGCTTCCTTTCAAGGCATGGCAAAGTTGTACGCAATCACATTAATCATTGCCATGGAGAACACAGTGATCACAAGTTCACAACATATAGCCTTAAAGTACAAGGTATGCTGTCTTCAGTAAGAACTCAACTAAACTAGCAGCATAGTTTTCACAAGAAAATATATTTTTCTCAAATCAAGCCATTAATAATTTATACATGTTCGATGATAGGAGGAACTATAACTAGCAATTATCAAGGAATTTAATCATCAGCACAGATATTTAATTCCAGTGCTCCATAGCCATCCTAGCAACCTGACCAGAATAGGTTGTGCTCATCTTACATGCAAGCGCTTACTGGGCCTTACACATTGTTGCAAAAAATGTATAGTGCAAAACACTTGCGAACTCGTAAGTCCAGGGAGCAAACTCTCTAGAAGTTTAGAGAAGTCCCTAATGCTGAATCACGCTGATTTGAATGGTATGCCAGCAACTGAAGGCCCAGCTGCGGCCTAAGTATCTCATGCTGAGATAAGCTGTATTTGGGAGAAATGGGACTTAAATGTAGATTTTCAAGGAAGATCCACGAGTAAGTGCCGATCATAACAACAGTTGGTTTGAAATCCCTTCTACTTAACTCCTTGTGGCTTATCTAACCAAGGTCCGCTGCAGTGCGCATGACTCCAGTTATGGCTATGCCTACAGCCGATTCTGCACTGATATAACTAAAACACTGATAATTTGGTTCAGAATTATTTCACTTCATCCGACCCGGCGAAATTGGCAAAGCATTTGACAATTGAGACATTGGATTCTAAAGGATTAGTAAATAAAAAAAACTAGGCAGTAAGTGGGTCTCTCAAAATAATTGAGTTGTTAGTTGTAGAAATATTACGCTCGTCAGACTTGAACTTGACGGAAAAAAAGGAAAGATCCATAGAATTTTCTTTCCCCGAACTGTATCGACCTAAGACCGCCAATTCATATTTTCCCATTCAATTAGCAAAGAATGGATTTTCACTAGAGACTTAAGCAGAGCAATAAACACTGATAACTAAAACAGCAAACCCAGGCTACTGATATCAGCCAGGAAACACAAGGTTACATACAACTATACAAGGATTACTCGGCACGGCATCGATTATACACAGCAAGGATTGCTACACAACTGCAATATGCAGGGCACCGGATGGCAAATGGATAACAACAGGAAGCACAAAGGAAGGATGGCAAACCTTGTAGTCGAGGAGCATCTGGGGCATCTTCTTCATCAGCTCAACGGTGTTGGCACGCCTGCAGAAACAAGCCAAACCAAATCAATCAGGCATCGAGAAGAGGAGGACGACGGGGAGGGGCGGAGGGAAATGGGGGGCGGGGCTTCTCACTTCTCGGCGGCGATGCGGTCGACCTTGTGGCCCTTGCGCTTGGTGCGCATCTCGCCGCGGGGCGGGTCGTAGGTCCAGTCCTCGCCGGCGAGGAGCACCTCCTTGCGGAGCCGCGCGCGCTGCCGGCCGCTGATGCCCAGCGGCTTCCAGGCGCCCAGCTCCCAGTACCCCCACACCCCCTTGCTCAGCTCCCCCTTGTACTTGGCCAGCTTCTCCTTCCACGGGTACCCCTCCGCCCACTTCGCCGCCGTCGCCGCCGCCATCTTCCCCCCGGCCATCGTGCTCGCTCGCTAGGGTTGCGGCGGGCGGCCTAGGGTAAGAGAAGAGCAGAGAGAGATCTCCCGTCGGGCCGGTCCTTGATGGGCCGAACCGCACGTTCATTCAATGTGAGGCCCATATCAGCCCGGCCCAATATAAACCTTGCCGTCTCGCCTCGTCTCGTCCCACCCTCTTTCTTTCTCTCGAGCAAAAGGAAAACCTCGCAGCCGCCGCCGCCGCCGCCGCCATGGTGCTCGCCCGCAAGAAGCTGAAGCAGAAGCTCCACACCCTCCTCCCCGGCGGAGGCGCCGAGGGGGAGGCTGCCGCGGAGGCGAGGAAGATAAAGGTGCGGCTGGTGGCCTCCAAGCGGCCCCGGCCCAAGCGTCCGGGGCCCCGTCCTCCCCGGACCAAGAGTGCCAAGAACAAGAAGCCGGCTCCGGAGAAATCACCCGCTCCGGCGATGGAGGCGGAGGGCCCGGAGGAGAAGTTGGAGGAGGAGCCGGCGTTGGACGTTGCGGAGGGCCTGGAGGAGCCGGCCGTGGGCGAGGCGGACCCTGCGTCGAAGGCGGAGGCGGAGCGGCGGAGGAAGGAGAGGAGGAAGGAGGAGAAGGAGAAGAGGAAGAAGAAGAAGGAGAAGATGAAGGCCAGGAAGTTGGCTGAAGCGGAGGCGGCCGCGGCCGCCAACAAGAAGTCCGATGGAGAGCCGGGGAAGCAGGACCTGGAAGTGGACGGCGCTGAGGACCTGGAGGAGCCGGAGGTGGACGAGGCGGCCCTCGCGCAGAAGGCGGAGGTGGAGCGGCGGAGGGAGGAGAGGAGGAAGGAGAAGAAGGAGAAGAGGAGGGTGAGGAGACTCATGGAGGCCGAGGCCGCGGCGAACAAGAAGCCCGACGATGAAGCGGAGAAGCTGGACGTGGTAGTGGACGGCGCTGATCCGGCCGTGCCAGATGATAGGTGAGTTAACGCTCCAAATGGTTGGTGCTTTTGTGCTCGACTACCTCATTTGTTGTTAGGTTCATGCCATGTAGATAGGAAATGTGTTGAACTGTCGATGTTAAGATGCCATTGTTGCAAAGTGAGAATTTGAGATTGTTGCATATAGCATGTTGGTAGAGCTGAGCTCAAAATAGCCGCATAGTGATATAGGCGATGGATCATTGTAAATGCTCTAGTTAGGTTTGGATTGTTTACCTTTATCATTCAGAGGTAGTCATAACATTGTAAATGCTGTAGTACATAAGCAACTACCTGACCATGTACTTTAGTTTTGGTCTGAGAAAACCACCTTTTGTATGCCTTCCATGGTGCAAGATAACACTTTAACATTTTTTGAAGTGGCACTTTAATTGCTTTCTAGTGTTGTTTTTGTCATGCTGGATCTCAATGAGGTGTGAGGCGGTGGTGTTTACCTGTTCCGGTCCTTGTATTAACATTGTTTATGTATTGTTTTTTGTACTTGTTTCAGTGAACATGATCTAGACGTCACAGAGGTGGAAGGAGAGGCGAAGGAAATTAACTCAGAAGAGGTGAAGAAAATTAAGTCAGAAGAGGCTGGCCAGGCAGGTGTATCCGACAATCCAATTATGTCGCAAGATAGGTGAGTTAAAGCTGTAATGGATAGATGTTCTGGTTCGTGAGTACCTCCTTTCTCGATTCATAGGTATGGTGACTGAAGATATCACAGAATAGAGGCGTGGAAGACAAGACACTGTTTCTGCAAATAATTAGAGGGATTAAAATAACATAGTGAGTTAATGACTCAGAATAGTATAGCAGATGGGCTTTTGCATATTTAGGAGTTGCTCGGACTTGGACTGTCTACCTTTGCTATTGACTCGATTAGTGGAATAACTCTATAGTACATCACAAATTGTTTGCTCATCAGACTTTGTTGTGAGATTTTTTCTTTCACGAAAAAACTGTTCGGTCTGGAAGTTTCTTTGTGAAATGATATGGCAATTTATTGCTTTCTGGTTTTATGTTTACTGAATTGGTAAGGAGTGTGGTAGACAGGGTGGTGATCAGGTTCTTATAGGATGTTGGCAGCTGTTTATTAATTTGCTTCCTGGTTTCAGTGAGCAAAGTATAAAGAAGGTGTATGTTGGTGGCATCCCGTACTATTCATCTGAGGATGACATTAGAAGTTTCTTTGAAGGATGTGGCAGTATCACTGCGCTGGACTGCATGACTTTTCCTGACACTGGGAAATTCAGGGGTATTGCCATTCTCACATTCAAGGTCAGCTTTGAAACGCAGTATCCTTTGTTCTAGTCTTGCGTTCCTATTGATGCAGTCATGTTTAATTCACCCTAAGGCATCTTCCTAGTGTACTGAATCTGAATGTTTAAGGTTTGATGGTACTGGCTACTGGCGCTTGATTCAACTAACTGTGTATGGCAGTCTGACTTGTTCACTGTTCTGGTGTAGAAATTGTTGGTTTTTATTTCCAAATCCTCTAGGGCATTCATCTTTAAGGTCGTTTGGTGGTGTACCCTTGCGTCTTATGTTACTACAACTTCTGAGCAGAACTCTCATCGACCATTTAATTTTTTGTAATCCATTGGGGTCGCCTTGATACCAACATAAGATGCTCTTAATCTGCTTGGTAGCGCACATGACTCATCAGCAGCGTGTTTCAGTCATTGTCATTGTTTGGAGGATGTGCCTGTAGCTTGAATCTTGTGGTACAACTTTTGAGCAGTGCTCTTATCTACTCCCTCCTTCCCATTATCTAAGGCGCTTAAACTTTTGGCACGGAAATTAGCACAGCCTGGTCGTCGCACTGCACGGTTACAGGAGACGTCCATTTCCCCCACGATCTTCTCTAACAGCCGTTAGGAGATGCCATTTTTTTTTTGTGGGCAAGCAGATGCCAGTTAGCGATCCCCTTTTTCAGGAAACTACACCATCAGTTTCCAGGGAATGGACAATAAACCGATTCCCTTAGTCCTTGCATGCCTTACAAATTGGGGAATTTAGAAAAGCTTAGGCGCCTTAGATAATGGGAAGGAGGGAGTACAATTTAGTTTCATTTAAGTCCATTGGAGTCAACTTGTACCGCCACAAGATGCTCTTAATCTGTTATCAGGAGTCATAGTAATTCACATGTCTCATCAGCAGCATGCTTTTAGAGTTGTTTGGAAGTTGGAGCCTGACAGAGTTTTCTTGTGCAGACTGACGCCGCCGCAAAAAGGGCATTGGCTCTTGATGGTGCAGATATGTAAGCACATGTCCTTAATGTTTCCCCTTGTTTGTTTCAGTTGTGATTCATAAGTGACAGCATTTTTGTTAAATAATCACAGGGGAGGGTTCCTTTTGAAAGTCCAGCCTTACAAGGCTAACCGTGAAAAGGTGAAATCTAACCATGAGAAGGAAGATTTTGCACCAAAGATGATAGAGGGATACAATAGGACATATGTTGGAAACCTAGCTTGGGACGTAACAGAGGATGATCTGAGGAAGTTCTTTTCTGATTGCAAGATCTCATCCATCCGCTTTGGAACAGACAAGGAGACAGGTGAATTCAAAGGCTTCGCGCATGTTGATTTTTCTGATAGCACATCTCTTGCTATTGCTCTGAAGCTTGACCAGAACGTGATTAAGGGGAGACCAGCCAGAATCAGATGTGCCGTTCCCAAGAAAGAAAACCAGAAACCAGATGACAATGCAACTTCAGACTCATCAAAGAACAGCATCCGTACATGTTATGAATGTGGCACTCCTGGCCATCTCTCTTTTGCTTGCCCTAATAAGAAGGTTTCTGAAGTTGTATCCAGTGAAAATAAGGATAATACTGATTCAGCTGAAGCATTGTCTAAGAAGAGGCGCACGTGCTATGAATGTGGTGTTCCTGGCCATATATCGTCAGCTTGCCCCAACAAAAAGGCTTCTGAAGTCATAGCTGATGAAGCTAAGGCCAATATTGACTCAGCCACAACAGCATCGAAGAAGAGACGGACATGCTATGAATGTGGCATTCCTGGTCATCTGTCATCTGCTTGCCCAAATAAAAGTGCACCTGAAGTCATAGCTGATGAAAATAAGGCCAATACTGAATCTGCCACAACAGCGTCGAAGAAGAGACGGACATGCTATGAATGTGGCATTCCTGGTCATCTATCATCTGCTTGCCCAAATAAAAGTGCTCCTGAAGTCATAGCTGATGAAAATAAGGCCAATACTGAATCTGCCTCAACAGCGTCGAAGAAGAGACGGACATGCTATGAATGTGGCGTCTCCGGTCATCTCTCGTCAGCTTGCCCCAACAAAAAGGCCACTGAGATTAATACTGAGGAAGCAGCTAAACCTGTTGGTGGCTCAAGTATGGAACCTTCAGCCGTTTCTGGTGAAAATAAACCTAGTGACGACACAGGCTCGGCGCCTCCAAAGAAAAAGAAGAGAAGGACATGCTATGAATGCGGCATAGCTGGTCATCTCTCCTCAGAATGCCCAAACAAGGCCAAATGATCATGCTTTTTGATAGGTAGTGCCCTTCATTCGAGCCGCACGAAGAATTTTCTCCTGTAAAGGAGAGGAAATGGTTTCCCAATAGGATGATCATGAGACATTTTACAGAGCAATCTTGTATGGCAGTAGACACATGTTGTATCTTCCATTTACCCTTATCAAATTTTGACTGCGTCATATTCTTTTTTGCGTGGAAAAGTTTGGCTGCGTAATGAAATTAGGCAGATTCCACTACTCAATCTATGTGCACTGTGTTTGCTATTACAGCTTATTAATACCAGGAACAAATCGTAGTATCCAAAATCTTTTGTTCTAACCATTATTTTGTGCCTATGCTAATTAACATTCGGTTTTGAAGATACATCGGAAAAAAATTACTAGAGATAGAATTGGCTTGTCAACTCAAATGGAGAACCAAACAAATACTATGTAAGAAAATGAGACTTTTTACAAAGCAATAAGATGTCAACATAAATGTGCTTACTACTACTGGATGCTGACTGAATCAATCACTACTGACCTGTTGCTTTGTGTGTGTGATGACATGTATGTATATGTAGGTGCATTGCACTAACTATGCCTGATACTCCAACTTGATGCAGTGCTGTCGGCATCACACCGGTGGCGACCTACGTGGTGAGGGCGACAAGAACCCTAGAAAAATCCAGGCGGAAGCAAAAGTGCTCTCTCTCCCTCTCCCAGTCAGGGAGGGAGGTTGTAACAGTGTGAGTTCCAGCCCCGAACGCAGCAACCCGCTGTTGGTCTTTTCTCTGACAGTGACTCAGAGCATCTCCAGCCGTTCGGCCTCCCAAGACGTCGAAAAAGAGCCATCTGGGGCCGAACCGGCGTTTGTTTGTCGTGTGGGGGCGATTGCGTTCCCAGTCATCGCCCTCAGGTCGTCGCCAAAATCGCGCAAACTCGGCGATCCGATACGAATCTGTCACAAACTCGGCGATTTTTTCATTAAAATTTGTACAAAACAGAGAAACATACAAACTACGCCTAGCCTACTACGCCGCGGCCGTCGCCCGCCTTCTACATGCCGAGGAGCCTGTAGAAACGGGTGTAGTCGCCGCCGTCGTCGTCATCGTCGTCGCGCGCCCCGCCGGAGCCGCCGCCGTTCCTACTGCACCCCTGACCAGGGTCGCCGACGCGCGGGGGGTTGGACGGCCCGGACTCGTCCTCGTCGTCGCTATCGAGGACGACGACGCCGCCCTCCTCGTGTCCGCGGCGCCGGGCCTTGATTTCCGCGTACGCCCGGCGCTGGCGCGCCACCTGCTCGCGGACGTAGTCCGCCTTCGCCCACTTGAGGGCGGTCTCGTCGTCGGCGGCCATCTCCGCGTGCTCCGGCTTCACGGGGAGCAGCCCCGGCTCGGTCTTCGGCCGGACTAGGCGGAGGGAGCGCGGGGAGGGGCGGCCGCCCTCGTTGATGACGAGGGCGCCACTGCGGGTACGGCGACGAAGCGGCGTCTCCTCCGGCTCCGGCTTGACGGGGCAAAGTGCCGGCGAGCCGGAGCCCAACGATGAGGAGGTCCCCGGCTCCATTCGCCGCGGCGTCCAGGAGCTGCCACGGCGGCGAGAGAATGACGGGCGCGGCGGGTACTCGAGGCGCGGCGTGTTGCCGGTCTCGATGTGGTCGAGGACGGCCTCGAGGGTGCGGCCGGGCACGCCGCACCACTCGCGCCGCCCGTCGGCGTTGTAGCGGCCGCGGGGGATGATGCCGTTGGCGGAGGTGATCTAGTCTTCGCGGCGGCGCTCGAAGTACATCGTCCACAGCGTGTGGCTGTCGGCGGCGTACCTCGGCTCGTTCCGCTGCGCCTCCGTCAGCGACGAGCGGATGCGGGTGATATCGGCCCGCCGTTTAGCCCCGGTGGGCACCGGCGGAATCGGGACGCCGCCGGTGCTCAACTTCCACGTGCCCGGCACCCGCATGTCTGGGGGCGCCGGATAGTCGGCCTCGTAGAGGAGGCGCGCCTCGTCCTCGTGGAGATGGCGTCGGCCGAAGCCGTTCACCGCCGCGGAGTCGCCGGGGTACCGCTCAGCCATTGCTCGTCGCCGGGGAAGAGGGGGGAGGGGAGAGGTGGCTTCTGTGGGGAGACGAGGCGAGAGAAGGCGAGTTGTGGCGACTGTGGCGTTCACCGGCGGGGAGATCGGCTTTTATAGCCAAAGCGGGGCGGTGAGAACCTGCTTGCCGGGCGACGCGTGGCGGGAGCGGGCGGGACGCGCGTCGTGGCGCCTTCATTGCGCCGCCCGTGAGGCATCAATGGAGGCTGACCGGCGCGGCAGCCTTGGCATTGATTCCCGCGGGAACCGAGACGATGAGGACGACGAAGCGGCGTCTCGCTGACTCGGCGGGCCCATTCCCGTTCGCGTCAAAATCGCTTTCCCCGGCGCCTCCAGGCGCCCCCCAGCGCGCCGGGTTCGGCCTGGGTCCGCCGGCGCCAGTTTCAGCCCAAACCGGCGAAAAACGGGCTCATGAGGGCGCGACTGGGCCGTTTTTTGGGCGCCGACGGCAAACAAACGCCTGGGGGGCCTGTTGGGGGCGCGGCTGGAGATGCTCTTAACTCTTTCTCAAAAAGCAAGTTTTCCTTCACCCAGTTTGTCACTCATGAGAGCAACAGGTTGTTCATGGCAATGATTTGTGTTTTTCAACTTTCAATTGCCTTCTTTATCCATTGGTAGAACAAAGAAAAAGAAAAGCACCTTCGATTATTTCTTGGGTAGGTGGTTTCGGTTAACCTATGAGGCTTTTGCCGCCTCGCAAATACCGCACATAACCCCACTATGTTGCAATGTGGTGAGATGGTCCTATCGAAAGAAAAGGATCATAATCCTTTCCTGGAGGGCGTGTGTGTGTGTGTGTGTTGGGGGGGGGGGGGGGGGGGGGGGGGGGGGGGTGGGGGGGGGGGGGGGGGGGGGGGGGGGGGTGCCGAGAACATAAAAAGGATCATATTTGGTGCATCGGGTGCCCTGTGGTGCAGCCGACCTTGGTTGCCCTACTTAGAATTGTTTGAAAATTCTTTAAAAATTGCGGATGTAGAAAAAACATACTTCTACCGTGTTACAAGATTCCATATGTCAACTCAAAACATAGCTCGAGAAACAAAACAAAAAAGGCAAATCTCATGTGAACAGCCAATCCAAATCGGGCTGTTAATTTGGCATGTTGTCCTTGTTAGCACTGGATTAGTTCCTTTTCTCATGCTATGTTATGTTTCAAAATTTTGAACCATGATAGATATATGGTGTGTGTATGACTTGAATTTATTTTCGGAAGCTAGACACTACTTGACAGGGAAACCGAGATCAGATTCACGGGTTGCACCAAACAAACCCCAAAAAAGATATTTGGAATTGAATTCTGAGCAGGGAGGCATTTTTTTTTCTCCATATTTTGAGTTTAAATTTGATTGCTGAAACTGTCCGGTACAAACAAAAAAACTAGTTACCGCCCATATTTAACCGGTATTTTCTGGTATCCAGTTTTGGAATCCTTGCTTACGACTGATTCTACTAAAAAAGTCGCACATCTCTGTAACCTGTGTGCTGTGCTAATCAGATATTTCTCTTTCAATGGATAAAACAATTGCACTGATGCGTAGCTGCATCACAGCACTACTAGCTCCAATTATACAACTCACAGTTGCTTTAAAAATCCACACTTGTATTTTTTTTTAATTTTATTTGGTGCATATAGAGCTGCACCACAGAAACGAAGTGGATAGAACGTGGCAAGCTAACTGAATCAACAAAGCAGTATCTTAGGGTCCTGAACAGGGCACTACTGCCTAGCCTATAGCAGGTCATTGTTTTCTGATTTGCTAGTCCAGTTTAATTTTTCAAGATTTGGAGAAAATCAATGAGAACTATAGCTGTACTGATTCATCATATCTTTTTTTTTTTCATAAAATTAGGAGGGTGCTGGCTCTTAAGTAGCAAGGGGTTGCATTAGTGGTGCTAATTCTGCCCCCCCTGGATTGTTGAGGAATATACTGCCCCTTCGCAACCCCGAACCGCAGTCTCAAGCAGTGACGCACGCCTACTATCATATTGTGTGCTAGCTTAGCTAACCTTTTGAATGAGTCAGCAGTATCTAAAGTAGTGTTCCTTCACTGAAGATTCTTATGCATTCAGCGGTCAGCACACTGCTTATTCAGAAAGTAGAAGCAGAAAACTGGAACCGCTCGACGCCTCAATCTCTCTCACCAGCCTTTTAAGTTTTTATTTCCTTCAGAAATGATGGCTGACATTGTTTCTCCAATTTATATTCTATTGGTATATGGCTCAGCATGTTTCGCGAAGCGATTTTGTTTTTACCACAATGGTACTCCCTCCATTTACTTATACAAGACCAAATTGAAATATACATTTTGCATCTATACAAGGCCACCAACAATAACCGAGGCAAAATTAATTATATTTTTTCTCGTACTAGCAACCTGTTTAACACTTGCATGCATGCAGTCATAATGATAGTCAGCTACTTCCTCCACTCAGTTTCCTTGGATACATACGGCGTATTAATGATCCCAGTAAACGAAAACAAAAACTGATTTGCAAAGCAAGCATTAAATTTTACATTGGTACCTGTAATCTGAGTTTATGGCCTTGTATATAAAAATGGAGGGAGTACCAAACATCTGCTTTGATTCTGCGGTGCCCGGAAATCAGATATAACTAGCATAGCAAGCAAGTCAACACAAGCAATTCTGAGCATTGGACACTAAAACCGTGTGCCAGTTTTAACAATCCGCAGAGGTTTGACATGAAAATATAGGAGTTTGGGAATCTCTGATGCAGATGTTGCTGAATCTTGAGGCAAACCAAGAAGCAAACTTCTACTTTTGACCATTTTATGCGGCAAATAGCGGGCTTGTTCTTGTTGTTTATTCTGAGAGGGAAGCAAAGTTGTACCTTTGCTCAATTATGCGGGGAATGACAGACGCAGCGCAAGCTCCAAGTTCAGATTCATACTTGAGAGGGACACAGGAAGTAACTTGTGTTAACATGTTATGTGCTGTCAGGGTTATTATTATTACTGAACCAATGTGCTTAAGTTGCCTGGGTGACCAGAACTCCAGCCTCAGAATACCAATCATCGACAACATCTAGATATAATAGCTCTCTACCTATACGGAAGATTGCAAATTGGCCATTTCTGTTTCTCAGGCAAATGTGTGCTCAGCAAGTTATCTGAATCTTCTACAACAACTGGACAGTTGGTGGGCAGAGAATAATTGCTCCTTTAATAATACTGACTTGAGCGTATCGTCGGTACCGAGGGATCATGTTGCTTGAGGGTGTACAAAGGACTATCTTGCCAACTGCCCTTTGCGAATTCTTTTGCATTGCATCCAGCATTATGAGACGCGGCGAACATATTCGAAAAAATGGTGTGTTGTCATCTGTGTAGTACTAGTAGTGCCACTACTAATCTGGAGAATCTTAAGTACTGACATCAGATAACCAAGAGTCTGATGAGATCCATGGCACAAAATCTCCATTCAGTAAATTTCCTTTCTTATCTCTTAAATGTGAACAGGGGCAAGATTCCATTTGATCCCCATCAAACTCTTCCGCTGTGTGGAACAAACCAAGACGCCACGAACTCTCAAGTCCTGAAGTAGCAACAGAAGACACTATTTAACACAAGTTTCAAACTGTAGAAAACCAGAAAGTAGAGGATGCACAACTAAGCCAAGCTCCTTTCTCGCTGACATCAAGCAGCAATTATTGATCAGTTCAGTCCAATCAGCCAGTGCGGTGTGGACGCAAGCAACCCCCAGAACCAATCATCGGCGATAACCGCTAGTTTCAACATGCAGAGTTGTATTTGTTTAAATGTCCAGTCTCCTATGTCACTACTTGATGGTAGCTTAGCCTGGCTACTTTTGACTGGAAGAGCCATCTGTGACACTATACCTGCATTGCAAGTAAGTGGAAAAGGCATTAGATGCCCGGCACGAAAAATAACAATAAGAGACCTAGAGATACTGTTTCATGTGTCATTTGGAGCAGGCATGAGACGTTTGATAAGATCATCATTAGCAGACGATCTTCATCGATAACCTGTGCGATGCTAATTTAATTGCCATTCCATGTTGCCCTTCCAATCAGCCTAGCTAGTCGTGACCAAAACTGATGGGACTGACACAAGTAAACTCTACAGGATTCAGTGGGCCACAATTTATCGCAAGAAAGAAAATGGGATCTTCGTTGACACAAAGTACAGTGTCGTCATCTGCAAAAAAAGAACAATAAAAGTTTTGACACAAAGTACCATGTCATAATCTCATCTCAGTTCTCAACTGATCCTTTTTTGCTCTCTGGTATGAAGTGCACTTGTTGATATCCTTCCTACCACATATCAAAGATTCTGCTCTTGAAATTTTCAGTCTCTCCAAAACAAGACATGGTCTCTAGAGGAGGAAACAGTTGACCTTGAGAATATATAAAGGCCCTCATGAGTCAAGTGCACAGGTCAAACCTGAATAAGCCCCTTTGGTTGATCTGAACTGAACTACTGAAGCGGCCGTGCACAGGTACGTGCATCATCATGCTACATATATTTTCTGTTAATCCAAGGGGTGCACTGAGCTCGGGACGCGTCGCGTGTGGCTCTAGAGCGGCTCGATCTCAACCCACTAGGGTTGTTCCATCTGAGCAGCGGCGTCGAGCCGTTGCTTCCCTCTTCATCTATCCCTAGGGCCAAGTTGTGCACTTCTTTAACTAGAGAAACATATACTAGATTAAGTGTCACTACTGCCTAGCTACTACTGGCTGATTTGTTTTATGGTGCAAATGGCCTATAAATACAACTGCGGCTTGATGCGTTTCTTCTTCATCCGCTTCTTCTTCTTCATCATCTTCAGAGTTTCAGAGATCAATCAATTGGGTTCAGAGCAATGACGAAGAGGTATGCTTTCGAGGAGAACGAGATGGCGCGCATGCTGCTGCTCGTGTCGCGGGAGCAAGCGATGCCCATGCCGATGCCGATGGCGGTGCGCGGTGACCGCGCCCCGGAGCGGGTGTTCGTCTGCAAGACGTGCGACCGCGTGTTCCCGTCGTTCCAGGCGCTGGGCGGGCACCGGGCCAGCCACAAGAAGCCGCGGCTGGACGACGGCGGCGACCTCAAGCCCAAGCTGCATGGGTGCTCCGTCTGCGGCCTCGAGTTCGCCATCGGCCAGGCGCTCGGCGGCCACATGAGGCGCCACCGCGCCATGGCCGCGGGCGGCGGCGGCGGCGTCATGGCCATGATGCCACCGGCAGCAGCGATAGAGAAGCATGGTGGCGGCGACGGTGATGTTGTCGGCATGAAACGCGGGCTGTGGCTCGACCTGAACCACCCACCTTGCGACGAGTACGGCGCCAGCTGCGAGGGCGACGACGACTGCAGCCACGATGCAGCTGCCGCCGGGTACACGTTCCACCAGTTCCTGGATATCGGCGCCATGGCGGTGGACTGCGTCTAGCTACCCCATCTCCCCCTATTGCCGGTTTTTTTTTTCGAACAGTACAATATTTTTCCTTTGTGCTCTTTGGCAGTAACTTCTTTTTTACCCTTTTTCTTCTTCTTTTTCTTTTTTATGCATGGAGAGATCCATATTTTGTAGCAGTAGATGAGTGTCTAGTGGAAGACATGCCATGGTACATATGTCATCTCTTTGAGATGATTAATTTAGTGCTTAATTTGGTGGCTTCGGAGGCTCACTAGAGCTTACCTCAGGTTTTCTGGTTATAATTTGTCCGGTTATTGTTGACAAAAAAAAAAAAAACCTTTGGTCCACCTTTTTTTCCCGGCAAAAAAAATGGCTCAACATGTAATTATCCAATTGTAGTAAAGTATATATGGAGCTTGTGATTTATGAGTTGGTGGCCCCATGTCATCTTACCTCTTTTAGTATGTGCTCGTTATTACCAAACAAATTTGATGTTTGAATAATTTCCACTTGGAACCAAAAATTATCGTGTGAGGTCCAAGTTGAACTGTCAACTAATTAAGGAACTTTCTACATTAAACCCTGGAAATTTGATTTAAAAAAAAACTTGGAAATTCTAAAACCATTTAACATGAACTCAGCCCTGGTTTCCAAGAGTGATTTGTATTCATGGCCTTCCATAAAATGGTGAAATATTTCAAATATTTAGGAAACGCTAGGACATGGTAATCCACACAAATTCATAAAAATATAACAATTTATGTCATGTGTACAAATCAAGAAAGTTCATTTATCTCTTGGGTGTTCGCATGGAACACAAATGAATAATATTAGTTTATTTCCCATCTTTTCTTAATTCTCTATGCCTCACATTTCTTAGGTTTTCTAGAAATATTTTTGGTAGACGATGCCACCCTGCAAACTTTAACCCGGTATGTAGTTTTTTTTTCTTTCAAGTTTGGCGTTTCCAGAACATGAATACAAACCCTAAAACAAGACATGGCTATGGATTCGGAACCTGCAAAAAATCATAAAAAATTGTAACAATTATCTCATCATCCATACGATAAAAAGGGAATATGTATCTCTTGTTGTTCTTGCACATGACACGAATGGTCATATTTCTGGATAAATATTTGCTGGATATAATATCGTGGCATTCCTAAAAATCAAGTTTAACGGTTTTAGAAAGTTTAGGGTAATATTTTTTTTTCATAGTTCAGGTTCAAGCTGGACCAAGCACCATAATTCAAGGATTACGATAAACTTATTTAATTATGAAATACATATTCAAACATAACTTTAGCACAATATCAATGCTAGCTACTCCCCCCTCTGGTTTAGAGGACCCAATTCAAAAATCACGCCAACCTAGGAAAATGTTGAGTGGTGGAGTAAATTCCGTAGTTTGCAAAAGTATTAAACTAGCACACTTGTTTAATTTGCATTAACTGCAATACATGCCTGCATGGCCACTAAATGAGCGTGAACTTCTACATGCATTGGTGATTTTTATTTTAGTCCTTGCATGCAGAGATTTAATGCCCCTGGAAATATCAACAAATTATGGAGAGCAATAGAAACAGGACTAACAAAATGGAAAATCAAAAAAGTTTGAGATATGTCATTTAAACCGGAAAGGAGGGAGTAGTTGGCTGTATTTATTTAGAGAAAATACATATTAAATTGTTTTAGATTATCAACACTTTGCATCAATGTTCTCCGCCTTTTAATAACAAAATATTTTATGAAGTCATTATTGCTAGTAATTCTATACTGAATGCTTATCATGGTAACATGGTTATCTTAAATACATGTTGTAGTTACAAGCTGAATTACCCACACAATTATATATGCAACTAGATATTCTAATAGATAAATGACTAGATTTTCCATTCTATATATAAACAGTTCTACAATAATACATGTCTTTATGGCTCATTGTCAGAGCAAGAACTAATGGATTGTTACATAATCTTGTCAAACCTTCAGGAATTAATTGGCAGTAGTAGTTTTGAAGATTAGTATATATGTTGTGAGGACATGAATTTGAATATAGGCCTTATTTTAAAACCATTTCATGGAGACAATGTTTAGAGATGGCATTATGAATTAGCAGAGCAAGACAATTTAAAAAATTTCTTATCATCTAAGTTTAATTAACCTCATTTTATTTTATTACATATACATTTAAAGTGGAGACATGGTCTCTAAGAAAAACTTTGTGACTTACTCTATTTCCTTTTTCCGAGATAACTTGCAATTTGTCCTCGTATAGGAGTGGACGCATGGTGAGATCTGAAGCATTGATTTATTTATTGTCAAAAATTATTTGTAAATAAAACCTTTGGTTTATCCCTAAAAGCAATACTTTTTCACTGATTCCTAAAAATAATTGGATACCGGGTGCCTTACAAGTTGAAATACAAAACCACCAGTAGTAGTAGTTATCCTAGACGCAGCTGTTCTAATCATGAGCTCATGTGAGCTCGGGTGAATAGTAAAATCAAAGAAATGGAAACAAATTAAAAAAGTTCTGATTTTTTTCGTGTAAACATTCTTATGACATTTGAAAACATTCATATGACAGTAAAATCAAAATGCAGCTGTTCAATGTTTGCTTGCTTGCAAAAGTTCATCATCATATGACATTCGTGAAAATCATGGCAAAAAAAAAACGATGCTCCAAAATGTTGTTTTCAAATGCATTTTGGAGCATTGATTTTGTTTTTTTGTCACATTTTCCACGAATGTCATTTCATGATGAAAATTTACAAGCTATGAAAACATTTTCAATGTTTCACAAAAAAAAATTCAGATGTTTTACTGTTCACCCGAGCTAACATGAGCTCAGGCTTAGAACAACACTTTCATAGTTATCCTACTCTTCTCCTGCTCTAGGTAGTTGCATGTAGTAGTAAAGAAAGCTAGGATTCCCCTTAATTATGCAATGCTTGATGAGGTTATGATGAGCACACAAATGTTGACAAATGCAAAGCATCCCTAACTAATATTTTCTAACACAAGAATTGATGCCTTGGTGATTCCACCTTCAAGGAGAAGCGCGTAGAATTGTTACCTACTATACTAAAGCGATGGAATCTTGAGGCCTGAATTTTCCTAGCTAGCTTTTCTTAAGGATTTCTTTTAGCTGAATCTTCCTAGCTAGTTAATTAGTTTAGTCCATAGTAGTGCTTCTCATGTGTGCATGAAAATAAGTATACCTTCTTGCTCAAGGTTAAACAAGTGTTTATCAAGAAGCAAATTTGCATTGCAACTCTGCTTGCAGCTTTACGCGTATGATTGATAAATGGTGGTGTACATACGTATGCAGAAAACTGAAGCTGTTCAAGCATGTTCCAGCTGATTAATAAACTGCTGGCTGCTAACGTCGAAGGCCGCTAAGTGCTAATGTTGGTGGAGATCAGGCTCAACTCAACTTCAGGTTCGGGTTGAGATGGACATGGCCCAAAGGCTCACACATCACACATGCTACCAAAACCGATGCAAAGCTGCATGCATGCATGAACTGTATAACAGACTAAGTGACGTCGATGCCATGCGAAGATGGTGGCTAAAACCCTACCTGTATCGTTTTTTTAAAAAACCCTACTTGTTCACCCCCGCGTCGCCTCTCTCGCGGCTCGGACGGACAGCCAGCAAGCCGCCACCGGAACCCCCTCCTCGCCCCCTCCCCCTCCCCGCCGTCGCAGGAGGATGCTACGGGGCTAAGCCCATGCTGCGGACGGAGCCGACAGGGCCCTATTCCCTCTCGTGGGGACGAGCTCGTGGTGGGGGAGGCTCAGCTTCATCCGCGCGCTGCCCGATGGCTGTGGCGCCGCCGCACGCGTGCGGAGCTCCAGCCGGTGGCTCCTCTCCGACGGCAAGGGCGGGGTGGCGGCCCCCCTTCTACCTGGAGGTGGTCTTCGCGCAGGTCGGCATGGCCGGCGGCGGCTCGCCAGATCTGTGTGGCCGCGGCCAGATCCGGCCCTTCCTGGGCGGTTGTGGTGGCGCGGGCGTCCAACAGCTCCGCTCGACAGGTTCGGGCAGGGTGGCAGCCCTCCTTCCCGGCTCTCGCTTGGGTGGTTATGTGGTGGTGGGTGCCAGATGTGGCTCTGGCCCGTCTGCCTTGGCAGTTGGCAAGGACTGCGGTGGCTCTATGCGGCGATGGCGCATTCGCAACCGTGGAGGTGTCGAGCCAGTGGAGGCCTATGCGGGGTGTTGGTCGTGCTTCTCCCGGCGTAAGCCTTGCCGGCCGGCGGTGGCGGCGCTCGTGGGCGTCGCTATTTCTTCTTGGAGGCGCTGTCATGGAGGTTACGCGTCCTCACCTCTCGGGCCATGATCTTCGGGCGAAAGTGATGGTCCGTTGGATCGGGCAGCGACAACATGTTCTATTGTCATTTTCCCTCCTGGGGGGCCGTCTTGAAGACCTTGGTCCCATTTGGGCTTCTTGCAGGCTGGACGCGCACAACATCGCGGTCGGCAGGTGCGCGACTGGCAGTGTGGGAGGTTGTGGCGTTGCATCTTGTGCGGCGACGATGATGGTGGCAAGATGTGTAGGGTCGCAACTTGTCTTTGTCCTCGATAGTCGGTCGGTTCCTGAGCGTGAAGTCGGAGCTGCGGCCTTGTGGGGCGACACGGTGGCAACGATGCCAGGCGATGGGTAGTTCAGAGTCCGTCGGCGCCAGGTAGGCCCTTTTCTCCTGCGAGGCTCGTCATTGAAGTCGGAGCTTCTTGGTCTTCACTAGTAGAAAAAGGCCCATTTGTCCCGGTTCGGGAACCGGGACTAAAGGGTCGGGACTAAAGCCCAACACCTTTAGTCCCGGTTCTTATACGAACCGGGACAGATGGGGCTCCACATGGCCGCTGCGGCGAGCCCAGAGAGGAGGGCCTTTAGTCCCGGTTGGTAACCGGGACCAAAGATCATCCACGTGTCAGCAGCTCAGGAGTTGGGGTTTTTGTTTTTTTTTTGAAAGGGGGGGGGGGTGGTTTGGGAGTTTTGGGGGTTTTGTAGGGTTATTTAGGGGTTTCATATATTGTGTTAGCTAGCTAATAGCTAGAGAGAAGTGTCCTCTCTTATCTCCGTGCTTGGTCGACGCTACGTACTATACGTATAGAGAGGACTCGACACGCTAGCTAGTAAGCAAATGAAGGAAACCATTAAGTACACAAGATCGTCATGAACATATACAGAGAGAAGTGATCGACCTCCTCCTTCTCCGAGAGATTGGTCGAACAACAAGTTTTCGTATATCTATCCGACGCTACTAGCTACATATATACAATATAAGATCTCTTACAATCCCTAACATTTGATGTCAAGTTCCACATGGTATTCTCCGGCTGGATTGATGACGTGGTCAAGAAAGAATCCCGCCAATTCCTCTTGAATTGCTTTTATGCGATCTTGTGGTAGGAGTTCATCCCGCATCTGCCAAATCTAATTTGAAGAAGGGGGTCAATACATATATATGAATGAAACTCAACACAAATGATGGTAATAAAATAAAATTGTGAATATTATTGCTTACGCACTTCATATTGTTTTTCAGAGTAGCCCTGCTTAGAGGTCGTCGCATTGTAGATGTACTCGCAAACGTAGTATCCACAAAAATTATTCCCACCTTCCTGCCAGAACCACTTTACGAGAAATAAAGGTCAATCAAACTGATAATCAAGCATTATAAATGGTATTGATGAAACTAGCTAGAATCAATGGGAGATGCGCGGAACTAGCTAGTAGTACTTACTTTCGGATGTGTAAATCGCAGCTCCCCCGGCAGTCCCGGAGCTTCTGTGGTGAACACTTTCCAAACCCTGCGAGACAAAGAAAATAATTACTTGATATCAGGAAATGACCAAAGTTGCCGATATGGTGCGATAATGATCGATTGAACTTACTTCTGGAGCATTTCAGTCATGGCCGCATACTCCTTGGAATCTTTTCGTCTTGAGTCTAAGACGGTTACTAGTCCCTGCTCAAGCTTAATCTCTAGAAGAATAAAGTAGAAGCTGCGCATGCATGCATAACTCATCAATTACATTACTATAACCTCGAGTAATAAGGGAAACCGAATATGCAGAAGACAGTAACACTCACTTGAAGTTGTAAGGAAAGAGTATTTTATCTTTGTTTTAATTTTTAAGCAACGATTGTAGCAAGTTGGCCTCGGTTTCTTTTGCATGATATGTAACCGTCCATTCATCTATGAGATTTGTGTTAATGAACCCAATATCATAGATTTGTGCATTTCTGCATTCGACAATCTTCAATCTGCATAATATAGTGAGGATAATTATATATACATGCAATGAAAGAGCTGAGCTATATATAGAGACTTAATTACAGAAGTATAGTACTTACAGACAGTAGCAAGTGATGATTATTTTATCGAGGTCCTTTTGATTGAAAAACTGGAAGAACTCCTCAACTGGAACAGACAACATATCAATTCCAACGAGGTCGTGCTCCTCTTTAACTCTCAGCGTCAAAATATCCTTCCCAGACTTGCAGGTGTCCATGTACCACTTATGGAATCTTCGCATCATCGTTGTTAGAGGTGGATCACCAGGTCTGACGAGAGGCTTGCCGTACTGGTATTTGTGTTCGTCCACCTCCATTGTATCAAAATGTGCATCGTCGGGCAGGTAATCACCAGGATTGGTACCGGGCAGCATCCCCGGCAGATTTGAGACGATATCGCTAGACACCTTGAGCGGGGGGCACGATTGGTTTGCCTGTTCGCCGAGCTGGGGAATTTTGTTCCCTCTTCTTCGTTCTTGTAACCTTTTGTCACTTGAAGTAGTTCCCGACCGCCGCGCTCCTTCCACTGCCTTTTTCAGAGCGCGGACATGGTTGTCATCCGGCGGAGGCGGTGGTGGTCGCTTCAGGTTCTTCAAAGTGCGCTTCAATTTCACCGGATCCATCTTCTCCTCCAGAGGTGGATTTTTCTTTGCAAAAAAGTCCTTCACTTGGGCTTGACAGATCTCCGCGTTTTCCTCCTCGGTCATCTCGTATGGTAACTTCTCTAGAGGCTTGAGAGATGGACCGAATTTGTATTGCCTCCAGCCTCTGGCTGTACTGCTAGACGCCGGAGCAGCCGGAGCGGCTGCGGCTGTCTTCCTTCGTTGCTTACGAGGCGGAGTGCTACGACGCGCCGGAGCAGCTGGAGCGGCGGCGGCTGTCTTCCGCTGTTGTTGACGAGGCGGAGAAGGAGGCGGGCTGCTCGGACGCGCCGGCGCAGGCGGAGTGCCGCCACGCGCCGGAGCAGCTGGAGAAGGAGGCGGAGTGCCGCCACGCGCCGGAGCAGCCGGAGAAGGAGGCGGAGTGCCCTGATCACTCACCAGAGGAGGAGGCGGAGGAGGAGGCGGAGTGCCCTGACTCGCCGGAGGAGGAGGCGGAGGCGTCTAGTTCGGAAGGTTGATGAGCTCCTTCCGCCATAGACATGGAGTCTTCAGAGCAAGACCCAGCTGAGTCTCCCCTTCACCGGTAGGGTGGTCAAGCTCGAGCTCCTCAAATCCCTCCGTTATTTCATCGACCATCACAACAGCATAGCCTTCTGGAATCGGAAGGCAGTGAAAAGTTGCGCCGGGTTGAGGAGGTGCAACAGAGCCGATAGCCACCTTGACTTTGAGGTGCTGCCATTGCGCCATAAGGTGGCAATCTTGAGCCTCCGTGATAGCATCCACGGGGTAGCTGGGAGCCGTGAAGTGAGGCTGCTGAAGGAGCTCGGTGGAAGCCACGTTGCTTCTCCGCTGAGATGGCAGGGTAGCTTCTGGGGTAGCTTCGGCAGGTCGCTGCCTCTGAACTAGTGCTTGTTCCTCTAGCGCTCGTACCCTTGCATTCATCTTCTGCAGTTCGGTCTGCTCCACTTTCCTCCTCCTCTCCCGGGTTTTGTAACCGCCTGCGCTGGGAAACCCTTCCTTCCATGCAACGGAGCCTGCCGTGCCTCGTGTTCGTCCTGGGTGCTCAGGATTCCCGAGGGCCTGTGTGAGCTCGTCGTTCTCTCTGTCGGGAACGAACGTCCCTTGCTGCGCTGCGGCGATATACTTCTGAAGCTTCTTGACGGGTATTTCAAGTTGCTCCTTCGTCCAACGGCACTTCCCTGTTTCAGGGTCCAAGGTTCCCCCAACCCCGAAGAACCAAGTCCTTGAACGGTCTGGCCAGTTCAATGTCTCTGGTTCGACCCCTTTATCAAGCAGGTCCTTCTTAGCCTTGTCCCACAACGGCCGGGCTTTGAGGTAGCCACCTGACCCCGTGCGATGGTGATACTCCTTCTTTGCAGCATTTTTCTTGTTTGTCGCTGACATCTTCTTACTCTTCTCCGATGTCTTGTGGGCCACAAATGCGGGCCAGTGATCTCTTATCTTCTCAAATCAGCCGGTGAATTCTGGAGTCTTCCCTTTGTCGACAAACGTTGATTTCAACTCATTCTTCCACCTCCTGAATAGATCTGCCATCTTCTTAAGAGCATGAGCCTTGACCAATGGCTCTATAACTGGCTTATCCGGATCCTCCTCTGGCGGTAGGGTGAAATTTGCCTTCAGCGCGGTCCAAAGATCATCTTTCTGTCTATCGTTGACAAAAGACACTTGAGGGTCTTCGCTCTTAGGCTTATTCCATTGGTGGATGCTGATCGGGATCATGTCCCTAACAAGAACCCCGCACTGAGCAGAAAATGCTTCCTTGGTCCGGCTGGGTTCAATCGGTTGGCCATCGCCCTTGATTGCTGTGATCGTGAACCTTTCATCCTGGCGCAACCTTTTCTTCGGGCCTCGTCTCGTTACCGAAGTTTGGCTCGATCCGGAGGGCTAGAAAAGAAGAAAGAAGAGAGTTAATATGCGTACATACCAAAACAATTAATGCATCAATTAGCTAGTCAGCACAGGCTTAATTAATATATATACCTCGCCGGACTTTGCAACATCTCCTTCCTCCGTTCGCTCACCGGAGCAGTCATCACGGTCTCCTTCTTCCACTGGCATTCCGTCATCGGAGCCATCATAATCATGTCCTTCCACCTCCATTGTTCGATCACCGGAGCCTGCTTCACCCTCTCCTTCCAGACCATCGGTGTCGTTGAGAAACGACAAGACATCACCTCCGCCGAGGATTATGTCCCCCAACAACTGTTCTGCTTCGATGTCTCGGTGCTCCATAGTTTCTGCAAATATTACAACATGGCAATTAATATACAAACATGACAGATGGATATATTAGTGCAAACGTAGACCTAGCTAGCTCGACGCTTCTACGGTTTGGGGTGGCCTCGACAACGCTTCTAGGGTTTGGGGTGGCCTAGGCAACACTTCTAGGGTTTGGGGTGGCCTCGACAACGCTTCTAGGGTTTGGGTCAGACCGCCTCTCTCATGAATGTCCGACGTCCGGACCGACAAGGGATTTAACAAAATGACGCCATTCTGGATGTGCAGAAAATGGTCCATATTTTTCCTGATCTCATCTACCCTTCTATATGTCACGTTGTCTAGTGTCAAAGAATTCAAGAAAACCTTGACTTCATCATTAGCCGGAAATGACAGGCGTATAATGGTACGAAGCTCTTCAAAGTTGTTTTGGAACGGAGTTCCCGATAGGATAATTAGCTTTTTGGTACAAAGTTCAGCAAGAGCCTTCCGAATATCGCTATTTGGAAGGCCTTTGCTGAAATTCATACCAAAAAGCGAATTATTCTATCAGGAACTCTATTCCAAAACAACTTTGAAGAGCTTCGTAGCATCATATGCCTGTTACTTCTGGCAAATGATGAAGCCATGGATTTCTTCAATACTTTGACAGCCAACGTGACATATAGAAGAATATATATATATAGATGAGATCAGAAAAAAATTGGATCAACTTGTGCACATCCATAATGGGGGCATTCTTGATAACTCTATGTCAAAAGTCAAACTTGACATATGATCAAATATTGTTGCATATGTCAAAATTCAAACTTTGACATATGATCAAATATTGCATATGTCAAAATTCAAACTTTGACATATGATCAAACTTTGATATATGATCAAATGTTGCATATGTCAAAATTCAAACTTTGACATATGATCAAACTTTGATATATGATCAAATGTTGCATATGTCAAAATTCAAACTTTGACATATCATCAAACTTAGTAACTTTCGAGAGAGGGGGTTGGGTAGACTCGAGAGTTTGGTCGGGCGAGAGGGGGTTGATCGACGTCCCCCCCTAATGTCGAAGTTATCGGGGATATGTTTTGAGAGAAAACTTTCTATTAACATCATTTTAACTTAGTAAACGATGAAGCCGATGCCAACGTGATGATAGAGCTAATGCCAACATTTTCATTTAACAAAAAAACTACCTTCAAAAAAAGACTTGCTTCGCCGCGGGTGCTCGGTGCGACGTGGACTCGGTGGAAAAACTTTATGAAAATGCGGTGGTGGCTGGGCCGGGCGGTTTTCTTTTCCTTCTTCATTTTTTTCCTTTGTTTTTTCTTATATGTTTGTTTTCGTTTTCACTCTAGATTTTCGTACATATGAAAACAACGAAGTTGTGTACACAGTGCACATATACATCTCATACATGAACATATACACGTGAATATATACAGAACATATACATCTCATACATGAAAAAAACTATATATGAATATATACATGAACATATACACGTATACATGCCCGCAAAAAAAAACAGAGCACGCGGCGACGGGGAGCAGGGGAGGGAATGGGGGGCTCACTGTGGGGGGGCGCAGCGATGGCTTGATCGACGACGAGGACGGCGGGCTCGGGAGGGGGGGGGGGGCGAGGGTGCGACAAGGGCGGCGGGCTTGAGGCCGGCGACGAGGACGGTGGCGCGGCGAGGGCGAGGGCGGCGGGGCGAGGGCGAGGGCGCGAGTGTGGCGTCGGCGATGAGGACGGCAGGCTCGAGGCCGGCGACGAGGACGGCGCGCGGCGAGGGCGAGGGCGAGGGCGCGAGGGCGCGTCGGCGAGGGCGTCAGCGAGGGCTCGGCGGCGTCGTGCTGTTCGGCGCGACGGCGTTGGGGGGAAGATGAACTGGGACTGGCAAACGCTAAGTGTGGGCTTATATACATGAAGCTTTGGTCCCGGTTCGTGGCACCAACCGGGACCAATGCCTACCTTTGGTCCCGGTTCGTTCCACCAACCGGGACCAAAGGTCTCTTTTCAGCAGCCCAAAGGGCGGGAAACAGAGACATTTGGTCCCGGTTGGTAGCACCAACGGGGACTAAAGGGGGGCATTGGTCCCGGTTGGTGCCACGAACCGGGACCAAAGGTGAGCATTGGTCCCGGTTTGTGGCACCAACCGGGACCAATGGGCTTGCATAGCGGCGTGGTGGTGGGAGTTTAGTCCCACCTCGCTAGTTGAGAGCGCCCCGCACCGGTTTATAAGCTCGACTGCCTCATCCCCATTGAACTCCTCTGAACTGCAGGCCTATGGGCCTAATCTGACACTGCTATGCCTGTGGGCCTACTGGGCCTTCTGCGGGCCTGAATACTGGCCCAATTAGCTAGGTTTCTAGTCGTATTCAGGCCGTGGTAGCCCAGTAGGTGGCATTTTTTTTCTGTTTTCTTTTTTGCTTTTTTTTTTGCAGTTTTCCTGTGATTCTTTTTGATGTTAGGTCACAAAAATTATAGACTTTCTGTTAGTGCCATTAATTTTTAAATTTGAATAGTTTAAATTTGAATTCTTTTAAATTTGTGTGAATCACTAGTTTGTGAATAATTTTACTATAAAAATAGATTTTTGAGTGATTCTTTTTCCTGCTATTTAATATTATTGTGTTTTATCATTATATTAAATTTGGTAATTTTTAGGTTATTTTAAATGTATGTTTTAATCAAGAACAGATTTTGTTATTTAAGTTTGCTATTAAGTTTCTAACAAAAAATTTCTTTATGAAAATTCATTTTGCCATTAATGTTTGAAGAAAATACTTGATTTTTTAGTTGCATAAATTTTATATAATTTAGTTTAAAAAACTACGAGGTTTATAAAAGCTTTTTAGTTGATTCCTTTTGCTATTAGAGTTTTTATAAAAGCTTTTTAGTTGATTCTTTTTGCTATTGAAGAATATTATAGTTTTGTTTTAGTTGATCATAACAGAATATTTTAATTGATTATTTTAAGTTCATTCTTTTTGCTATTAGTTCATTCTTTTTGCGCTAAATGACCCTGAAATTGAAAAGCACTACAAATGAACTCTGAAAAGGTTGAAAGTTGGCATGGTATCATCATTTCACCCCCATAGCATGTGCTAAAAAGTTGAGAGGGTTACGGCAAAAACTGGATGCACTTCGTGTACAAAACGGGCAATCTCTTTCGAAGTATCAGGGTTTCGAACGAAAACTCGTCTGTTACAAAGGGATATCATTTTTTTGAACTTATTTGAACTCCAAACTTTTTGTGTGTTCAAAATGCACCATTCAAAGCCACATCATCAATTTTCAACCCTTTCTGACTTTATTTGTTATTTTTCATGCATTTACTGATTTTTTGAGCTATATGACCCTGAAATTGAAAAGCACTACAAATGAACTCTCAAAAGGTTGAAAGTTGGCATGGTATCATCATTTCACCCACATAGCATGTGCTAAAAAGTTGAGAGGGTTACGGCAAAAACTGGATGCACTTCGTGTACAAAACGGACAATCTCTTTCGAAGTATCAGGGTTTCATACGGAAACTCGTCTGTTACAAAGGGATTTCATTTTTTTGAAATTATTTGAACTCCAGACTTTTTGTGTGTTCAAAATGCACCATTCAAAGCCACATCATCAATTTTCAACCCTTTCTGACTTCATTTGTTATTTTTCATGCATTTACTGATTTTTTTGATCTATATGACCCTGAAATTGAAAAGCACTTCAAATGAACTCTGAAGAGGTTGAAAATTGGCATGGTATCATCATTTCACCCACATAGCATGTGCGAAAAAGTTGAGAGGGTTACGGCAAAAACTGGATGCACTTCGTGTACAAAACGGACAATCTGTTTCGAAGTATCAGGGTTTCCGGAAACTCGTCTGTTACAAAAGGCATTTCATTTTCTTCACATGTAACTACAGTGATATTCTAGATCAAAGGCATCATCATAATAGTTGTGGAGAGAAAGTTTTCACTTTTTCTTCGCTTGTGTCCTTTGCTTATTGCGCCGTAACCGTGGATATTCTTCATCGCTTAACAGGGTGCTTGGGTCAGCCTTGACTTTGAAGGGAGGAATTTCATGAAACTTTTCATAATCTTCAGACATGTCTGTCTTGCCCTCCAATCCGACGATGTCTCTTTTTTCTGAAAGAACTATGTGGCGTTTTGGCTCATCGTATGATGTATTCGCTTCCTTATCTTTTCTTTTTCTTGGTTTGGTAGACATGTCCTTCACATAGAAAACCTGCGCCACATCATTGGCTAGGACGAATGGTTCGTTTGTGTACCCAAGATTGTTCAGATCCACTGTTGTCATTCCGTACTGTGGGTCTACCTGTACCCCGCCTCCTGACATATTGACCCATTTGCACTTAAACAAAGGGACCTTAAAATCATGTCCGTAATCAAGTTCCCATATGTCCACTATGTAACCATAATATGTGTCCTTTCCCCTCTTGGTTGCTGCATCAAAGCGGACACCGCTGTTTTGGTTGGTGCTATTTTGATCTTGGGCGATCGTGTAAAATGTATTCCCATTTATCTCGTATCCTTTGTAAGTCAATACAGTCGAAGATGGTCCCCTGGACAACGAGTACAGCTCATCAGAAACAGTGTTGTCACCTCTGAGACGTGTTTCCAACCAACTGCCGAAAGTCCTGATGTGTTCACATCTAATCCAGTCGTCACACTGCTCCGGGTGTTTGGAGCGCAGAATGTTCTTGTGTTCATCGACATACGGGGTCACCAAGGTAGAGTTCTGTAGAACTGTGTAGTGTGCTTGAGACCAAGAATACCCGTCCCTGCATATTATTGAGTCCCCTCCTAGCGTGCCTTTTCCAGTCAGTCTCCCCTCATACCGCGATTGAGGGAGACCAATCTTCTTAAGGTCAGGAATGAAGTCAACACAAAACCCAATGACATCCTCTGTTTGATGGCCCATGGAGATGCTTCCTTCTGGCCTAGCGCGGTTACGGACATATTTCTTTAGGACTCCCATGAACCTCTCAAAGGGGAACATATTGTGTAGAAATACGGGGCCCAAAACGACAATCTCGTCGACTAGATGAACTAGGACGTGCGTCATGATATTGAAGAAGGATGGTGGGAACACCAGCTCGAAACTGACAAGACATTGCGCCACATCACTCCTTAGCCTTGGTATGATTTCTAGATCGATCACCTTTTGAGAGATTGCATTGAGGAATGCACATAGCTTCACAATGGCTAATCGAACGTTTTCCGGTAGAAGCCCCCTCAATGCAACCGGAAGCAGTTGCGTCATAATCACGTGGCAGTCATGAGACTTTAGGTTCTGGAACTTTTTCTCTGCCATATTTATTATTCCCTTTATATTCGACGAGAAGCCAGACGGGACCTTCATACTGAGCAGGCATTCAAAGAAGATTTCCTTCTCTTCTTTGGTAAGAGCGTAGCTGGCAGGACCTTCATACTGCTTTGGAGGCATGCCGTCTTTTTCGTGCCAACGTTGCAGGTCCTCCCGTGCCTCCGGTGTATCTTTTGTCTTTCCATACACGCCCAAGAAGCCTAGCAGGTTCACGCAAAGGTTCTTTGTCACGTGCATCACGTCGATTGAAGAGCGGACCTCTAGGTCTTTCCAGTAGGGTAGGTCCCAAAATATAGATTTCTTCTTCCACATGGGAGCGCGTCCCTCAGCGTCATTCGGAACAGATAGTCCACCGGGACCCTTTCCAAAGATTACGTGTAAATCATTGACCATAGCAAGTACGTGATCACCGGTACGCATGGCGGACTTCTTCCGGTGATCTGCCTCGCCTTTGAAATGCTTGCCTTTTTTTCGACATTGATGGTTGGTCGGAAGAAATCGACGATGCCCCAGTTACACATTCTTCCTGCATTTGTCCAGGTATATACTTTTGGTGTCAGCTAAACAGTGCGTGCATGCGTGGTATCCCTTGTTTGTCTGTCCTGAAAGGTTACTGAGAGTAGGCCAATCATTGATGGTTACAAACAGCAACGCATGCAGGTCAAATTCCTCCTGTCTATGCTCATCCCACACACGTACACCGTTTCCATTACACAGCTGTAAAAGTTCTTCAACTAATGGCCTTAGGTACACATCAATGTCGTTGTCGGGTTGCTTAGGGCCTTGGATGAGTACTGGCATCATAATGAACTTCCGCTTCATGCACAACCAAGGAGGAAGGTTATAGATACATAGAGTCACGGGTCAGGTGCTGTGATTGCTGCTCTGCTCCCCGAAAGGATTAATGCCATCCGCGCTTAAACCAAACCATACGTTCCTTGGGTCACCTGCAAACTCAGCCCGGTACTTTCTCTCGATTTTTCTCCACTGCGACCCGTCAGCGGGTGCTCTCAACTTCCCGTCTTTCTTACGGTCCTCTCTGTGACATCGCATCAACTTGGCATGCTCTTTGTTTCTGGACAGACGTTTCAACCGTGGTATTATAGGAGCATACCACATCACCTTGGCAGGAACCCTCTTCCTGGGGGGCTCGCCGTCAACATCACCAGGGTCATCTCGTCTGATCTTATACCGCAATGCACCGCATACCGGGCATGCGTTCAAATCCTCGTACGCACCGCGGTACAGGATGCAGTCATTAGGACATGCATGTATCTTCTGCACCTCCAATCCTAGATGGCATACGACCTTCTTTGCTGCGTACGTACTGTCGGGCAATTCGTTATCCTTTGGAAGCTTCTTCTTCAATATTTTCAGTAGCTTCTCAAATCCTTTGTCAGGCACAACATTCTCTGCCTTCCACTGCAGCAATTCCAGTACGGTACCGAGCTTTGTGTTGCCATCTTCGCCATTGGGGTACAACCCTTTTTGGTGATCCTCTAACATGCGATCGAATTTCAGCTTCTCCTTTTCACTTTCGCACTGTCTCCTTGCATCAACAATGACCCGGCGGAGATCATCATCGGGCACATCATCTGGTTCCTCTTGATCTTCAGCTTCCCCCGTTGCAGTATCACCGTATTCAGGGGGCACATAGTTGTCATCGTCCTCTTCTTCTTCGCTGTCTTCCATCATAACCCCTATTTCTCCGTGCCTGGTCCAAACATTATAGTGTGGCATGAAACCCTTCTCAAGCAGGTGGGTGTGAAGGATTTTCCGGTCAGAGTAAGACTTCGTATTCCCACATATAGGGCATGGACAACACATAAAACCATTCTGCTTGTTTGCCTCAGCCACTTCGAGAAAATTATGCACGCCCTTAATGTACTCGGAGGTGCGTCTGTCACCGTACATCCATTGCCGGTTCATCTGCGTGCATTATATATAATTAAGTGTGTAAAAAACCATTACAAAACATCATGAATAGATAAGTGACCAAATTAATAGAAGTTCATCATCACACTAAAACCAAAGTACATACATAGTTCTTATTGAACAACATATAGCTCTCCGGAGCATCTAATTAAACCATACATTGAAACTATGTAAAACATTTCAATGCAACAACAAATGCGATCATAATCGCAACCAAGGTAACAATTGATCCAACGGCATAATGATATCAAGCCTCGGTATGAATGACATATTTTCTATACTTTCTAATCTTGAAGCGCATTGCATCCATCTTGATCTTGTGATCATCGACGACATCCGCAACATGCAACTCCAATATCATCTTCTCCTCCTCAATTTTTTTCAATTTTTCCTTCAATTAATTGTTTTCTTCTTCAACTAAATTTAACCTCTCGACAATAGGGTCGGTTGGAATTTTCGGTTCATATACCTCCTAGATAAAAAAATCTATGTCACGTTGGTCGGCATATTGTCATAAACAATAAATGAACCAAATAGTTATAAAATATAATATATACCACATCCGAATCATAGACAGGACGAGGGCCGACGGGGCGGATACCAAAACCATCGCACTATATAATAACAAACAATAATAAAAGTAAGAAAATTAGACAAGTATCTATCTAAATCATACAAGTAAGAATTTTTTTCTTTTAGAAAGAAGATAAGAACAAGAGGCTCACCACGGTTATGCCGGCGACGAGATCGGCGCGGGCGATCGACGGCGGTGAAGACGGGGACGGAACGTGACGGACCACTAAACCTAGACAAATCTTGAGGAAAATGTAGCTTGAAGGTCGAGCTTCGAGAGGAGAAAGCTTAACTAGTGTGGCTCGGGCATTTCATCAAACACCTCATGTGCATAGGAGGTGAGCTAGAGCACCACAAAGCTCTCCCCTCGCCGGCCAGAAAAAACAGAGCAGTGTGGAGTGCTCTGCTCGCCGGCGATGGGGTATATATAGCCACCTCATTGGTCCCGGTTCGTGTGTGGAACCGGAACTAAAGGCCCCCCTTCTGTCCTGGTTCAAGCCACGAACCGGGACCAATGGATGTGGGCCAGGAGCGAGGCCCATTGGTCCCGGTTCGTGCCAGGAACCGGGACAAATGGGTCCAGACGAACCGGGACCAATGCCCACGAGGCCCCGGCCGGCCCCCTGGGCGCATGAACCGGGACGTATGCCCCCCATAGGTCCCGGTTCGTGACTGAACCGGGACTAATGGGCTGGGCTGGCCCGAACCAAAGCCCTGTTTTCTACTAGTGCTTCGACATCGCCGGACGATTGTTTGGCTTTGGCCAGCAGGGCCCTTATGTCTCGTTCGTTCGGAGGGGTCTTGACTGGTCGTCCATGCCGAAGTCGGAGTTGCTTGCTCATGGAGAGGTGATGACGATGACATTGCAAGCAATCTTGACGGTGTCCTCTCATCGGCGGTGTGTGTGGGTCTTTGGGGGTACCAGGTCGGCTCGGTGCCCTTCTTTCTGGCGTGTTGTAACGGTTTTCGCCCGGTTTTTCATAAAATAATCGGACAATTCTCTTCTGCTTTTTTAAGAAATCGAGATCCTCACAGGCTGGTTTCGGAAAAAAATGGCAGACAACACTCAGAAAAACAATTGACATGCCAGAGTAATTTCGCATGTAGAAAACCCGTTTGGATGAAGATTCAATCGGCGTTCATGGATCACGGTTAACTGCATTCTCTCTTGTTGGACCTAGTCAGGGCCAGTTCTTATGACGTCTGCCGTATTTTTTTTTTCTCACAAGGTTGAAAACGCGTGAATATTGTCTAGAAAGCCGAGTGTTTCCCAACCAAGTGCATCCAAAACAAAAGAGTAGTGGGCAGCAGGTGCTTCAAGAATTATGTGAAAGAGCGAGGTGGACCATATATTAATAAAATAGTACTTCTCCATTTCTAAATAAAAGACGTTTTGGCAGTTCAAGTTAAACCGCCAAAATGTCTTATATTTAGAAACAGAGGGAATATATATTTGTACTATACATACTAGTTATAAGATTAACTATAAATGACACGACAACAACATATAGTCAATAATTGGCTCTACTAGAAGAACGTCCGTGCGTTGCAACGGGGCCACATTAACTTTAAGAGTTCAATATTAATATTCTCATACATATCAAGTGACATTGGCGACCTTTTTTACCATCAAATCCTCACACACACTCTCTCCCTTCCTCTTCCTCACTCTCTCTCCCCCTCTCCCTCTCTCTCTAACACACACACACATATCCATCTTATTGGGTACGGGACCATAATCCATCTATTTCACACACACACGCGCTAGTGCATAACAATATGGATTATGTGTATTATATTTGCCACCACAACTGAGGGAATTAATTTCATGTAAATCGGCCAGCCACAGCTCCAAGAATACGGGGAGGAGGTGGCCCGGGGCGGTGTCGGCGCCATCCGGCGCGGGCCACGGGCCCGCTTCCAAGTGCGTCTGAGCGCCGGCCACCCACGCCGGGTCCTTCAAGTGCCGCTTCCACCGCACCAACTCCCAGGGCCACGGCCACGACCAGGGCCAGGGAAGCCGCCCTTCTTCGCCCCCTTCACCGGCCGCGGCCAACGCGGTGCCGCGGCACCCGGCCTCGCCATCCTCGTCCTCCGGCACCGTCGCGACCCAGTGACGCAGCCCAATCATCGGCCTCGAGAATCAAGAACGCTCGACAACGGAGAGGGAAGGGAAGATCATATACATGTCATAAGAAAGGGAGTTTATTTACTGCTCCCTCGATGTATTGTTTCCTTTGTTTGGAGATTGATTACCATCCGTGAGTTAAGGTAAGGTTAATGTGATTGAGTGATTTAAGGTAAGGTTAATTAATTTAGATTTGATCTTTAGAGATTGTTCGTGATTGATTCTACATTACTAAATATAACTTGCGGCAGTATGGAAAGTTCTGATCTGTTCAGATTTCTTTCGTTGTGTGAGAGGGTGACGCAAAAACAAACCGATGAAGTGAGGGGAGGGGACGAAAAAAAATCTACGAAAAAAAACCAGCAAAGGTGGGAGGAGGTACCAAAAAAAACCATGGGAGGTGGGACGAAAAAAAGACCTGAAAGCGAGACTACCAACTGCTCCATTAGGAGTAGAGATTGTTATTCTCTTTCTTAGAATTACGCACTTCCCAGAGTGATCCGGTCTCCTTTTAGTCATCATTCCCGAGCTTCTTGATGTGGATAGGAAAACTCGGATACTTAAAGAGACAAGTTCTCAATTTGCATGAAGACTAATTAAAGGAACACTTTTGATTTGTAGTGAACGAGTCTTCAGCAGAACAGAAAAAATAAACTCATGTAGAATTTATTTTCTGGGAACACTCTTGTAGAAGTTAGTTTTGAGCTTCCCCGCAAAAAAAAAAAAGTTAGTTTTGAGCTGACACAACTTCTCGAAAGCGCATAAAATTAGTTTACGACGTGCTGCTTGGCACGGGCCAGATAATATATCCGGCTTAGGTATTAGCAGTTTAACAGTAGTTTTAAAGGTGGCTTTTCGGCTGGATGAAGCCAGAAACTGGAAGAGGCCTTTTCTTGATACTGCCAGCCAGCCAGCCAGCATTGTTGGCAAGTGGGTGAGCGCATCACAGGCTAGGTAGTATCAGATTCAAGATACTGTTTCATGTGGCTACTTGGGACGGCCATGAGGCATTTCTTGCATGAGCTCATTATTCATGAAGCAAGCACCACATATATATAGTTGCCTTTCTAGATTGTGATGTTGGTCTCTAGTCATTGTTAACTTCGCGTGGAAGACTGCGACGAATGCCTTGCCAACTTGGCAAAAGAAGCACATTAGGGGATTGGAGATACATGATATATGCCCGATTTGTGCCATGGAGGCCGAGGATAATTTCCACCCCCTTTGTCGCGGTACTTATGCTCGTCAGTTGTGAGCAACTATGTCGGATGTCTGGAACCTCCCTGATCTTGCCTCCATTCGGAACAGTGGGAAGATGTTGCATGGTTCTCATGTCCTTCTGGAGAATTGGTAGATTCGCAATGAAGTAGCGCACCATAAACCTGCACCCCCATGAAAGCTTCTAAAAGATTTTGGTTAGCTACTTAGACCCATTGGTAGGCATGAAGATCGATCTCACCTCTGATAAGATTAAAGGGAAGTTGCTAGTGACATATGATACAGTCTTGAAAAAACCACATGTGATAAAGGATGCAGTTCCCCCTCTCGTGTGGTGTCCGCCAACGCCATGATGGGTGAAACTGAATACTGATGGTTCATTTGCAGAGGATGGCACAACTGGAGCTGGTATGGTGCTACGAGATGATAGAGGTCGCATTATGTACTCAGCGTGTAGACAACTCTTCTCCCGCCGGGAAGCACTTGAAGCTGATCTTTGTGCTTGCATGAAAGGACTGTCTTTTGACATTCAGAGGGGTGACTTGCCAATTATAATTGAAATGGACTCTGTTGTCGCAGTTCAGGGTGGACGACACGAGCGGTCTTTCGGACCGGCTCGTGGCCCGCTCGGTCCTGGCCAGCTCGGGCCTAGCCCGCTCAAAAAATCGGCCGGTCCGAGCTCAGCAATCCGGCCCGACAAAGCTTCGGTCCGGTCCGGGCTTTAACCGAGCCGACCGAGCGGACCGAAGAACATGGCGGGGGCGTGGCCGGGGCATGGCGGGAGTGTGGTGGGGCGTGCCGGGGGCGTGGCGAGGGCGTGGCGGGGGCGTGCCAGGGGCGTGGCGAGGGCGTGGCGGGGGCGTGGCGGCCCAGGCACGGCGGGGGCTGAAGAAACTGTCGCCGTTTATGTCCACCGCCTCGGGGGCCGTCGTCCGCGCGGCCACTGGACTCGCTGGCCCTGGGAACTATGTCCACTGGACGCGCCCCACTCGGATCTGTCGTATGCACCAACGAACACGACGTGGGAGGTCCTGCATCGCCGCATCGGGCATCGTCTTTTTCATCTCCGTCCACCGGCCGTCGTGCCAAATTCGTCGCCGATGAGCTCGCTCTGGTGATCTTCTTGGCTCCTCTAGCTCCCTCTGGATCTTGGCTCCTCCAACGCCCTCCCCGCGTCGCCATGCTCCGGCGCGTGCTCTGTGGTGAACTCCGGCCGGTCCAAACGAGCCGCTCGGTCCGGCTCGGGCTTCATCCCTGCCGGTCCGGTCCCTGGAAACAGGACCGCGACGCTGCTCGGTTCGGTCCGGTCCGGACCGCCGACGGCCGGTCCAAAGGACGGCTCGGTCAGGGACCGGACCGGCCCGGACCGTGTCCACCCTGAGTCGTAGTCAAGCTGATTCAAGCTTCGAATCTTGATAGATCGTTTTATTCTTATACAGTTAAAGAGATTAGGCACCTTAATTATGTTTGTTCATGATTCTTGTGTTACTCATGTAAATCGCAATGAAAATAAGGTTGGCAATAGCTTAGCTAAATTTGCTAGACTAGATGGCAGAACGATGACCTTGGTTGGTTCTGGCCCGATAGATTCTTTAGAGCTAGCCAAAGCTGATTGTACCGACTGTGGGATTTGAGTAATGCAAGAGTTTTCCCGCAATTTTTACAGGGCAATCTTGTATGCAGTAGACACATTTTGTATCTTCCATTTACCCTTGTCAAATTATGAGTGCTTCATTTTTTGTGGAAAATTTTGCCTGTGTTATGAAGCTGTTATATTCAATTATTACTCGATCTGGATGCTGACGTGTGAATTGCTTCATTAACTCAAATGGAGAACCAAACAGAAATATAAGAATGTGAGATCTTACAAAGCAATAGGATGTCAACATAAATGTGCTTGCTAATACTGGATGCTGACTGAATCAATCACTACTGACCACTTGATTTGTGTGTGTGTGTGGTGACATGTACGTATATGTACGTGCATTGCACTAACTATGCTGATACTCCAACTTGATGCAGTGCCGTCTGCATCACACCGGTGGCGACCTACGTGGCGAGGGCGACAAGAACCCTAGATTAATCCAGGCAGAAGCAAAGTGCTCTCCCTCCCTCTCCCAGGAAGGGAGGGAGGTTCTAACTGTGTGAGTTCCAGCCCCGAACGCAGCAACCCGCTGCTGCTCTTTTCTCTGACAGTGACTTAACTCTTTCTCAAAAAGCAAGTTTGGCTCACCCAGTTTGTCACTCATGAGGGCAACAGGTTGTTCATGACAGTGATTTGTGTTTGTCAAATCTCAATGGCCTTCTTTATCCATTGGTAGGGCAAAAAAAAATTGTTTTCGCCTTGGGTTATTACTGCTGTTTCGGTTAACCCGTGGGGCTGTCGACACCTCGTAAATACTGCACATAATTCCACTTCGCTGTAATGACGTGAGTTGGATCCTAATCGTCGTAAAGGAAAAAAGAAGGATCATGATCCTTTCCTGGAGAGCATATTCGGGGTACCGAGAACATATCTGGTGCATCTGGGCTTATGGTACAAGTGTTCAAAAATTCTGAAAAAATCATGGATGTAGAAAATACATATTTCTGCGAACGTTACAACATTTCAAATCTCAATTTAAAAAATAGCTAGAGGAAGAAAGAGAGGCAAATCTTGTGTGAATACTAGGTAATCCTAATCAGGCAGTGAATTTGTCCTATTTTCCTTGTTAGCACTGGATTCGTTCCGTTTTTCATGCTATGTTATGTTTCAGAATTTTATACCATGATAGATGTATGTTGTGTGTTTGCTTAGGTTCAGCTGTGGTAGTGGATAAACAGAAAGGAGAAAATATGGCGGGTGACAAATTTCTTGTGATTGTCAGAAAATAAACCTCTGAGCTAAGTGGGCTTACATAACGGAAAAAATGTAACAAATAGAAATAGGTATAGCATAGGAAATCTGTAAAATCTCAGATATTAGTTATTAATCTTAGCTATTAGCTAGTTCGAATGACTTGAATTTATTTTGAAAGTTCCGAACACTACAAAGATCAGAGGCACTGTGTTCACAAAACACACCCCAAAAAATAATTTTGGAACTGAATTCTGAACAGTTCAGCAGAAACCCTTGAGTTTAAATTTGATTCCTGAAACTATTCGGTACAAAAAAAGGGTAACTGCTCGTAATTAACCGGTATTTTCTGGTATCCTATTTTGGAATCCTTGCTTACGACTGATTCTACCAAAAAAAGTCATGCATCTCTGTTATCCTGTGTGCTGTGCTAATCAGACATTTCTCTTTCAACGGATAAAAACAATTGCACTGATGCTTAGCTGCATCACAGCACTACTAGCCGCAACTATACAACTCACAGTTGCTTTAATCCAACACTTGTTATTTTATTTTATTTGTTGCAGAGTAGAACAGCACCACAGAAATGAAGTGGATAGAACGTGGCAAGCTAACTGAATCAACAAAACAGTATCTTACGGTTCTGAACAGGGCACTACTGCCTAGCCTATAGCAGGTCATTGTTTTCTGATTTGCCAGTCCAGTTCATTTTTCCAAGATTTGGAGAAAATCAATGAAGTAATATAGCTGTCCTGATTCCTCAAATCTTATTCTTCATAAAATTAGGAGGGTGTTGGCTCTTAAGTAGCAAGGGGTTGCATTAGTGGTGCTAATTCTGCCCACTGAATCATTAAGGAATATACTGCCCCTTCGCGACCCCAAACCGCAATCTCAAGCGGTGACGCATGCCTAATATCATATTGTGTACTAGCTAACCTTTTGAATCAGTCAGCAGTATCTAAAGTAGTGCCCCTTCACTCGAAGATTCTTGTGCATTCGGTGGTCAGCACACTGCTTACGCAGAAAGTAGATGCAGAAAACTGGAACCGCTCGACACCTCGATCGCTCTTACCGGCCTTTTTTGTTTTTTTTTTCCTTCAGAAATGATGGTTGACATTGCTTCTTCAATTTATATTTTATTGATGTATGTTGTGCCCGGCATGCTTTGCGAAGTGAGAAAACAATTACCACAAAGGTACCAAACATTTGCTTTGATTCTTTGTTACCAAGAAATCAGATATGTGTATAACTAGCATAGCAAGCAAGTCAACACAAGCAATTCTGAGCATTGGGCACCAAAGCCGTGTGCCAGTTAACAATCTGCGTAGGTTTGACATGATGATACAGGAGTTTGAGAATCTGAGATGTTGCTGAATCTTGAGGCAAACCAAGAAGCAAACTTCTACTTTTGACCATTTTATGCGGCAAATTGCTGGTTTGTTCTTGTTGTTTATGCTGAGAGGGAAGCAAAGTTGTATCTTTGCTCAATTATGCGGGGAATGGCAGACGCGGCACAAGCTCCAAATTCAGATTCCAACTTGAGAGGGACACGGAAGTAACTAATGTTAACATGTTATGTGCTGTCAGGGTGATTATTACTACTAAACCAATGGGCGTAAGTTGCTGGGGCGAATAGAACTCCAGCCTCGAAACGCCAATCACCGGCAGCATCTAGATGTGTGCTCAGCAAATTGCAAATTGTCCATTTCTGTTTCTCAGGCAAATGTGTGCTCTGCAAGTTATCTGAATCTTCTATATCAACTGGACAGTTGGTGAGCAGAGAATAATTGCTCCTTTTATAATACTGGCTTGAGCGTATCGCCGGCACCGAGGGATCATGTTGCTTGAGGGTGCACAAAGGACTATCTTGCCAACTGGCCTTTGCGAATTCTTTTGCATTGCATCCAGCATTATGAGACGCAGCGAACAGATTCGAAAAAATGTGTGTTGTCATCTTTGTACTACTAATCTGAAGAATCTGAAGTACTGAGAAGCAGGTACATGATGGATGTCCCAAAGACTCTTTAATTTAGTCCTAAGTACTACTAATTACTCTCAATAGAGGTTTAGAGATCAGATAACCAAGAGTCTGATCAGATCCATGGCATAGGATCTTCATTTAGTAAATTTCCTTCCTTATCTCTTAAATGTGAACAGGGGCAAGATTCCATTTGATCCCTATCAGACACTTCCACTGTGTGGAACAAACCGAGACGCCACGAACTCTCAAGTCCTGAAGTAGCAACATAAGGCACTATTTAACACAAGTTGCAAATTAGAAAACTAGAAAGTAGAGGATGCACAGCTAAGCCAAGCTACTTTCTTGCTGACATCAAGCAGCAATTATTGATCAGTTCAGTCCAATTAGCCAGTGCGGTGTGGACGCAACCAACCCTGAGAAGCAGTCATCGGTGATAACCGCTAATTTCAATATGTAGAGTTGGATTTGTTTATTGTTCAGTCTCGGATGCCACTACTTGATGGTAGCTTAGCTAGCTTGGCTACTTTTGACTGGAAGAGCCATCTATGACACTATACCAGGGTTGCAAGTAAGTGCAAAAGGTATTAGATGCCCCTCGCGAAAAAATTAAGGAAAACAAGAAGAGATCCAGAGATACTGTTTCATGTGGCATTTGGAGCAGGCATGAGACGTGTGATAAGATCATCATTAAGAAGGCGATCTTCATCGATCACTGCGCAGTACTAATTTAATTGCCTTTCCAGGTTGCCCTACTAATCAGCTTAGCTAGTGATGATCAAAACTGATGGGACGGACACACAAGTAAACTCTGCAGGATTCAGTGGGCCACAATTTATCCCAATAAAAGAAAATGGGATCTTCGTTCGCACAAAGTACCTAGTCGGCATAATCTACATCATCTACAAATAAAACCAAGAAAAAGTGTTGACACAAAGTACCATGTGTCATAATATCATCTCAGCTCTCAACTTATCCTTTTTTGCTTTCTGAAATGAGGTGTATTTGTTGATAATCCTTGCTACCACATTTCAAAGATTCTGCTCTTGAATCTCGAGTCTCTCCAAAACAAGACATGTCTCTAGAGAAGGGGCAGTTGACCTGAATATAGAAAAGCCCTCATGAGTCATGGGCACAGGTCAAACCTGAATAATCTCCTCCTCCCCTTTGGTTCATCTGAACTGTAGAGGCTGTGCACAGGTACGTGCATCATCATGCATGGTACATATATTTTCTGTTAATCCAAGGGATGCACAAGCACACGACGCGTCGCATGTGGCTCTAGAGTGGCTCGATCTCGACCCACTTGCGTTGTTGCATCTGAGCAGCGGCGTCGAGGAGATACTCGACGCCGCGGTTGCTTCCCTCTTCATCTATCCCTAGGGCCAAGTTGTGCATTTCTTTAACCGGAGAAACATATACTAGATTAAGTGTCACTACTGCCTAGTTACTACTAGCTGATTTGTTTTATGGTGCAAATGGCCTATAAATACAACTGCGGTTTGATGCGTTTCTTCTTCATCTTCTTCACCATCTTCAGAGTTCGGAGATCAATCGATTTGGGTTCAGGGCAATGATGAAGAGATTTGCCTTCGAGGAGAAGGAGATGGCACGCGTGCTTCTGCTTGTGTCACAGGAGCAGGCGATGCCCATGCCGATGCCGGTGGCGGTGCGCGGTGACCGCGCCCCGGAGCGAGTGTTCGTCTGCAAGACATGCGACCGCGTGTTCCCGTCGTTCCAGGCGCTGGGCGGGCACCGGGCCAGCCACAAGAAGCCGCGGCTGGATGACGGTGGAGACCTCAAGCCCAAGCTGCATGGGTGCTCCGTCTGCGGGCTCGAGTTCGCCATCGGCCAGGCGCTTGGGGGGCACATGCGGCGCCACCGTGCCATGGCCGCAGGCGGAGGCGGCGCCGTCATGGCCATGACGCCGCCGACAGCAGCGGTCAAGAAGCACGGCGACACCAGCGACGACGCTGTTATCGGCACGAAGCGCGGGCTTTGGCTCGACCTGAACCATCCACCTTGTGACGAGTACGGCGCCGGCAGCGAGAGCGACGGCGAGTGCGGCCACGACGCAGCTGCCGCCGGGTACACTTTCCACCAGTTTCTGGATACCGGCACCATGGCTGTGGACTGCGTCTAGCTACCCCATCTCCCACTCCGTTGCCGGGTTTTTGCCAGATAGTACAATATTTTCCTGTGTGTACTTTGGCAGTAACTTCTTTTTTACCCTTTTTCTTTTCCTTTTGTCATGCATGGATAAATCCATATTTTGTAGCAGTAGAGTGCCCAGTGAAAGGCATGCCATGGCACATAAATAATTTCTTTGAGATGATTAATTTTGTGCTTAATTTGGTGGCTTTGGAGGCTCACCAGAGCTATATCCCTCAGGTTTTCCGGTTATTATTGACAAAAAAACCTTTGGTCAAGTAGTTCAACATGTAATTATCCAATTGTAGTAAAGTATATATGGAGCTTGTGATTTAATCAATTGATGCCCCATGTCATCTTACCTATTTTAGTATGTGCTCATTGTTACCTAAAAGATGATATTTGTAAATTGTCTGTTTTGAACCATAAATTATCATGCGGTCCAAATTGAACCGTGAACCATGAAACCGTCGATGGCATTAAACCCTGAAAATTCTAAAACCATTTAACATGAAGTCGGACCTGGTATTGAAGAGTGGCTTGCATTTGAGACCTCCCCAAATAGCCAAAATATTCCATCTATTTAGGAAACACTATGACATGACAGTCTACACAAATTTGTCAAAAATATGACTATTTATGTCATGTGAAGCATTCAAGAAAGTTTCATTTATCTATTGTGTTTAGGTGTGTGTTTACATGGAACACACACGATCATCTTAGTTGGTTGAATTTTCATGTTTTCCTTTTTAGCATTAGCTCTCTATGCCCTAAATACATTTCCGCTTTTAGAATATCTTTTAGTTAGTTTTTCATGTTGATTTTGTGTACTTTGGTAGCAACTTTAAAAAAAAATGCAGGATAAATCCATATTTTGTACCACTAGATGGGTGCCTAAGGGGAGGCATGACATAGAACATAAATCATCTCTTTGCGATAATTATTTTTGTGCTTAATTTGGTGTATTTGGAGGCTCACAAGAGCTATTTACCTCAGGTTTTCCGGTTATTATTGAAGAAAAAACCATTGGTCAAGTGGCTAAATGTTGTCTTGCTCTTTTAGTATGTGCTCATTATTACCAAACTAATTTGATTTTTTAAAGAAGTGTCCCCTTCGACATATAAATTGTCGTATGGTCCAAAACTTCAAATAGAACCATAAGCTCTGAGTAAAACTCTGAAAATTCTAAAGCTGTTTAACATGGACTAAAACCTGGTTATGAAGAGTGGCTTGTATTTATGGCCTTCCAAAAAAGGCTAAACAAATTCACGTATTTAGGAAACACTACGGTGTGATGAGCGACATGATTCATCCAAAAATATGACTATTTATGTCATGTGGAGAAATTAAGGGAAGTTCATTTATCACTTGTGTATTTATATGGAACACAAATGATCATACTAGTTGGTTGTTTTTAAGATGGTTTCACTTTTACTATTAATTCGCAATGCCCTATATTTCTTTGGATATAGTTTGGAAAGATTGTGCACAATAGGTATTTCAAGGAAATGAATTAAGTGGACATGAGAGGGCAGAAGATGAGTGCCGAATGGAGGGCATACCATGGCACATAAATCATTTCTTTTGGGTGACTAATTTGGTGCTTAATATGGTGGCATTGGAGGCTCCCGATATTGTAAAAAAAAATCCTTTGGTAAAGTGGCTCAATGTAATTATACAATTGGAGTAAAAAAAAATTCCATTGTGAACCATAAATTATTGTGTGGTCCATAATCGTGAACTATAAAACTATCTACAACAAACCCCGTGATACTGAAATCATTTAACATGAACATAGACCTGATTTTGAAGAGTTGCTTGTATTTGTGGCCTTCTAAAAAGGGTGATAGGTTTTGTATGTTAAAGAGATGCTATGACATGATAATCTCAGAAAATTCAATAAAAAATATGAATATCATGTCATCTGAGGGAATCAAGAAAAGTTTATTATCTCTTGTGTGTTTGCATGGAGCATAGATAATCATGCGAGTTTTTTTTGTTTTCTGGGTCTACATATTTAGCATTAATTCTCTATGCATTGAACATCTTTGGATTTCCAGGATTTTTTGGAAGAAATTACACATCAGGATTTTCAAGAAAATGAATTAGAAACATTAAACATGGCCAGTCTAGGAATTGGGAGCATACAAATAACCATCCAATAAAATATACAAAAATTCATATTCTATATAAAATCAGAGGAATCTATATCTCTTGTCATTTCTGCACATGACATAAATTGTCATATGTTTTAGATAAACTTCTACATGATATAGTCTCATGGCATTCGTCAAATTTATGAATTATTTTCACATTTTTAGAATACCTCAAAATGCCAAAATACTACCCAGACAAAGTTATTTGAAGGGAATGATTTTAGAAAGTTTAGGGTAATATGTATTGTTTCGTAGTTTAGGTTCAAGCTGGACCTAGCACTATAATTTGAGTTTTAGGATAAACTTCTTGAACTTTGAAATGCATATCAAACTGGAAATTTAGTACTACCAAGGGCTAGCTATCTGGTACTGTATTATTTAAAGAAAATATATGTTAAATTGTTTTTGATGATGAGAACTCCGCATGGTGTTCTTCTCCTTCTTCTAACAATGACTTATTTTGATGTAGTGCTCATTAGCTATAATTGTATGTTAAATGCTTGTTATAGTAGCAAGGATATCTTAACTTACCAACTGTTGTTACAAGCTGAATTCTCCACATAATTTCTATTCAAGTACATATGACTACAATTTGCATTCTGTGGACAGTTCTAGAATGACGCATGGATTATGGCTTGTCTCAACAAGAAAAATTAAGCTGAATAATGTAACGAGAGTTAATACATAGTTCAAAACATGTTAATGGTTAGATAATTTAGTAATTATGTAGGATTAGTATATATGTTGGGAGGATATATATTTGACCTTAGGTTATGTCTTTACACCCTTTTACTGAGAAGATATTCAGTGATGACACCAGTTTGTAGAAATTAATGATTCACTAGGTTTTTTTTTTATCGTGGATATTATTAGAGAATTTTTTTTTTAAAATATTGTCGTGGTATCACGGGATTTGGGGTTTTGACCTTACATCTTTGTTTGATTTCATATTCATATATAGTTGAGATATGGTCTCTCAAAAAAAATACTTTCTGACTTTTATTCTATTGCCGTATTAGCCTGGCATGGACACATTGTGGGACATGAAGAATTAATTTATTCTGTAATGCAGTTTTTGACAGGTTCCTTAAAATAATTCGATACTAGGTGCCTTACAAGTTGCAGTATATATTCAAGTGTAGGAGCTATCCTAAACTTCTCCTTCCATAGGTGGTTGCATCTGGCAAAAAAGCTGGTATTCCCCTTAATCATGTAATGCTTGATGAGGTTGTCACGAGCACACAAATGTTGACAAACGCAAGGCATCCCTAATTAATAATCTTCTAACACAAGAATTGATGCCTTGGTGATTCCACCATCAAGGAGAAGCGCGTAGAACTGTTACTTACTATACTAAAGCGATCGAATCTTGGAGCCTGAATTTTCCTAGCTAGTTTAGTTTAGTTTAGTCCGTAGTAGTGCTTCTCACAAGGGTTAAACAAGTGTTTATGAAGAAGAGAATTTGCATTGCAACTCTCCTTGCAGCTTTACACGTATGATTGATAATGGTGGTGCACATACGTATGCAGAAAACAGAAGCTGTTCAAGAAGCATGTTTCCAGCTGATTAATAAAGTGCTGGCTGCTAACGTCGAAGGCAGATTAGGCTCAGCTCGACTGCAGGTTTGGGCCGAGATGGACATGGTCCAGAGGCTCACACATCACACATGCTACCAAACCGATGGAAAGCTGCATGTATGCATGGACTGTGTAGCGGACTAAGTGACGTCGATGCCATGCAAAGATGGCGGCTAAAGCCCTTTCTACCTGAAACATTTCAGGAAAAAAAAAAGAAAACCCTACCTATCAATGGCAAATAGCACTCTCAGAACTTTTTCGAGAAAACGATTGACATGCCAGAGTAATTTCGCATGTAGAAGGCCACGTTTTGACGAAGATTCCATCGGCGTTGTTCACGGTTAAATGAACTAGAGCAAACATTTGACCAGATTGTACAAATGGAGCAAGTTTTGCACTATGATTCCTCTCCTGACGGACTACTCAGGGACCAGTGCTTATGACATGTGCCGTAGTTTTTTTTCTTTTCTCGCAACGTTGAAAAAATATGAATATTGTCCAGAAAGCAGAGTGTTTCCCAACCAAGTCCATTCAAAACCAAATTAATTTGGGTTTCGCTGTGGATATGAAAGGAGTCATTTCAGAATGGTGAGGAATCCCCCGGCTTGCCTTCGAGTTGTGAAATCGTGATCGAGTTTTATTTTTAGATACTTTATCTGAGCATTGAGGAGGAGCCTAGAAATCACCTGCAAAGCAGGCTTATATTCTTCACCTACAGTGTCCTCAAGCCAACATGATAGCGGCGCCTACACAATATACTCCAATCTGTGAAGTTATATACACTACACCTTTCAAAATATAAGGTGTACTACACATTTCTTCAAGTCAAGCTTTTCTATGTTCGAGAAAATGTAATATGATAAAATTTAATACACCTTATTTTGAAATAAGGAGAGTATATTTTTTTATGCACGTCATTTTGGCAGTACAACCTGGCTGAATAGTAATCGAACCTTTTACGAACCCCAGTTGGCATCTCGAAAAAAGATATGATGTACAATACATAGGGAGAGGCTGACAAGCTAAGGACTTAGGCGCTTCTCAAAGTGATCCAGTCTCTTTTTAGTCAGCATTCTTGAGCTTCTCGAAGTGGATGGAAAAACTCAGATATTTGAAGGGACAAATTCTCAATTTGCAGTGAAGATTATGGGCAGATTAATTTTTTATTTGCAGCGAAAGAGTCTTCAAAAGAAAAGAAAAAAACTCATTTAGAATTTATTTTATGAACCCTCTTGTAAAATTACGTTAAGACGTGGTGCTTGGCACGGGCCAGATAATATATCCGGCTCAAGTATTAATTACCAGTTTAACAGTAGTTTTAATTAAGGTGGCTTTTCGGCTGGATGAAGCCACAAACTGGAAGAGGCCTTTTCATGATGCTGCCAGCCATCGTTGGTGAGTGAGTGAGCGCATCAGATTCAAGATACTGTTTCATGTGGCTACTTGGGACGGCCATGAGGCGTTTCAGGCATGAGCTCATCATCCATCAAGCATAATTGCCTTTCCAGATTGTGATGTTGGTCTAGTCATGCATGACTCACGGCCAAACTCATGCAACTGTACACAATTAAGGATTTTAAGTACAGTACTAGTACATGCTTATGTAGTTCCAGGGAAAATGGGAATCCTCACTGACACAAAGTATATATCATCTTCCATTTTATGAAATGAAGTTTTTATCTTGTTGTACGTACGTACCACACACTTCATAGAATCTCGCGGCAGAATCGGCAACTGGTGTCTATCCAAATTCATATTGGATACTGAATATATTTTCTCTGAGTTTCTTAAGACCTGTTTCTAGAAGAGGAACAGTTGACCCAGAATCTAATTGGACGCCTGCATCATCATCATGCACGATCTGCAGCTGCATAATGCATATTTATCCAACAGCCCAAGAGAGAGTAAAGAAGAGATGCACCATGGTTCCATGGCGCCGCGTACCTGGAGCTGCAGTACGCGGCAGCCGTTTGGTCTCGTTCTAGGGGTAGCTTGTGCTGTTTGTATAATCATCCAGAGGTGGTTAGAGTCACTGCTGCCTTGCTACTGGCTGATTACTTTATGGCTTAGTTCCTCGTCTATAAATACAGATGCAGTTGGATGCGCTTCTTCTTCATCCACCTGTCCACAGCCAATCTCAGCTGCTGCTTCTTCTTCTTCCGTTTGTCCATCTCAGTTTCTTCTTGTTCAGTGATTAGTGAGCAATGATGAAGAGATTTGCGTTCGAGGACAGGGATATGGCGCGCGTGCTACTGCTCGTGCCGCGGGAGCAGGCCATGCCGATGCCGGTGCCGGTGGCCGCGCGCGGTGACCGTGCCCCAGAGCGTGCGTTCGTGTGCAAGACGTGCGACCGCGTGTTCCTGTCGTTCCAGGCGCTGGGTGGGCACCGCGCCAGCCACAAGAAGCCGCGGCTGGACGGCGACGGCGACCTCAAGCCCAAGATGCACGGCTGCTCCATCTGCGGCCTGGAGTTCGCCGTCGGCCAGGCTCTCGGCGGCCACATGAGGCGTCACCGCGCCATGGTTGCGGGAGGCGGCGGCGTCATGACGGCACCGCCGGCGACAACGAGCAACAACGCCGTCGTCAGTAGTAACACCCTTGTCGGCAGCGGCGGCAATATCAAGCCCGGGCTGTGGCTCGACCTGAACCATCCGCCGTGCGATGATGGCAACGGCATGGACGCCGATCACGGCGAGTGCGGCCACGACACCGCCGCCGCCGGGTATACGTTCCACCAGTTCTTGGATACCAGCACCATGGCGGTGGACTGCGTCGGCTACTAGCTCCTCTCCTTCTATTGCCGGGTTTTTGCCAGACAGTAGAATATCTCTGTGTGGCACTGGAGTACTACTTTTGGATCACTTTCCTCTTTCTTTTTCTCCTGGATGAATACATTAATCCACATTTTGTATAGCGGTATATATAGTAGATGAGTGCCTAATGGAAGGGCATGACGCACATACATCATTTCCTTTTGAGATGACTGTGTGCTTAATTTGGTGGCTTGGAGTTGGAGGCCCACCAGAACTAATTACCTTGGGTTTTCCTAATATTATTATTGATGAAAAAACCTTTGGTCAAGTGGCCCAATGTAATTATTTTGTCACAGTAAAAGACACATGGAATTGTGGTTTTTCCATTTGGTGCAAGTGAGGATGTTATGTTTTCTCTTCCAGTACGTAGTATATGTTTTTTCTCTCAGAAACTATAACCGCTTCTGGAACAAGGTCCATTTTAACCATACATTATTTTGTGGGTGAACATGAACTTTAAACATAGCTCTTTTGACATTAAGTACTGAAATTTCTAAGAGCGGTTAACATGAACTCAAACCTGGTTTAAAAAGCTTTGCATTTGAGGCCTTTCAAATTAGGTGGTTTTCATCTACAGTTTTGCTAAGTCTCAGTCGACTAAGACTTGGTTATGCTCAGTTGATGCTATATTTGTTTGATCTTGTATGGTGATCCGTGCAAAAAAATTCTTTTTAGTTTTTATTTCTTCCTCTTATATACTATGTCACTTGATTGAGACCTGGTTAAGTTTGAGCCGACGGAGACCTAGCTACACCCTTTCATTTATATAGGAAATGCTATGAGTTGGTTAAAAAACTATTAGAAAATATTACCCTATATTTTTATAAAAAGAATGACAAGAAAAATTCATTATCTCTTATACTTTTGCATGGAACACAAATAATCATACTTCTTCTCGTTTAATATATTCTGTACATATTAAAAAGAATATAGGTTTCACACATTCGGGAAGATGAATGACCCTGCAAACCATAACCTAGTTATCTAGGGTTGGTTCACACCTTAAAGATTTCAGAAAAATTGAACAATAAAAATGTGAATACGTCAGATGGTACAGATTGGGTGCTTACAAAAACTCATCCATTAAAATGACAACTGGTCTTTTGCACGGTACTCCTGTAGCATTTCTTAAAATTTTACCGCTTGTAATTTTTTCACAACAAACCCAATATAATTATTTAATTAGAGTGAAGTTTATATTGACCCTGTGGTTTCTAACTTGGCGCTCCATGTAGTGTTGCATCTCTTTTTTTTTGTGAAATTAATCTAGATCTGTTATCAAAGTTCACCGGAAGTACAAAGCATCTCAAACATAATAAAAATTACATCGAGATTCCGAGACCACCGAACGATCACTACTGCAGTCAGAACGAGCCACTGACGCGCCGCTCTCACTGCTCCCCTGCTGGAGCCGGCTTGACCTTGCTGATGACAACCGGGAAGTCTTCGTGCATGTGCCCAAAGGACCAGCGCCCTGGAGCCATAGTTGTCCCCATAGAACCCTTGAATCTGACACCAAATCTCACCACACAATGAAAAACCCTAACCTCACCGCCCTATGGAGACGACATGTATCTACGCCGGAGCTCCGTCGACTAAGTCCAGATGTACGATCTCGAGGAGGAACGAAGCTCGGAAAACAAACACGAAGAAGAAGCGCCACCATCCAACCAAGCGTCGCACCTGCGAGGGAAAAAAAACCTACTAACCGGAACAAAGGCACCAGGGTTCTCCTCCCCACCACCGTCCGCCAAAGTGGCAGAGGTGAGGTGAATCCACAGGCTCGCCCATGAAGACTGAAGGCGAGAGTTTGGCCTAGCTGGTGCATCTTTTATTATGTTTTTATTCTTCCAAAATATCAGTATAAAATAAATATTAAATCTAGCTGGTGCTCCATTTTTAAAAGAAAAATGCTTCAAAGTTGTTTGGATCTTCTTTACTCCGACTAGTAAATTAAAGAAATTTGCAAAAATAGACTGCATGTTTAGAAATTCTTTTTGACTGTAGACAATCTAAGAAATTCACTAGTGTATGTATGTAGACACATTTTAGTATTAGATGCATTTGTATCTAGACAAATCTAAGTCAACTAATTTGGAAAGGGTACGTCAATATTTCCTTCATTTAATAATATATAGTTTTGATGTAGTACATACGCATTACCTGGAAACCCCAAATGGATTCCAGTCTCTAATGAACCCTTATGAAAGAAAAAACTGAAAAACAAATTAGCATCTAAATATATACGTGAACTACGTACCAATAGAACTGAACTAATAGTTTTTTTTTTGTGGATCTTAGAAGAAAGAAAAATATTACGACGGATGATATGCCTACCATTTTTGCTATTACAGATCAAATGTACGTGACCTTTTGTGTAGCCCAAAAAATAAGGCATTTCTGAATGATATTATATACAGAGACGTGTACATGTACATGCGAATGTTATATTTCGTCGAATTGTTTGAAACTTTTAAATGTGATTTTCAAATTTTTGAAATTGGGAGCTCAGTGAGCTTGGGATCCACTGAATGCTTGCTACTATAGTGATGGAATCTTACTCACTGCCAGTATCACAAGCTGAATTCCTCTCAGTGCGTTTTTAGTCATTGTGGTCACCATGTAAAAATAAACCTACATAACTCGTGTTATGCTTAAACACTTTTGCTTTCGGTAGGAAAAGAAAGCTAAATTATTGCCTTAATGAGAAAAAACAAGATGACCATTAATTTGTCTAAGCGAAGGCCAAAGTCACATATTTAACCAAATTCAAACCTTACAAGAAAAACCCTCACGATTTTTTTTTACAAAATAAGATCAAGGGGAATTCGCCTCCGTCTCTGACTAGCACAAGCTGATGGCACACCGTGACCCTAACTTGGTGTGGTACTTGCTCTGCCTCACCTGGGCCAAGGACTCATTGTAAACTGCGGTAGGAAGTTGCCAGATGTTGATTTCAACGACAACTAACTGATGGACAGTATTGTATATGCTCTTGTTCACAATCTTAGTTCTTGTGCCAATCCTAAAATGCCTTCTATATTGAAACAAATAGACTATGCAACTAGAAATTTACAATGTTGTACGAATTATGTCTCATCACAACAACAAAATCATGTGTAGTATGTTGATAATTGAGACAAAAACGGAGATACCATGCAACTAGGACATGAAAATAAGTTGGAATATTGCTTTAGTTTTTATCAAAGCTTTGAAGATTCTTTTAAACTGATAAACCAGGAAAAACACTGCTTGGAAAAAGAATTACAGGAGCTACAAAATTCTCTATCTATAAGAAAGACAGAATGATTTCCATGGAAAGACCCACAACAAACATGCAAAAACACAAAACTAAGACCAACCAAACTAGTTGAAGTCTTAATTGTCAACATAACAAAACTTTTTGAATTCACACTCTAGCCAGAAATAGGACACAAGGTCCGTCGAAATCCACAACGAAAAGAGACATGCGGAACCAGAAAAATAATCTACGCACATGTGCTAGGGCATCATCCGAGCTTGAGGATCCTCTTGCCGCTCTCGAAAATGGGATCCACGTCATAGACCATCAAGTCTACAAAAGCTGAAGAACAGCACTATCATGGTTTACCAAAACACGTGACCTAGAACCTCAAATTGACACGACACAAATTTCACATCTTGATCGGTGCCCAAAGGCAACGTCACCATGCATACGGAAAAGAAGAACAATTCACAAGCTGACGTTTTCACCGTCAGAGCCGAGACGACCAACAAAAACACACCTAAAAGAATAACCAAAAAAGGGCCCACTTCCCCCACATCTCGAAGCTATGCATAGAGGCCATCGGAGGGGGAGGGGGTGATGTTTCACCGGTGTAAACTGATGGATTTTGAGAGGTGGTGTAAGGTTTTTGTGAATTAGTCGGCCTAGTTTTGAAATATTAATGTGTGGCGACGATGTATTTGACGGTGTACTGCTGTTTCAAAATTCTCAACTTGGCAACTTGTAAGCCTCGATGTGCGTTGAGATTCAGGAATCAGCTGTTTCTAGCCAATGGTATCCAACATTAGGACCTAGTAAAACATTAGGAAAAATACTGCTTCCCTTGTCGTGACAATATTTGTTTTAATGTTTTTTAAGATTGGGTATATATGAAATGGAAACTCGGCAACTAAGTAAAAAACTTTGTAATACGCAATAAACTGTATTTTTCCACATGAATAATAAGCTTGATGAGTCTGACAACTAGCATCCCTTAACTTTTCTACTAACACGAATATATAGCTTCATGATTGATTCCGCATAGCTATACCACTACTGTCGTGTAATCCTGTGTGCCATCTCCAACCAGGAGCAGTACTACTGGCTGTTGCTTCTAAAGTGATGGAATCTTTAAACTAAACAACTACTCCATTGATTATTGAGAAGGAAAATCCCAACGCAACTCTCCTTGCTTGCAGTTGCATGTATCATTAGTATTATACTATACACGAATGTACGACCCATACGTAGCAAACTGCAGCAGCTGAAGCAGAGATCGACACAAAATCTATGTCATACATTGGAAAGAAATAATAAGAGCAGGTTTGATCTATTGGACATATGCCGTTTTAAGTTGTTGAAAAAAAGTGAGCTATTGTATCAAGCAAAAATTATTTAATCAGGGATGTACATACATATATGCGAGAAGTAGAGAGCATTATGCTCTTATCAGTTATAATTATCCTTTCACGGATAGTTGTTTGAGAATATTTTGTTCTTATCAATTTGTCCCTCGTGTCAGCAGGTACCAATGATTTGTGTGGAATTATTGATCAAGGAAAGTAAGTATTCAAAACTTGGGCATAAAAAAAGTAGACATGGAAAGAGCATACTATAAGTTACACATTGAGATCCTCTAGCTTAAGTCGCCTGTAAGTTATGTGGCATGACGTAAGTTTCGAGTGTCCCAGCCAAGTCGACCAAATCCGTGGGCTTTTTACCTGCTCTAGCTTATGTAAATCCTGCAGTATTCCATGGTTTTATATCTCTTTTTCATTTTTGAGCAACACACTAAATATAGCTATTACTAAAAACACTCAATCTAATTATTTAATCCGTCTAAACATTTCTAACTATATAACCAAAGTGAAGAATATGTTGAGCTTGTGGTTTTCACTTGTTGCACCATGCTATGTTGCCTCTTTTAGTATGTGTTTCTTTATAGGTAAGTATATTCTTACGATTCAAAATAAATTTTAGTTTAAAATATTTATCAAATCTTGTTGGTACTCTATTTTAGCAGAAAATTGTTTCCGTTGGCATGATGGGATTGGTCTTTACCTTGACATGATAATATTTTATATATTTAAAGTAAAAACATGACCAGAAAAAATCTTTACGTCATATAAGCAATAACCTACCAAGGAACAAGCAAATGTAGCAACATCTCTAGTAGTCCTTTGCCAGGTGCTTCCTTACACTAGTAGAAAAACTATTTTACGTGAGACACATTAGTCCCGGTTTGTAAATGAACCGGCACTAATGTGACCATTAGTGCCGGTTCGAACGGCTAGGCGGGCGGGCATCATTAGTCCCGGTTTGTGTTGAACCTCTAGTACCGGTTCGTGCCACGAACCGGGACTAAAGAGGTGGTGGCAGGCTGGTGTCAGGCTAGGGCCCCACCAACTCCTTTAGTCCCGGTTCATGGCACGAAGCGGTACTAGAGGCTCACCTTTAGTCCTGGTTTGTATCATGAACCGGGACTAAAGATGTTCCTCTATAAACCCTTCGTCCAGCCCGCGATTGAGCTCTCTGTTCTTCCCCTTTCCTCTCCTCTCTGTTCTTCCCCAAAGCTCGAGCTCATCCTTCATTTTGCCCAAAATTTGTCAAGATTTCAAGGCTCCCCATCCATCCAAGTGATCACAAAGATTTGCAACTTTGTCCTTTCATCTCTCATTGCTAGATTAGCTCTTGCAATGCTCTATAAGTATAGTGATTTGTGGGTTTTAGTTTGGGAGTAATTATATGTGGTAGTTTATTTGATTTATATGCAATTTGAGCTCAAATTAACTCTTAGTTTGCATATGTAGGTGTGGTTTACTTAGTGCCTTCCCGTCCCCGTCCTAACCACCGTCGATCGCCCGCACCATCCCGTCGCATTATGCTGTTGGATCAATTGTTACCTTAGTTGCGATCTTGATCGCATTTGTTGTTGCATTTAAATGCTTTAGCTAGAGAGTTTGTATGTTGTTTTATGAGAATAAGTGTGTATGAACTTGTATTAATTTGGTCTTTTCGGTGTTGTGTAATGAAGATGAGCCGGCAATGGATGTACGATGACCGATGCTCTCCCCAGTTCGTTAAAGGCGTGCATACTTTTCTGATTGCGGCTGAGGCAAACAAGCTGGCGGATGGTTTTATGTGTTGTCCATGTGCTGTCTGTAAGAATGATCAGAATTACTCTAAGTCAAGAACCATTCACGTCCACCTGTTTGAGTCCGGTTTCATGCCCCACTATAATGTTTGGACCAAGCACGGAGAAAGAGGGGTTATGATGGAAGACAATGAAGAAGAAGAGGGCGACGACAACTATCCTGGCCATGGGTTCCCTGAATACGATGGTTCAACAATGGGGGAAGAAGCTGAATCGACAATGCGGGAAGAAGCTGAAGAAGAGGCATCAGATGAGCCCGCTGATGATCTTGGTCGGGCCATTGCCGATGCAAAGAGAAACTGCGCAAGTGAAAAAGAGAGGCTGAAGTTGCAGCGCATGTTAGAGGATCACAAGAAATTGTTGTACCCAAATTGCGAAGCTGACAAGAAAAAGCTGGGCACCACACTGGAATTGCTGCAATGGAAGGCAGAGAATGGTGTATCTAACAAGGGATTTGAAAAGTTGCTGGTAATGTTAAAGAAGATGCTTCCAAAGGACAACGAATTTCCTGACAGTACGTACGAAGCAAAGAAGGCTGCCTGCCCTCTAGGATTAGAGGTGCAGAAGATACATGCATGCCCTAATGACTGCATCCTCTATCGCGATGAGTACGAGGATTTGAATGCATGCCCAGTATGCGGTGCAATGCGCTATAAGATCAGCCGCGATGACCCTGGTGATGTTGAGGGGAAGTGCCCCAGGAAGAAGATTCCTGCCAAGGTGATGTGGTATACTCCTATAATACCACGGTTGAAACGTTTGTTCCAAAACAAAGAGCATGCCAAATTGATGCGATGGCACAAAGAAGACCGTAAGAAAGACGGGAAGTTGAGAGTACCCGCTGACGGGTCGCAGTGGAGAAGAATCGAGAGAAAGTGGGAGGATTTTGCAGATGACGCAAGGAACGTATGGTTTGGTCTAAGCGCAGATGGCATTAATCCTTTTGGGGAGTAGAGCAGCAATCATAGCACCTGGCCTATGACTCTATGTATGTATAACCTTCCTCCTTTGTTGTGCATGAAGCGGAAGTTCATTATGATGCCAGTGCTCATCCAAGGCCCTAAGCAACCCGGCAACGACATTGATGTGTACCTAAGGCCATTAGTTGAAGAACTCTGACAGCTGTGGAATGAAAAAGGTGTATGTGCGTGGGATGAGCACAATCAGGAGGAATTTGACCTACATGCGTTGCTGTTTGTGACCATCAATGATTGGCCCGCTCTCAGTAACCTTTCAGGACAGACAAACAAGGGATACCGCGCATGCACGCACTGTTTACATGATACCGACAGTATATATTTGGATAATTGTAAGAAGAATGTGTACCTGGGAGATCGTCGATTTCTTCCGAGCAAGCATCCCATAAGAAAGAAAGGCAAGCATTTCAAAGGTGAGGTAGATCACCGTAAGAAGCCTCGCCACTGTACTGGTCGTGATATACTTGATATGGTCAAGGATTTAAAAGTAATCTTTGGAAAGGGTCCTGGCGGATAATCTGTTCCGAATGACGCTGACGGACGCGCACCCATGTGGAAGAAGAAATCTATATTTTGGGACCTACCCTATTGGAATGACCTAGAGGTCCGCTCTGCAATCGACGTGATGCACGTGACGAAGAATCTTTGCGTGACCTTGCTTGGCTTCTTGGGCGTGTATGGGAAGACAAAAGATACACCGGAGGCACGGGAGGACCAGCAACGTATGCACGGAAAAGATGGCATACATCAGGGTCATGCCAGCTACGCTCTTAGCAAAGAAGAGAAGGAAATCTTCTTTGAATGCCTGCTCAGTATGAAGGTCCCGTCTGGCTTCTCGTCGAATATAAAGGGAATAATAAATATGGTAGAGAAAAAGTTCCAGAACCTAAAGTCTCATGACTGCCACGTGATTATGACGCAACTGCTTCCGGTTGCTTTGAGGGGGCTTCTACCAGAAAACGTTCGATTAGCCATTGTGAAGCTATGTGCATTCCTCAATGCAATCTCTCAGAAGGTAATTGATCCAGAAATCATACCAAGGTTAGAGAATGATTTGGTGCAATGTCTTGTCAGTTTTGAGTTGGTGTTCCCACCATTCTTCTTCAATAACATGATGCATGTCCTAGTTCACCTATGCGAAGAAATTGCCGTTCTGGGTCCTGTATTTCTACACAATATGTTCCCCTTTGAGAGGTTCATGGGAGTCTCAAAGAAATATGTTCATAACCGTGCTAGGCCAGAAGGAAGCATCTCCAAGGGCCATGAAAATGAGGAGGTCATTGAGTTTTGTGTTGACTTTATTCCTGACCTTAAGCCGATTGGTGTTCCTGAATCGCGGCATGAGGGCAGACTGGGTGGAAATGGCACGCTAGGACCGAAAGCAATAATATGTATGGACGGGCATTCTCTCACTCAAGCACACTACACAGTTCTACAAAATTCCACCTTGGTGGCTCCGTATATCGAGGAACACAAGAATATTCTACGCTCCAAACACCCGGAGCAGTCTGACGACTGATACGTCTCCAACGTATCTATAATTTTTGATTGTTCCATGCTATTATATTATCTGTTTTGGATGTTCTATATGCATTAATATGCTACTTTATATTATTTTTGGGACTAACTTATTAACCTAGAGCCCAGTCCCAGTTTCTGTTTTTTCCTTGTTTTTGAGCTTCGCAGAAAAGGAATACCAAATGGAATAAAACCTTCATGATGATTTTTCTTGGACCAGAAGACACCCCGGAGACTTGGAGATGAAGTCAGAAGAGCCGCGAGGCGGCGACAAGGGGGGAGGGCGCGCCTAGGGGGGTAGGGCGCCCCCCTGCCTTGCCGCCTCCTCGTGATTCCTCTGACCTAACCCTTGGCCCTCTATATTCACATATATTCCCAAACCACCAGAAGCATCCACGAAAACACTTCGCCAATGCCGCAACCTTCTCTTCCCGTGAGATCCCATCTTGGGGCCTTTTCCGGCATCCTGCCGGAGTGGGGTTCGATCACGGAGGGCTTCTACATCAACTCTATTGCCCTTCCGATGAAGCATGAGTATTTACCTCAGACCTACAGGTCCATAGCTAGTAGCTAGATGGCTTCTTCTCCCTCTTTGATTCTCAATACCATGTTCTCCTTGATGTTCTTGGAGATCTATCCAATGTAATCTTCTTTTGCGGTGTGTTTGTCAAGATCCGATGAATTGTGGATTTATGATCAGCTTATCTATGAATATTATTTGAATCTTCTCTAAATTCTTTTATGCATGATTTGATATCTTTGTAATTCTCTTTGAACTATCGGTTTGATTTGACCAAATAGATTGTTTTTTCTTGAAATGAGAGAAGTGCTTAGCTTTGGGTTCAATCTTGCGGTGTCCTCACCCAGTGACAGTAGGGGTAGCGAGGCACGTATTGTATTGTTGCCATCGAGGATAAAAAGATGGGGTTTACATCATATAGCTTGAGTTTATTCCTCTACATCATGTCATCTTACTTAAAGCGTTACTCTGTTCTTCATGAACTTAATACTCTAGATGCAGGCAGGAGTCGGTCGATGTGTGGAGTAATAGTAGTAGATGCAGGCAGGAGTCGGTCTACTTGACACAGACGTGATGCCTATATTACATAATCATTGCCTTGGATATCGTCATAACTTTGCACTTTTCTATCAATTGCTCGACAGTAATTTGTTCACCCACCATATTATTTGCTATCTTGAGAGAAGCCTCTAGTGAAACCTATGGCCCCCGGGTCTATTTTCCATCATATAAGTTTCCGATCTACTATTTTGCAATCTTTTACTTTCAAATCTATAAACCAAAAACCCAAAAATATTTACTCTATCTTTTGTTTAGTTTTATCTATCTCTATCAGATCTCACTTTTGCAAGTAACCGTGAAGGGATTGACAACTCCTTTATCGCGTTGGGTGCAAGTGTTTGATTGTTTGTGCAGGTATTGGTGATTTGTGCGTTGTCTCCTACTGGATTGATACCTTGGTTTTCTAACTGAGGGAAATACTTATCTCTACTTTGCTGCATCACCCTTCAAGGGAAAAACCAACACAAGCTCAAGAAGTAGCAGGAAGAATTTCTGGCGCCGTTGCCGGGGAGATCTACGCCAAGTCAAGACATACCAAGTACCCATCATAAACTCTCATCTCTTGCATTACATTATTCGCCATTTGCCTCTTGTTTTCCTCTCCCCCACTTCTAAAACGATTTTCGAAAAGATTTGCCTTTTTCCTTCGCCCCTCTGCCGTTCGTCTTTTCCGTCGGTTTTTGGTAGCTCCGGTGTTAGATTGCTTGCTTTGTCACGATGGCTCAAGAGAATACCAAATTGTGTGACTTTTCCAATACTAATAACAATGATTTTATTAGTACTCCGATTGCTCCAGCCACTAGTGCGGAATCTTATGAAGTTAATGCCGCTTTACTGAATCTTGTTATGAAAGATCAATTTTGCGGCCTTCCTAGTGAAGATGCCGCATCCCATCTGAATAATTTCGTTGAGTTGTGTGATATGCAAAAGAAGAAAGATGTGGATAATGATATTGTTAAATTGAAGCTATTTCCGTTCTCACTTCGAGATCGTGCTAAAACTTGGTTTTTGTGGCGCCCCCGACTCAATCGTACACTAATCATACACGCAAACGTGTACGATCAAGCACAGGGACTCACGGGAAGATATCACAACACAACTCTAACACAATTTAAACGGAGGTCCACAATATTACAGACCAAGGATCCGAAGATCCGAATACATAAGTCAGTCATACAAATATTATCTGAGTACAGACATAGTTAGACAAGTTTTGCCTTAAGAAGGCTAGCATAAACAGCGACACTAGATCGAAAGGCGTTGGCCTCCTGCCTGGGAGCCTCCGATCCTACTCCTGGTCAGCTGGCTCGATCCAGTAGTAAGTACCCTCTGGACCCTCCTGGTAGTACGCTCCGGTGGTGGCATCTGGCTCCTGGACTCCATCGTCTGATGTATCATCAATGTGCGGTATGGGGAAAAGAGAAAGTAAAGCAACCGTGAGTACTCATCCGAAGTACTCAGCAAGCAAGGATCTATACTACATATGCAACATTATCAATGGAGAAAGGCTGTATAAGTGGACTGGGCTGCAGAAATGCCAGAATAGAGAGAAGGCCTAGTCCTATCGAAGACTAGCATCTTCAAACATCTTCACAAGGCCATCATCTTGCAGCAGTAGAAGAGAGTAGAATAGCATTTTATTTAGCAAATATGTTGAAGTACAGCTTAAAGATCCTTCCTCGACTCCCAAGCGAGAAAGCGATCCCGAAGCTTCAATTAAGTAACAAGTATCCAGTTTAAGTAGTAGATCGGGATACACAAACTGAGCGTCCTTTACCGTAGGACCGGCTATCGATAGAAGATTCATCCCTGCAGGGGTGCACTACTGTTACCCAACATGCTCGATCAACTCTGGCCGGACACACTTGCTGGGTAATGCCCATCCTCGGAAGATCAATACGAAGCAGCGCTCTACCTAGGCTCGGCAGAGAGGTCAGCACGCCGGACTAACCTATGCACCCAGAGGTCTCGGGCCATCGCCCTGGGCACCCTGCGCGTTGCGAGACTGGCCGGGGTGCAGGCGTGACACTGAACTCGTCAGTGAAGTATCCAGCCCAATCCCGACAATCAGCCCGCATGGTGAATCGTGACGTCAGACGAGCTTTCGGGAGAAACGTACTTCGCAGAGGGTCCCATAACCATTATCCCGCGTGGTGGTAGTGCGTATAGGGCACGTCGACCCACTCAGATCACACACCCAAATCCAATAGGCTCAATTAGTATCACGCGGAGACAATCAGAGTCTCTGATGCTCCGCCACAATGTCACACTCGAGTGCCCTTCCGGCACACCCGAAAATCATAGATCCCCAGCGGGTACCCACCAGGGTGGACCCGCCTGTAACAAAGGTCAAGTAATCGTGTGGTCATAACATCAAGGGGAAAACCCGAGGAATCACCCTCGGCGGATTCCACTTGACGAAATCATCAGGCTGAACGTATGAGGTATCACCCTCGAGGTTCACACTGAGGGTTGCACGACAGAGTCGTATCGGAAGTGGAGAAGGAGGAATCACCCTCGATGACCACGATCGAACAGCTACACTGCAGAGTATTCATCGGGAGTGCGTTACGAGGTATCACCCTCGGCACTCGATAGTTACTACGCAGAGTCGTACAACTAAGGGGGTGTGAAGTGAGGTGTCGGTCTCTGGTCGACGATCACGTTGATCGGGTCGTCGATGATCAAGCAGGGGCAACAAGGGAAAAGTGGTGGGGTCACTGATGGTTCATTCCAACCTAAACTAAACAGTTTATCATAGGCAAGTAAGATAGCAAAGAACAGGTTACAACAGCAGGCTATGCATCAGAATAGGAGCATACATTAACAGTAGCAAAATCTAATGCAAGCAGGAGAATAGAATGGGCGATATCTGGAATGCTCAAGGGGGGGGGGGCTTGCCTGGTTGCTCTGGCAAGAGAGAGGGGTCGTCAACGGGCTGCTCGTCGGTAGTGTAGTCGTACCCGGGTGCAGCGTCGGCGTCGGTGTCTATCGAGAGAGAAGGAGGGGGAGAGAAACAATAAATTCACGGCAATAATTCAAACAACATGCATGACATGTCTAAACGATATGCAGAGGTGTTCTACTGCCTAACTAAATGATTTAGTTAATTTAGGAATTTATTTGGATTTATTTAATTAAAGTTGGGCACTATTCATTTATCGAAATCGGTCTAAAAGTTCAATGTTCTTATAGCTACGGGCGTCCGACGGGAATACGGAGGACGTATTCGGGTTCGTATCGAAATTCTGAGCAAGTTTCATGTAGAAAGTATTTTCATCGGAGTTACGGTTTATTTAATATGATTTTCTAAAGTTTTTATTAATTTCTGGAATTTATTTAAATATTTAAATTAACATTATCTGAAACAGTAACAGGGTGACGTCATCACGACGTCAGCATGATGTCAGCAGTCAACAGAGGTGTTGACTGGTCAAACTGACGTGTGGGTCCAGTGGGACCCACCTGTCATACACTGTTTAGGTTAATCAGGGTTTTGGTTAATTAGTTAGGCTTAATCAGTTAACTAAAATGATTAGGTAAAACTAATACAGAATTAATTAAGTTAATTAATTCTTTAATTAATTAATTAATTATTATTTTTTTTATTTTTTTTAAACCGTTCTGGAGGCGGGGCCCTCCTGTCATTGGCCCTAGGGGCCAAACGGGCGCATGCTCAGGTGCGGCGGACCCGACAGGGGCCGGATCAGGGGAGCGGTGACCACGGCGAGGCCATGGCCGGAGCGGGGGCGCCGGCCGTGGCCGGTGGACAGGCGGCCGCGGGGAGGAGCGCTGGGGGCCGGCGCCGGCGGTTGTGGCCGCGGCCGTGTGCAGAGGAGGCGGGGGCGCAGGCTGCGGCAGCCGGAGCGGGCAAAGGCAGGAGCGGCGGGGCAGCAGCGGAGCTCGGGGGTGCGAGGTGCTACGCTCGCGTGGGGTGCAGGCGGTGAGCACCGACGGGACTAGCGGCAGCAGCTAGCGAGGACGAGGCCACGCGTGCGGGCCGGAGCCTGGCCGGAGCATGGCGGGGAGCGGGCGTGGCGACCGCGGGACGGGCGCGGGGAGCGTGGCGTCGGGCGCGCGGGCGGCGGTGACGAGCGCGATCGCGCGAGGGAGAGGGAGGGAGCGAGGAGGGGCGCGGCTCATGGGGATTCGCAGGGTTCGGGGCAATGGGGCGCGGGGAGGAGTCGAAGACGACGGCGACGCGGTGACGAGGTGCAGGCCGGCGAGGGAGCGCTCCGGTGAGGCCGTCTGGCGAGGAGCTCCGGGCGGCGGCGTCCTGGCGCGGGGCGGCGGTTGGCGCTGCGAGCCCCGATCCGATCTGGATCGGGGAAGGAGGAGGAGTGGGACGAGTGGGGGGGGGGAGGGGCGATGGGGGTTGGTTTTCGGTCGGCTGGGGCCATATAGGCCAAATAGATGGGCCGGCCTGGCAGGCCGCTGGCTGGGCCGGTTGGCCCAGTGGGGGGGGGGGGCGGTTTTGTTTTTCTTTTATTTTCTGTTTTGTTTTCTTTTGCCTTTTTCTTTTTATTTAATCATATCTCCTGTTTAGTAAATAGTTGGGCCTCCCAATGATTTTTGTATAACATAGGAATTGCTCCAACAAATACTAGGCATTACCTACCACTACCAAAAATTAGTTTGGAGTCAATTTGAGTTCACACAATTTTTATAATAATGAAAATGCATTAATCCTTACTGTTTTGATAATGTTTGAGCCACCTAATTATTCTATTAATTGTTGGTTACAATTTTAGACTAGCCTCTGCAATATTTGTTATTTACTGAACATTTTAGTTTTTATGTTGGACAACTTTTATATTTCACTTTCATTTAAATTTGAATTTGACTTAGGAGTTGAAATGCAATATGATGCTAATGATGATTATGCACTATTAAACATGCTGACTTGTCATTATCAAAAGTGATTACTGTAGCTAATGACAGGGGGTGTTACAGTTTTCATCTTTGCCTAAAAATAGTATTGATTCATGGAATAAGTGTAAAGATGCTTTTATTTCCAAGTATTTTTATCCCACTAAGATCATCTCCCTTAGGAACGATATTTTGAATTTGAAGCAACTTGATCATGAACATATTGCACAATCTTAGGAGAGGATGAAATTGATGATACGAAATTGCCCTACTCATGGTTTGAATTTGTGGATGATTATACAAATTTTTTATGCCAGATTGAATTTTGCTTCTAGAAATCTTTTAGATTCGGCCACGGGAGGTACTTTTATGGAAATTACTCTAGGAGAAGCTACTAAACTCGTAGATAATATTATGGTTAATGATTCTCAATGGCACACCGAAAGATCTTCCACTAGTAAAAAAAGTGCATGCGATTGAAGAGATTAATGTTTTGAGTGGAAAGATGGATGAACTTATGAAATTATTTGCTAGCAAGAGTGCTTCTATTGATCCTAATTATATGCCTTTTTCTACTTTGATTGAGAATAATAATGAATCTATGGATGTGAATTTTGTTGGTAGGAACGATTTTGGTAATAACGCGTATAGAGGTAATTTTAATCCTAGGCCGTTTCCTAGTAATTCCTCTAATAATTTTGGTAATTCCTACAAAAATTCTTATGGAAATTATAATAAGATGCCCTCTGATTTTGAGAATAGTGTTAAAGAATTTATGAGTTCGCAAAAGAATTTTAATGCTTTGGTTGAAGAAAAATTGCTTAAGATTGATGATTTGGCTAGGAACGTGGATAGAATTTCTCTTGATGTTGATTCTTTTAAAATTAGATCTATTCCACCCAAGCATGATATCAATGAATCTCTAAAGGCTATGAGAATCTCCATTGATGAGTGCAAAGAAAGAACCGCTAAGATGCGTGCTAAACGAGATTGGTTTGTAAAAGCGTGTTCTTCTAGTTTTTGTGAAAATATTGATGAAGATCATAAAGTGATTGATGTGACTCCTATTGAATCTTTGTTTTCCAATATAAATCTTGATAAAGATGGGACTGGAGATGAGTCAACTTTAGTTAAAAGGCGTCCCAATGATTCAGAGTTTTTAGATCTTGATGCAAAAATTGATAAAAGTGGGATTGGAGAGGTCAAAACTTTAAGTAGTGATGAACCCACTCTTTTGGATTGCAAGGAATTTAATCATGATAATTGCTCTTTGATAGATTGTATTTCCTTGTTGCAATCCATGTTGAATTCTCCTCATGCTTATAATCAAAACACAGCTCCTCCCAACAAGCGCTATTGTTTTAAATTTGCATCTGGCGGATTCCACTATTAACAAACCTATGGGATGGATTAATGATGTTCTTATTGTTGCAAATAGGAATTATGTGCCCGTAGATTTCATTGTTCTTGGTATAGATTGCAATCCTACATGTCCTATTATTCTTGGTAGACCTTTCCTTAGAACGATTGGTGCAATTATTGATATGAAAGAAGGAAACATTAGATTTCAATTTCCGTTAAGGAAGGGCATGGAACACTTTCCTAGAAAGAAAATTAAATTGCCTTATGAATCTATTATGAGAGCTACTTATGGATTGCATACCAAAGATGACAATACCTAGACCTATTTATGTGTTTTTATGCCTAGCTAAGGGCGTTAAACAATAGCGCTTGTTGGGAGGCAACCCAATTTTATTTTTGTTCTTTGCTTTTTGGTTCTGTTTTTGAATAAATAATTCATCTATCCTATGGTTAGATGTGTTTTTGTGTTTTAATTAGTGTTTGTGCCAAGTAAGACCTTTGGGATGGCTTACGGTGATAGTTGATTCGATCCTGCTGAAAAACAGAAACTTTTACGTCCAGTCACAGAATTTTTTTAATTTACTGAAGCATTAAAAAACTCTGAAATTTTTACACATGATTGATATGCGAATTTCCTATATTTTCCTAAATTTTCAGAGGTTTTGGAGTTACAGAATTATTATAACAATTCAGATCTTTGCAGACTGTTCTGTTTTTGACAGATTCTGTTTTCTTTGTGTTGTTTGCTTATTTTGATGAATCTATGGGTAGTATCAGGGGGTATGAACCATGGAAAAGTTGTAATACAGTAGATATTACACCAATATAAATAAAGAATGAGTTCACAACAGTACCAAAAGTGGTGATTTATTTTCTTATACTAACGGAGCTTATGAGGTTTTCTGTTGAGTTTTGTGTTGTGAAGTTTTCATGTTTTTGGTAAAGATTTGATGGACTTCGGAATAGGGAGTGGCAAGAGCCTAAGCTTGGGGATGCCCAAGGCACCCCAAGGTAATATTCAAAGACAACCAAGAGCCTAAGCTTGGGAATGTGACAACCCACAAGTATAGGGGATCGTTTGTAGCCTTCTTCGATAAATAAGACTGTCGAACCCAACGAGGAGCTAAAGGAAGAACAAATATTCCCTCAAGTTCTATCGACCACCGATACAACTCTACGCACACTTAGCGTTTGCTTTACCTAAAACAAGTATGAAACTAGTTTGCAAGAATAAAACTACAAGTACTTTGCGAGAATAAAACTACGAATAAATTGCAAGGTAATAAAAGTGGATAGCTTTTGTCAACAAGAAAGTCATTTGTCCCTAGGCAATCGATAACAAGTACCGGTAATCATTCTTGCAATTTTACATGAGGGAGAGGCATGAGCTAACATACTTTCTCTACTTGGATCATATGCACTTATGATTGGACCCCTAGCAAGCATCCGCAACTACTAAAGATCATTAAGGTCGTGAAACCCAACCATAGCATTAAGTATCAAGTCCTCTTTACTCCCATACGCCATAACCCACTTATCCGCGTTTAGGCTGCTGTCACCCCCGCAACACCGATAATAAGCAAACCATGAACATATTGCACCACCCTACAACGAGGATCCCTCATGTTTGCGCGAGACGGAGGGCACCGTAGGACAACACCATAAATAAAATATACAATCATACCAACCAAGATCACGATTAACCCACAGGACAAAACGGATCTACTCAAACGTCATAGGATAACCAAATAACATTGGGAAATAATATATGGAGTTGAGCACCATGTTTAAATAGAGATTACAGCGGGGAAGGGAGGTGTTACACCGCTGCATAGAGGGGGAGAGAGTTGGTGTTGACGGTAGCAAGATTGTTGATGTAGATCGCCGTCACGATCCTAGCCCCAGCGGCACTCTGGCGCCACCGGGAGAGAGGGGGAGAGAGCCCCCCTCCTTCTTCTTCTTCCTTGGCCTCCCCCCTAGATGGGAGGAGAGTTCCCCCTCTGGTCCATGGCCTCCATGGCGGCGGAGGGGCGGGAGCCCCTCCGAGATTGGATCTCCCTCTCTGTTCTCTTCTGTTTCGCGTTCCCCAGATCTGGCCGAAAACCGTTTCTTATATTCCGGGAGATCCGTAACTCCGATTGCGCTGAAATTTTAACACGATTTTTTTTCCGGATATAAGCTTCCTTGCGCCCGAAGTAGAGTTCCAACCGACGTACGAGGTGGGCATAAGACACCTGGGCGCGCCTGGGCCCCTAGGCGCGCCCTGGTGGGTTGTGGTCACTGTGGGCCCCCTCTTCTGATGATTCCAAATCCCAAAAATCACAAATATTCCAAAATAATTCTCCGTAAAATTTTATTGTATTTGGACTTCATTTGATATAGATTTTCTGCGAAACAAAAAACATGCAACAAACAGGAACTGGCACTGGGCACTGGATCAATAGGTTAGTCCAATAAATCATATAAAAAGTTGCCAAAAATATGTGAAAGTTGTATAATATTGGCATGAAATAATCAAAAATTATAGATACGACGGAGACGTATCAGCATCCCCAAGCTTAATTCCTGCTCGTCCTCGAGTAGGTAAATGATAAAAAAGATAATTTTTGATGTGGAATGCTACCTAGCATAAACTTGATCATATGTCTAGTCATGGCATGAATATTAAGACATAAGTGATTCAAAGCAATAGTCTATAATTTGACATAAAGACATCAATACTCAGGCATCCCAACGAACAATCATGTCTTTCAAAATATCAACGCTAAAGAAAGCTATCCCTACAAAATCATATAGTCTTGTCATGCTCTGTCTTCTTAACACAAAGTATTTATCATGCACAACTCTGATGACAAGCCGAGCAATTGGTTCATACTTTTTAACGCGCTTCAACTTTTTCAACGCTCACGCAATACATGAGCGCAAGCCATGGATATAGCACTACGGGTGGAATAGAGTATGATGATAGGGGTCAATATAGAGAAGACAAAAAGGTAAGAAAGTCTCACATCGACGCGGCTAACCAACGGGCTATGGAGATGCCCATCAATTGATATCAACGTGAGGAGTAGGGATTGCCATGCAACGGATGCACTGAGAGCTATAAGTGTATGAAAGCTCAATATGAAAACTAAGTGGGTGTGCATCTAATCCTATAATGAAAAATTCCCACTAGTATATGAAAGTGATAACATAGGAGACTCTCCATATGAAAAACATGGTGCTACTTTGAAGCACAAGTGTGGAACTAGCATGCCCCTTCTCTCTTTATTTCTTTTCCTTTTTCTTTCTTTCTTTCTTTCTTTTCTTTTTTCTTTCTTTTTTATATATTTTTTCTCTCATTGTCCGGAGTCTCATCCCGACTTGTGGGGGAATCATAGTCTCCATCATCCTTTCCTCACTGGGGCAATGCTCTAATAATGAAAATTGATGATCATCACACTTCTATTTACTTACAACTCAATATTACAACTTGATACCTATAACAAAATATGACTCTATATGAATGCCTCTGGCAGTGTACCAGGATGTGCAATGATCTAGCGTAACATGTATGAAAAATGATGAACGGTGGCTGAGCCACAACTACTATGTCAGCTATATGATCATGCAAAGCAATATGACAATGAATGCTCAAGTCATCAAAAACGGAAGCGGTGGAAGTTGCATGGCAATATATCTCAGAATGGCTATGGAAATGCCATAATAGGTAGGTATGGTGGCTGTTTTGAGGAAGATATAATAAGGCTTATGTGTGATAGAGCGTATCATATCACGGGGTTTAGATGCACCAGCGAAGTTTGCACCGACTCTCGAGGTGAGAAAGGGCAATGCACTGTACCGTAGAGGCTAGCAAATTGCAGAAAGGTAAGAGTGCGTATAATCCATGGACTCACATTAGTCATAAAGAACTCATATACTTATTGCAAAAGTTTATTAGCCCTCGAAGCAAAGTACTACTACGCATGCCCCTAGGGGGATAGATTGGTAGGAAAAGACCATCGCTCGTCCCCGACCGCCACTCATAAGGAAGACAATCAATAATAAATCATGCTCCAATTTCATAGCATAACGAGAGACTATACGTGCATGCTTCAGGAATCACAAACCTTAACACCAATATTCTTACTAACCACAACTATTTACTAGTACCTCCCACATATTCCCATCTCTATATCGCAAAACTATTGCAAGGAATCAAACATATCATATTCAGTGATCCATAAGTTTTATGTAGGATTTTTTGACTAACCATGCAATTGACCAATTCCTGTTGACTCTCTAAACAGATATAAGTGAAGCATGAGAGTTTTAATTCTTTCTACAAAAGACCATGCTCTAATAAATATAAGTGAAGCAAAAGAGCATTCTTCAAACAACGGTTTTCTATGTGAAGAGAAACTGGCAATCCAAACTTCAAATGATATAAGTGATGCACATGAAGCATTCTATAAAGCCACACTCAAAAGATATAAGTGAAGTGCAATGAGCATTCTTTAAATCAACCATGGACTATCTCATACCAGCATGGTGCATAAAATAAAAATAAAAATGAAAACTAAACACAAAATACGCTCCAAGATTTACACATATCACGTGAACAAAAAGAAGACGAAAACATACCGATACTTGTTGAAGAAAGATGGGATGCCTTCCGGGGCATCCCCAAGCTTAGATGCTTGAGTCTCCTTGGATATTTACTTAGGGTGCCTTGGGCATCCCCAAGCTTGAGCTCTTGCCTCTCCTCCTTCTCCTCATATCAAGACCTCCTCGATCTTTGATCACTTCATCCACACAAAACTCAACAGAAAGCTCGGTAAGATCCGTTAGTATAATAAAGCAAATCACTACTCTAAGTGCTGTTTCAAATCAATTCATATTTTGATTTTGCATTGTATCTACTGTAATATAACTTTTCCATGGCTTATACCACCGATAAAAATCGATAGTTTCATCAAAACAAGCAAAACAATGCATCAAAAACAGAATCTGTCTTAAACAGGACAGTCTGTAGCAATCTGAACACCTACCATGCTTATGTTACTTCAAAAATTCTGAAAAATTAGGAAAAAATAAAAAATTCGTATATAAATACTGCACAAAAAGTTTCATAAGCTTTTGACATTCCAGTAAAAAATGTAAAATCGTGCACTACAGCCAAAGTTTCTGTTTTGCACCGCACATACCAAGAAACAATCTAATCATCCTAAAGGCAAATCTTGGCACATTAGTTTTATAATACAATGGATTTGTACAAGGGGATAATTATTTTTGTGAGAATCTTCATGAAAAATTTACATTGTTTCCATGAGCATGAACACAAGTGTTCAAGGTCGACCCTCACTTCTGCAATGCATCACCTTTCAATCGCTTCTCTTTTAGTGAAGTTTTAAGTTCCCCTCTATTTTTTGTTTTGTTTTTAAACTATATAAAAGCACTCAACAGAAATAAATGACTCTCTAAAACTTCTGGGTTGTCTCCTTGGCAGCGCTTTCTTTAAAGCCATTAAGCTAGGCATAAAGTGCTCAAGTAATGGATCCACCCGGATCCCAAGGTATATCAAAGCCAATTTTAATTAACAATGATTTGGCATATAGTAGTAAGCAAAAAGCAACATATATCATGCAATGACGAAGTCTAACTCTCTTCCTATGCATCGGCATGTCATACAGGAACAATTCATGCACATCAAGTAAAGGCCAATACATAGCATAAACAGTTTCTTGCAATTTTATCGTGTTGGAAACATAGAGAGGCGGAGATGTAGTTCCTCTCTCATAATAATTGCAAGTAGGAGCAGCAAGCACATGCATATTACATTCATCAAAATTATCATGTGCAACGGTAAAAGGCAACCCATCAATATAATCCTTAATAAGAACAAACTTCTCCGATATAGTGTAGTTTGGAGAATTCAAAAAGATAATAGGACTATCATGTGTGGGTGCAATAGCAACAATTTCATTCTTATCATAAGGAACTATAGCAATTTCATCTCCAATAGCATAATTCATATTGGCATCATGGCCACAAGCATAGAAAGCATCAAGTTCATCAAAAAGGGATATTTCAAAAGAATCAACGGGATCATAGCAATTATCATAGCATTCATCCTTCGGTAAGAACGAAGGGACATTAAACAATGTATGAGTTGAAGAGTTACTCTCATTATAAGGTGGGCACGGGTAGCTAATCCGCTCTTCCTTCTTTTGTTCTTCGCTCTCCTCATCATCTTTTTCATCCAATGAGCTCATAGTTTCATCAATTCCTTCTTCCATAGACTCCTGCAAAATATCAGTCTCTTCTTGGACAGCGGAGAATTTCTCAATAAATATACCAATATCAGAATTGTATTTGTAATTATCATAGCAATATTTAAGGATGGCAAAATTTTCAGGTCTATAAACATCATCATCAAAAGCTTCATACTTTAAAAACAAAGATTCAATTTCATAAGCACCCTTAAAAGCAACAAATTCTTCTATTCGTTCCACATCATAGTAATCATATTTACCATTAGCATAAGAAGCCAAGGTTTCATTATCGTTAAATTTGCATGAAAAGGGAAGGTGTGGAGCATTCATCCTAGAGCAACAAGTATAATCATATCTCTGGCATAAATTCCAAGCATACCAATGCAACATATCAATTTGATCCCATAAAAGTTTCCCTTTTTGTGTCAAGTGATAATCCCTAAAGTATTCACGTTGATCCAACATTACTCCCATTATCAAGTTGAATGGGGTTTTCTCAGGATTATCAAAGTAGTGCATAATATTTTTCACATAACGAGCATCGAGGTTTTAGGAGGTTCCCCATCTCCATGAGTAGCAAGTACAACTAATTTTTTTGGTATTTCGTCTTCCATATCCATAACTAAAGATAGAGAACAACTTAGAACAGAAAATAAAAACTACTTAGTGATAAAGTAAACAAGCACACACGAGAATATTCACCCCACGCTATTGCTCCCCGGCAACGGCGCCAGAAAAAGGTCTTGATAACCCACAAGTATAGGGGATCATTTGTAGCCTTCTTCGATAAATAAGAGTGTCAAACCCAACAAGGAGCTAAAGGCAGAACAAATATTCCCTCAAGTTCTATCGACCACCGATACAACTCTACGCACACTTAACGTTTGCTTTACCCAAAACAAGTATGAAACTAGTTTGCAAGAATAAAACTACGAGTACTTTGCGAGAATAAAACTATGAATAAATTGCAAGGTAATAAAAGTGGATAGCTTTTGTCAACAAGAAAGTCATTTGTCCCTAGGCAATCGATAACAAGTACTGGTAATCATTCTTGAAATTTTACATGAGGGAGAGGCATGAGCTAACATACTTTCTCTACTTGGATCATATGCACTTATGATTGGACCCCTAACAAGCATCCGCAACTACTAAAGATCATTAAGGTCGTGAAACCCAACCATAGCATTAAGTATCATGTCCTCTTTACTCCCATATGCCATAACCCACTTATCCATGTTTAGGCTGCTATCACCCCCGCAACACCGACAATAAGCAAACCATGAACATATTGCAACACCCTACAGCGAGGATCCATCATGTTTGCACGAGATGGAAGGCACCGTAGGATAGCACCATAAATAAAATATACAATCATACCAACCAAGATCACGATTAACCCACAGGACAAAACGGATCTACTCAAACATCATAGGATAACCAAATATCATTGGGAAATAATATATGGAGTTGAGCACCATGTTTAAGTCGAGATTACAACGGGGAAGAGAGGTGTTACACCGCTGCATAGAGGGGAAGAGAGTTGGTGTTGACGGTAGCAAGATTGTTGATGTAGATCGCCGTCACGATCCTAGCCCCGGCGGCACTCTGGCTCCACTGGGAGAGAGCCCCCTCCTTCTTCTTCTTACTTGGCCTCCTCTAGATGGGAGGAGAGTTCCCCCCTCTGGTCCATGGCCTCCATGGCGGCGGAGGGGCGGGAGCCCCTCCGAGATTGGATCTCCCTCTCTGTTCTCTTCTGTTTTGCGTTCCCCAGATCTGGCCGAAAACCGTTTCTTATATTCCGGGAGATCCGTAACTCCGATTGCGCTGAAGTTTTAACATGATTTTTTCCGGATATAAGCTTCCTTGCGCCCGAAGTAGAGATCTAACCGACATACAAGGTGGGCATAAGACACCTAGGCGCCCCTGGGCCCCCAGGCGCGCCTTGGTGGCTTGTGGTTACTGTGGGCCCCCTCTTCTGATGATTCCAACTCGCAAAAATCACCAATATTCCAAAATAATTCTCCGTAAAATTTTATTGCATTTGGACTTCGTTTGATATGGATTTTCTGCGAAACAAAAAACATGCAACAAACAGGAACTAGCACTGGGCACTGGATCAATAGGTTAGTCCAATAAATCATAAAAAAAGTTGCCAAAAATATGTGAAAGTTGTATAATATTGGCATGGAACAATCAAAAATTATAGATACGATGGAGACGTATCAGGATGCCCTGGAAGGCATCCCCTCTTTCGTCTTCGTCTATCTGTAACTTTACTTGAGGCTATATTTTTATTCACCACATGATATGTGTTTTGCTTGGAGCGTCTTGTATGATATGAGTCTTTTTTTTAGTTTGCCACAATCATCCTTGTTGTACACACCTTTTGAGAGGGACACGCATGAATCGTGATTTATTAGAATACTCTATGTGCTTCACTTATATCTTTTGAGCTAGGCGATTTTGCTCTAGTGCTTCACTTATATCTTTTTAGAGCACGGCGGTGGTTTTATTTTATAGAAATTATTGAACTCTCATGCTTCACTTATATTATTTTGAGAGTCTTTTTAAACAGCATGGTAATTTGGTTTGGTTATGAATTTAGTCCTAATATGATAGGCATCCAAGAGGGATATAATAAAAACTTTCATATAAAGTGCATTGAATACTATGAGAAGTTTGATTCCTTATGATTGTTTTGAGATATAAAGATGGTGATATTAGAGTCATGCTAGTGAGTAATTGTGGATTGTAGAAATACTTGTGTTAAAGTTTGTGATTCCCGTAGCATGCACGTATGGTGAACCGTTATGTGATGAAGTCGGAGCATGATTTATTTATTGATTGTCTTCCTTATGAGTGGCGGTCGGGGATGAGCGATGGTCTTTTACTACCAATCTATCCCTCTAGGAGCATGCGTATAGTACTTTGTTTCGGTGACTAATAGATTTTTGCAATATGTATGTGAGTTCTTTATGACTAATGTTGAGTCCATGGATTATACGCACTCTCACCCTTCCACCATTGCTAGCCTCTCTAGTGCCGTGCAACTTTCGCCGGTAGCATACACCCTCCATATACCTTTCTCAAAACAGCCACCATACCACCTATTATGGCATTTCCATAGCCATTCCGAGATATATTGCCATGCAACTTTCCACTGTTCCATTTTATTATGACACGCACCATCATTGTCATATTGCTTTGCATGACCATGTAGTTGACATTGTATTTGTGGCAAAGCCACCTTTCATAATTCTTTCATACATGTCGCTCTTGATTCATTGCACATCCCGGTACACCGCCGGAGGCATTCATATCGAGTCATATTTTGTTCTAAGTATCGAGTTCTAATTCTTGAGTTGTAAGTAAATAAAAGTGTGATGATCATCATTATTAGAGCATTGTCCCATGTGAGGAAAGGATGATGGAAGCTATGATTCCCCCACAAGTCGGGATGAGTCTCCGGACTTTACAAAAAATAAAAGAGGCCAAAGAAGCCCACACAAAAAAAATGAGAGAAAAGAGAGAAGGGACAATGTTACTATCCTTTTTCCACACTTGTGCTTCAAAGTAGCACCATGATCTTCATGATAGAGAGTTTCCTATATTGTCACTTTCATATACTAGTGGGAATTTTTCGTTATAGAACTTGGCTTGTATATTACAATGATGGGCTTCCTCAAATTGCCCTAGGTCTTCATGAGCAAGAAAGTTGGATGCACACCCACTTAGTTTCCTTTTGAGCTTTCATAAACTTATAGCTCTAGTGCATCCGTTGCATGGCAATCCCTACTCACTCACATTGATATCTATTGATGGGCATCTCCATAGCCCGTTGATACGCCTAGTTGATGTGAGACTATCTCCTCCTTTTTGTCTTCTCCACAACCACCATATTCTATTCCACCTATAGTGCTATGTCCATGGCTCACGCTCATGTATTGTGTGAAAGTTGAAAAAGTTTGAGAACATCAAAAGTATGAAACAATTGCTTGGCTTGTCATCGGGGTTGTGCATGATTTCAATATTTTGTGTGATGAAGATGGAGCATAGCCAGACTATATGATTTTGTAGGGATAAGCTTTCTTTGGCCATGTTATTTTGAGAAGAAATAATTGCCTTGTTAGTATGCTTGAAGTATTATTGTTTTTTATGTCAATATTAAACTTTTGTTTTGAATCTTATGGATATGAACATTCATGCCACAATAAAGAAAAATTACATGGATAAATATGTTAGGTAGCATTCCACATCAAAAATTCTGTTTTTATCATTTACCTACTCGAGGATGAGCAGGAATTAAGCTTGGGGATGCTTGATACGTCTCCAACGTATCTATAATTTTTGATTGTTCCATGCTATTATATTATCTATTTTGGATGTTTTATATGCATTAATATGCTATTTTATATTATTTTTGGGACTAACTTATTAACCCAGAGCCCAGTGCCAGTTTCTGTTTTTTCCTTGTTTTTGAGCTTCGCAGAAAAGGAATACCAAACGGAGTCCAAACAGAATAAAACCTTCACGATGATTTTTCTTGGACCAGAAGACACCCCGGAGACTTGGAGATGAAGTCAGAAGAGCAGCGAGGCAGCGGCAAGGGGGGAGGGCGTGCCCGGGGGGTAGGGCACGTCCCCTGCCTTGCCGCCTCCTCGGGACTCCTCTGACCTAACCCTTGGCCCTATATATTCACATATATTCCCAAACCACCAGAAGCATCCACGAAAACACTTTTCCACCGCCGCAACCTTCTTTTCCCGTGAGATCCCATCTTGGGGCCTTTTTCGGCATCCTGCCGGAGGGGGGTTCGATCACGGAGGGCTTCTACATCAACTCTATTGCCCTTCCGATGAAGCGTGAGTAGTTTACCTCAGACCTACGGGTCCATAGCTAGTAGCTAGATGGCTTCTTCTCTCTCTTTGATGCTCAATACCATGTTCTCCTCGATGTTCTTGGAGATCTATTCGATGTAATCTTCTTTTGCGGTGTGTTTGTCGAGATTCGATGAATTGTGGATTTATGATCAGCTTATCTATGAATATTATTTGAATCTTCTCTGAATTCTTTTATGCATGATTTGATATCTTTGTAATTCTCTTCGAGCTATCGGTTTGGTTTGGCCAACTAGATTGGTTTTTCTTTCAATGGGAGAAGTGCTTAGCTTTGGGTTCAATCTTGCGGTGTCCTCACCCAATGACAGTAGGGGTAGCGAGGCACGTATTGTATTGTTGCCATCGAGGATAAAAAGATGGGGTTTACATCATATTGCTTGAGTTTATTCCTCTACATCATGTCATCTTACTTAAAGCGTTACTCTGTTCTTCATGAACTTAATACTCTAGATGCAGGCAGGAGTCAGTCGATGTGTGGAGTAATAGTAGTAGATGTAGGCAGGAGTCGGTCTACTTGATACGGACGTGATGCCTATATTACATAATCATTGCCTTGGATATCATCATAACTTTGCGCTTTTCTATCAATTGCTCGACAGTAATTTGTTCACCCACCATATTATTTGCTATCTTGAGAGAAGCCTCTAGTGAAACCTATGGCCCCCGGGTCTATTTTCCATCATATAAGTTTCTGATCTACTATTTTGCAATCTTTTACTTTCAGATCTATAAACTAAAACCCAAAAATATTTACTTTATCTTTTGTTTAGTTTTATCTATCTCTATCAGATCTCACTTTTGCAAGTAACCATTAAGTGATTGACAACCCCTTTATCACGTTGGGTACAAGTGTTTGATTGTTTGTGCAAGTATTGGTGATTTGTGCGTTGTCTCCTACTGGATTGATACCTTGGTTCTCTAACTGAGGGAAATACTTATCTCTACTTTGCTGCATCACCCTTTCCTCTTCAAGGGAAAAACCAACGCAACCTCAAGAAGTAGCAATGACTGGATTACACGTGAACAAACGGGGACTTTCGCCGGTTGGTTGCAGACACGTGCCATGCATGACGACGCTGTTGAAGATGACATGTACTTGCTGTCCCAGTTACCATCTTCGAATATAATGACTTTCAAAGGGTACGAGATAAATGGGAATACATTTTACACGATCGCCCAAGATAAAAAGAGCACCAACCAAAACAGTGGTGTCCGCTTTGATGCAGCAACCAAGAGGGGAAAGGACACATATTATGGTTACATAGAGGAGATATGGGAACTTGACTATGGACGTGGTTTGAAGGTCCCTTTGTTTTGGTGCAAATGGGTCAATCTGACAGGAGGTGGGGTAACGGAAGACCCGCAGTACGGAATGACAACAGTGGATCTCAGCAATCTTACGTACGCAGACGAACCATTTGTCGTAGCCAATGATGTGGCGCAGGTTTTCTATGTGAAGGACATGTCTACCAAGCAGAGAAAAAGAAAAGATAAGGAAGCGAATACATCATACGATGAGCCAAAGCACCACATAGTTCTTTCAGGGAAAAGAAAAATCGTGGGAGTGGAGGACAAGACAGACATGTCAGAAGATTATGAATAGTTTCATGAAATTGCTCCCTTCACAGTGAATATTGACCCGAGCATCCAGTTAAATGATGAAGATTATCCATGGTTACGGCGCAAAGGGACACACGCGAAGAAAAAGTTTTACACCCAAAGATCCCACTCTGGGATGTGACCAGCTTCACTGTCATCACTTTCTTCTCTAGTGAGTTTTCGGACTTATATATCTGGAAAGTCCCACTTCGGACAAACCGGAGGGAATCTTTGTAATAGTTAGGGTGCTTATGTGTTTTGGCATTTGAAACGCGAAGAAATATTATGTACAAACAAATTTTCAACCCTTTCTGACTTCAGTTGCTATTTTTTAAAACTGGATGCACTTCGTGTACAAAATGGACAATCTCTTTCGAAGTATCAGGGTTTTGGGCTAAAACTCATCTGTTACAAAGGCATTTCATTTTTTTAAACTTATTTCAACTCCAGACTTTTTGTGCATTCAGTATGCACCATTTGAAGCCACGTCATCAATTTTCAATCCTTTCTGACTTCATTTGCTATTTTTCATGCATTTGCTGATTTTTATGAGCTAAATGACCCTGAAATTGAAAAGAAATACAAATGAACTCTGAAAAGGTTGTAAGTTGGCATGGTATCATCATTTCACCCACATAGCATGTGCAAAGAATTTGAGAGGGTTACGGCAAAAACTGGATGCACTTCGTGTACAAAATGGACAATCTCTTTCGAAGTATCAGGGTTTTGGGCTAAAACTCATCTGTTATAAAGGCATTTCATTTTTAATACTTATTTCAACTCCAGACTTTTTGTGCGTTCAGTATGCACCATTCGAAGCCACGTCATCAATTTTCAACCCTTTCTGACTTCATTTGCTATTTTTCATGCATTTACTGATTTTTTTGAGCTAAATGACCCTGAAATTGAAAAGAACTACAAATGAACTCTGAAAAGGTTGAAAGTTGGCATGGTATCATCATTTCACCCACATAGCATGTGCTAAAAAGTTGAGAGGGTTACGATAAAAACTGGATGCACTTCGTGTAAAAAATGGACAATCTCTTTCGAAGTATCAGGGTTTCGGACGAAAACTCATCTGTTACAAAGGAATTTCATTTTTTTAAATAAACTAAGAATTACCAAATTGAATATAATGATAAAACACACTAATATTAAACAGAAGAAAAAAGAATCACTGAAAAAACTATTTTTAAAGTAAAGTTATTCACAAACTAGTGATTCACATAAATTTCAAATAATTCAAATTTAAACTATTCAAATTTGAAAACTACTGGCACTAACAGAAAGTTTATAATTTTTTACCTAAAGTAAAAAGATTCACAAAGAAATTCTAAATAAAGCAAAAAACAACTCAGAAACAAAAGAAAATAAATAAAGCAGAAAACAAAAAAAAATGAAAAATAAATAAATTAAAAAAAGCCCGCCTACTGGGCCACAACGGCCTGCATACGACTAGAAACCCAACCTGTAGTTGGGCCAGGATGCAGGCCCGCAAGGCCCATTAGGCCCACCAGGGCAGCGCAGGTGAGGTAGGCCCACACTACTAGGGAAAAGCCTAGTAGTAGCGCGGGTTTAATGCCTACTAGTAGTGCGGGGCCCCGCGCTACTAGTAAGGCGCTACAGCTATTTCTTAGCAGTAGCGCCGGTAACACACGCTACTGCTAAGACGTATAGCCGTAGCATGTATTATTTCCAGCGCTACTGCTAATCTAACTATTAGTAGCGTGCTTCCAATCCAGTGCTACTAGTATTCTGTTTTTTACTTTTTGTGTATTTATACGCCGTTATACAAATTTTGATACAGTACCAATTAAGAGGTTGTTATATGATTATGTCCATGATAAATTAATATATCATTGTGAGGAAGAAACATGGATTAGATTCATTTGGATGAATCAAAAGTTGAATTAGGACGACGATCCTACTAATTCAACTTTGGTCACTTTTGATCCATCCACATGAATCGAATCTGCGTTCCTTCCACCAATGATATAATAACTAATCATGATCATAATAACTAATCATCATGATAATCATGATCAACATCATCATCATATTAATATAAAAAATCTTGCATCATATCATCACCAACAACACTAGCTAATAATCATCATAGTCATTACCACCAACACTACTTAATCATCATAGTCATAGTGTAGCTATCTAATCACCACCAACAGTAGCTAATAATAATCATCATAGTCATTACCACCAACACTAGCTATTTAATCATCATAGTCATAGTGTAGAACATCATCATCTTCAAACTCATTCTAGCTAGCTAATCACTCCTGCTGCTCTCTCTCAGGTAAAATAGCATAAAACATGTGTAGCACTCCTACTTCATCATATTGGAGAATGTAGATGAACCTGTCTCCTAATTGTGGGCCGCGCTTCTGATTGCTGCCCCTAGTACTTCTCGACTGTGATCCTTCACAATTTTGCTCCAGTCTCTGACTATTAAGACTTGCTCGCTTTGAGAAATCATGAATGCACTCATGTGCAATGTAGGATGTCTTGGCCGTAAGCTAATCATTATCTTGCAAACTTTAGGCTCGATCCAACGAGGCACAACATTCATCGGGAGTCCCTGTTGAAGAACATCGTAGTAACATACTTAGCAATGAAGTTTAGCTTAAAAAATAATGTATGCAAAAGATGCACTGAGGACAAATAGTAAAAATCTTACCATCTTTCCTAAATAGATGTGACCGTAGTTCAATACACACACTAGTGGTCGCACGTATCGAGTAGCAATATTTCGAAGTCCAGGAAAATAACCTGTCTTGACAGTATCAAGATCCTCAAGCCATGAAACATAATGACTTATCTCCTCGCAGTTTAGTTCAGCCCCGGGACAGTAGTAGGTGCTGTCTACCAAGAGCCGGACATGTTTGCTTGAATGGAAATAAGCTGTCAATAGAAATTAGTTGTCAACTATTTTTAAATAAACAATATAAATTACTTAATAAATATGGTTGAGAAACTCACATATAGGTATAACTGGAGGCGTCTGCACATCGACCCAGATGTCGATATTACCTTCAATTTCATCTTCCGGACGAATATCAAAGGTGATAAGCATATTAGACTCAAATGCATATGCCTTGCATAGTGCTCTCCAATTTGAGCATTCAAAATAGGAGTAGGTATCTGCATTGTATAATTTTACGGCAAAAGTATAACCATGCTCGGTCCTCAAGTGAACTCTCTTTACCTCCATACTGTCCATAGTACTGAAACCAATCTTATCCAAGTCATAAAATCTTGCATGGCAGGGGATATGCTAGTAGAATTGTAAAAAATTAAAATTATAAGTTGAAGCAAAAGAGGCAGAAGTCATACTTAATTACGAAAAAAGACTTGTCGTTGTGACTTACTGTATCCACTTCGAAGGTCTCATCCAGCATGATGCTGAAGCGCCTACCACCAACTAGGTGAGGCCTGTCGCACAGGCCGCGCTCGTCTTTGCACATAACGAATTCCCTTTCATCGTCAGACATTTCCTATGTTCATAGTTGAAACATTGAAAATATATCGAGCAATGACATAGAAAAAATGCGCTATGTTTTGCTAAAATATCATTGAATTCCCATTCTGGCAAATCACAAGCACTCGATATGTCCTACATTGTAGCACAAGTCATGCTAAAATTCATGAAAAAATGCGGCATGACCTTTGCTAAAGACAGGACATATCGAGCGCCTGAAATTTGCCGAAACGGAAATGAATCAACATTCCGGCAAAACATAGGCCACTCGGACGTACATTGCAAACAAGAACACCAAGACATCCTCTATATTCAGAATGCGTCATCATCGACATCAATGACATGGCGACTAGCACTAGCATTTTCATCATCGACATTTACAACACATTATCATCTATATCAACAACATGGGGATTTGGCTATTCTCACCTAGAGGTCTTAAGGGGTCGGCGATGGGGACGACTGCGAGGATGAGGCAGGGGCAAATACTTGATTTCTGCATAAACAAAATATATTCTATCAACATGTATCTGAGTAGTCTTTAATCACTTATGTTCTGAAGCATAACTAAATTTGCCAATATAGGTCTCTCTCTCTAAACTAGTTCTATTAAGCACTTACTAAATAAACTAGTTCTATTAACTACTTACTAAATAAACTATTTCTATTAAGCACTTACTGTAAATAAACTAGTTCTATTAAGTACTTACTATAAATAAACTAATTATATTAACCACATACTAAATAAACTATTTCTATTAAACACTTGCTAAAAATTCTAGTACCCTAGTTCTACCCTAAATTTGCTTACTTCTATTACTAAATTTAATACCTAAAAATTTCTATTCTTTATACCTACAAATTTCTACACTAAGTGGAGGGAGTAGGAGGGTGAGTGAGGGTGGGAGAGGAAGGGAGGGATCGGAGAGGGACGTGGCCAGTGCTTTATTTTTTTTTCTTGTCTTCGTCTTTTCCTGTTTGATTGCCTTTCTTCTGTATTCAATCTTTCTCTTCTTCTTCCATTATTTCGTTCTTTTTTTATTTTGCACGGAGTCGGGGGCCCGTTCCGCTGACGGTCGGGAGGCGCTCCATCGGGTCCGGTGGGACTTCTCTTTGCTTTCTTTGTCTCCATGAGGGGGATGGAGGACTACTCCATGGAGTAGATTAACCGCTTCTGCGTGCGGCTTTACGACTACTGATGGTATCGGTGAACGTGCGGCTGCTTCGGACGACGTGGTTTTGTTTTGCTGTTAGCGCGATCCTTCGTTGACTTATATTTTATCATTGTATCATTTCTTTATTCTTTTTCCCTTTCTTGAGAAGATAGGATAGCTTTAACAGTAGCGCGCGTTAGGATAAAGCGCTACTGCTAATGTACTTTAGCAGTAGCGCTTTATCCTAACGGGCGCTACTGTTAAAGCTATCCTATCTTCTCCAACCGGCCGTCCCTCACTCTCCCCTCTCCACTCCACAGTAGCGCATTTAGGGAAACGGCGCTACTACTATACCTAGTCTGGAGGCAATGCCGTGGCAATTGTAGTAGTAGCGCACTATTCTACTAACGCGCTACTGCTACTTGGATATCAGTAGTGAGGTTTTCTAAAGCGCGCTACTGCTAAGTAGCAGTAGCGGGTTGTTTTAAACCGCGCTGCTGGTAAGATTCTGTGTATAAGGTTTTTCCTAGTAGTGCCAGAAGGCCTGCATTAGAGAGGAGCTCCATGCAGTGCCTGCGCCGGGGCTTATAAACAGGTGCTGGCTCCCCTCAACTAGCGAGGTGGGACTAAACATCCACTGCGCCCCTCGCCTGGCAGCGCATCACCTTTAGTCGCGGTTGGTGGCTCCAACCGTGACTAAAGGCCCCCCTTTAGTCCCGGTTGGAGCCACCAACCGCGACTAAAGGCTTGCGCTTCCCACCGCTTCGGCTGGACAAAAGTGACCTTTAGTCCCGGTTGGTGGCTCCAACCGGGACTAAAGGCCTAAGCATATATATACAATACTTCAAATTTTTTCAGTTCCTCTGCTTCTTCGACCGCTACAGAGGACATCTCCGCGCCGCCAAGCTGCCCCGACGCCGTCTCGCCTCCCCCGACGCCGGAGCTTGTCGCCGCCCCCGACGCCGGCCGCCCGCGCCTCCTCGCGATGATCCCCGACGCCGGACGCGCCCTCCTCCCCGAGCCCCGACGCCGCCCGCGCCCGCTCCTCCCCGAGCTCCTCGCCGCGCGCGCCGCCTGCCCCGACGCCGTCGCCGCCCCCGTCTCGCCTCGCCTCGCCGTCGCCGTCGCCCCGCTGTGAGCTCTCCCCCCTCTCCCCCCCTCTCCCTCGCCCCTGCCGCCATGGCCGCCCCTCCCCGAGCCCACACACACACATGCATGAACACATACACATTTTCTTAAGTTAATGATTTATATGTATTTTTGTATGTTTAATTATTATATATGTATAGCAATTTTGACATTTTTTAGAAGAATTTTGACAATTTCTTTTCACTAGATGATTAGATGTATAGAAAAAAGTTGAGAAATTTTGACATTTGAGGAATTAATTAGTATATTAGTATATATGTATGTATAGAATTATTAGTTTAGGTGTTTTAGATGATTATTTTTTTCACTAGTATATATGTATGTATGAATGCAGTTTAGATGGATATAATTAGTGTTTAATTAGATAAGATTTTTTTTATTAATGTGTTTTTCTGTTTTTTAAGGATGTATAGAAGTATGCTTAATTAGTGTTTCTTTTCTGTTTTTTAATTTTATATAATTGTTGTATATCATAGTATAGAAAAAATTTGCATATAAAAAAGTTGCATAGGAAAAAGTTGACCATATATATATTTGTTAGAAGGACTACAAGTGGGAAAAGTTTCAGAATTTTTTGAGAAAGGAATATTATATAGAGTAGGAATGGGACATTATAATTGAAAAGAGGATATTTTGCTCAAAATTTCCTAATAAAATGACATTGCATATATAGGAATTTTTTTCATATGAATTTGTTCTCGACGTCAACGATGCCCGGCCCGCATCCTCATCGTCGACTCGTTCGCGACGACGTCCTGCTTCAGAGGTGCCATGTCCGGGACTGGGCTCCGCCGGGCTGGCACTGGGAGGTGCTACCTTCAGGGGTGCGCAGCTTGGTGAGGAACCTAGCCCCGGGTCCTGTCGTCGACCCGAAGCTCCTTTGGTGGCGTTCGCGTGGGCCACTTTCGGTGCAGAGGCAGCCGGCCCCGTCGGAGGTGGTATGTCGCCTTGTCAGGGAGGAGGACGAGCACGTCCTTCGCTACATGGATGCGTTGGATGTCAGGTTCTCCAATACCTCGCAGATTCTTCAGGGATCTCACCCAAGCTATGATCCTGTGACCATTCCTTCTCTTTGGGTGTCCATCGCCCGCGCCTCAGGAACCGCGAGTGAACTAGATTCTTCGATAATATTCGATCTGTATTAGCTAGTGATGTATTCGAGACGATGTATTCGAGATTATATTATTCGATAATATTCGAGACGATGTATTCGAGATTATATTATTCGATAATATTCGAGACGATGTATTCGAGATTATATTCGATGATGCATATTAATTATCTGGATTATTCGAGATGCATATTATCTACTATGATTCAGTTTTTCCTTATTGATTGCATGCATGCATTCTAATTTGAATACTAAATTGTTTTATCTTTCTTCTGGATTAGTTAAATATAAGCTATGAACAATACCGGCAGAGAAGGAGAAGAGACTCTGTTCGACATCATACGCTCCCCGAGCCCAGATGGGAATGAAGAAGATGACGGCTCGCAATATCTGAACAATACCGGTGAGGGTATGATATTTGATGAAGACGAACGAATAGATGAAGTCCAGAACAATGATGACGAAGGAAATGTTGTTCTTCAAATAACAAAGACCGGCGAGGTATATTTATATAAGCAGGCATCTGGTGATCATCACATGTTTTAATTGATTTGTATATATATTAACGAATCGATCTTTCTTCTTTTAGCTCTCCGGATCAAGCAAATCTTCTACAAGCAGCAGGACAGTTCGAGGCCCGGCCAAAAAGTTGAAGGATGGCGTAAAGTACAACATCGATGCCATCAAACCTAATGGCGAACCGCGCGAACCTAAGAAGAATGTGAACATGTTCATTCGTTAATGCGGAGTTATTGTTAGGGACCAAATCCTGATCTCCATTCAAGAATGGAAAAAGCTAGCAAAGGAAGATCCAGATGTTACTTTTGTCGACGAAAGAGCAAAAGATCTGCTTTGGGAATCTCTCATGTCACATTTCACCCTACCAGATCATTTGATAGATGCAGAACTGGAGAAAGTCAAGAACTCTGCTCTTAAGAAGATGGCGATAGCATTCAACAACCACAAGAAAAATATATGGGCCGCGTACGTCAATGCAGGAAAGAAGACTCCAGAATTCAAGGGAACACTAGAGAAGGCAAGAGATCATTGGGAGGCTTTCGTGAAATTCAAGGAATCGGAAGTAGCTCAGGAACAGTCGAGAATAAACAAAATTAATGCCGCGAAAAAGCAGTGGCACCATAAGCTGGGGCCAGGTGGCTACGAGGTGGCCCGGCCTAAGTAGGATCTCCCTGAGCAAGAGATGATGGATGCAGGGGTCACTCCAGTTACATTGAGCTAGCCCCCAGGTGCAGGACTTGGTTCTATGCGCATGGGGGGAAGTTGGACCCAAAGACAGGCGAGGTTTTGGAGCGGGCAAGTCTTAAAGGAGCCACCGACAGTTTACTTGTTGCAATAGAAGAGGCTCGAACAGGGGTGTTCACGCCCAACAGAGAGAACGACGAGCTTACGCGCGCCCTGAAGAATCCTAAACACCCGGGAAGAACACGAGGCAAAGGCGTTGTTCCGTGGTTTGAGAGGTTTGCGGACTGGAACGCCGACTACAGAAGCCGTGCGAGAAAGAAGCAGTAGGAGGAGCAGAAGAGGAAGCTGGAGGAGGAGTAGAGGAAGCAGGAAGCAGACCGCCTTCGCATCATAGAATCAAAGCACGCGGAGTTGGAACTCGCTTTCAAGCGGCGGCGGCAGCAGATCGACTCACTTAGCCAGGAAAGGGGGGGGGGTCTCAGCAGCGGCAGCAGCTAGTGGATCCAGTATTGGATAGCACCGTCCCATCCATACCGAGAAGCAGCGTGGGTTCCATCCCGGGCGATGATGCACTGCTGGATAGATGCCCTATGGATGATATCATAGCTACGACAACTTGTGAGCTACACTTTAAAATGAAGAGCATATCCATGAAGGTGGCGGACGGCTATGCTTTTACAAACCCCCTGAAGCAACCTTCCAATGCAATTAGATTCCAACTGGCTATGCTCGTGTCGGGGTTGATGAAGTGGTGGCAGGATATTCAGGGCTAGAGCTTGACATTCTTGGAGGTGATGACGAGCGCACACTGGGAGAGGCCATACATCATATCATTCTATGGAGAAAGGATTGCATCATCTTTCCAAGGCCACCGACACCGCGTCAGCCGGCTCCTCCTCCAAGTCCGCCACCGCGTCAGCAGACTCCCGCTCCTCCAAGTCCGCCATCGCGTCAACAGACTCCTGCTCCTCCAAGTCTGCCACCGCGTCAGCCCACTCCTCCTCCTCCAAGTCCAGCACCGCGTCAGCCGACTCCTCCTCCTCCAAGTCCGGCACCGCGTCAGCCGACTCCTCCTCCAAGTTAGGCACCGTGTCAGCCGTCTCCGCCGCCTCAGCGGGCTCCGTTGCCTCAGCAATAGCGGAAGAGAGGCGCCGCAGCTACGGCGGCTAGCGGTACAACAGGAGGCAAGAAATACAAATTTGGTCCAAGCCGCAAGCCTCTTCCGAGGTTGCCTTACCACTTGACTGAAGAGGAAAACGAAGCCAAAGTCACTGCTCAAGTGAAGGCCCATTTTGGACCGAAACTGGCCCCGCCGCTAGAGGAGAAAGTACCTGAGCATGTCATGCAGCACTTTATTGATATGGCTCAACCAGCTGTCAAGCATAGGGACTCAGACTATGAGCGCCAAATCAAGAAGTCATATCAAGCACAAAAAAAGAAGGAGTCAAGCATGAGCTCGAGCCAAGCAGCTGCCAAAAAAGGGGGAAAACTGTTCCCCAGCTGGGAGAACAGGTGGTGCAATCGACCCCCCCGCTCGTTGTACAAGCACATGTGAGTACTGGCGCCGATTCGTTGGTAATAACCGACGATCATAGAAGGCATGCTCAAGAGGCCGGTGTCACTGTAGAACAACTCCTAGGCATCAAGGACTTCGAAACGTTTAAAGAGGAGGAACTACAATGGAAATATGTCCGCGGCCAACCTATGGTCAAGTCTGAGCAGATCCCGCGGCTATCAACGAGAATGTATGAATTGCATCAATGGTACATGAGAGAAGTAAAGACTACCGATCGAGAGTCCCTCACGGTGAAAGTCAAGGCAGAGCATTACTTCCATGAAAAAGATCTATGGGTTGAGTTTCAAGAAATGTTTCAGTTATTCAATCAAGACGCACTCGACAAATCTATCGTCAGTTGCTATTGTTTGTAAGTGATTTCTTTCTGTAATTTAAGTCTCTAGCTAGCTATAGTGCTCGTTCATTACCTGTAATTATCCTCACTATATTCTTTTCTGTGGTATTATGCAGAATGAAGATGTATGAAATGAAAAAGCTAGACGCTATGGCATTGGGTTCATTGACCCAAATACCATTAATGAAAAGACATGGTCACAAGAATATTATCGACCATACACAGAGAAAAGCTTGCTACAGTTCTTGAAGCACCTAAATACCCAAGCAGAAATACTATTTCCTTACAACTTCGGGTGAGTGACACTGTCTTGTACTACAAATTCTGTTTTTGCTTACTAGATGTTAATAAGTGTAGTTGATGAGTTATGCACATGCCCGCTTAATTATACAAACATATGCGCATGCAATTTTCACTGGATCCTGCTAATCATTGAAGTTGACGAGGGAAAAGTTCAAGTACTGGACTCACTACTTAAAGACGTTAATGACTACACAATCGTGAGGGGGATGGTCGACAGGTAATTTCAATCATTATCGAACTATATGTCGGCCTCTTTAGTTCATTTCCTGATATCAACTAATTAAAACTCCTTTATTCATTTTCTTTGCCGGCGGGCAGGGCTTGGGAAAAGTTCATCAAACAGGTTGAAGGCTAATGGAAACAAAAGCTGAAATGGTGTCGACCCAAGGTAATTAATTAAGTAGCTAGTGCTAGTTAGCTACCATCTCTTTAATTTTAGTTTCAATACCATTATCATGCTTGATTAATTATTATCTGATTGAATTCTAATCTCGTAAAGGCCCTGAGGCAGGCGCTCGAGAATAATTTATGTGCATACTACGTTTGTGAGAACATTCGTATGATGGCGTCCGAAAGGAGCAGAAATGATAGAAACCAATGGGTACGTTTGCCAGAACACTATTCACAATTTTTACATCATTATCTAATATATACACACACAACTAATACATGCATATTGATCTCCTTTTTTAAAGATGACGGAGATGCGGGATCAGCTCCTACCAGAGGATCGCGTACGAGCGATTCAAAAGGAAATAGCGGGATTTTTACTCGACCAGGTCATAGATCCCAAAGGAGAATACCATTACAAGCTGTAATGCCTCCATGTAATGATCTGCAAATTGTAGGAGAAATTGTATATACCAAATTGTATATATATATATGTGTATGTGAATGGTCGTGCGAGAAATTCGATGATATATATATGATCGGTTCTACGAGAAATTCTATTTATATATATGCATAACGTGTACAATATGTAATAGCGTAAAATATGTTTGAAATGAAAAACACAAAATTAAAAGAAAAAATAAACCATAAACTCATAAACCCCTAAACGTTTTAGTCCGGGTTGGTGAGGCCCCCAGCCCCCCGGCGTGGGCTCGTGTCACATGGTGGGCCTTTGGTCGCGGTTCGTGATGAACCGGCACTAAATTGAGGGGGCCCCACCCTTTAGTGCCGGTTGCAGAACTGGCACTAAAGGTCCTTATGAACCGGGACAATAGCCCGATTCTGCACTAGTGCTATGTGACATACGTCGGAAGAAGCATATGTTTTCTCCTCTACCATTGCTTCCGGCATATTGAACACCCGGCTGAACATATTGTGCTTAACATGAGTTTAGGCAAAAAATGGTTCGTGGTCTACCACCTAGTCATCGGCATTTTTCCAGTGGTGTGGCTCACAAAGGATAGGGGTAGGAATTTATGTATTCTGACTTCCAAAGAGTCTACCTTTTATACAATTAAGAATCCTAGCCTCATAAACTAGTTTTCAGACGTAGTCCAAATCAAACCACAAATCGCAAGATAGTTAATCTGTTTGAATGATTTAAAATGTCTAGTCCATGGGATACACACCTTGAAATGTGTAGTCCATGGGACACACATCTATGAGCAACAAGGCATTTTCATGTCTAAATTCTAATAATCATGCATGTCATTATTTGGGCTGTAACCTAATCTATGACCTAGTTCCTTTCAGCCATCATCATAACCGGGTAGTCTTTAAAATATACATACAAAGTATATCACATTCCATTGGTAATCGACTTGATTCCTTAAGCATATAATACTTAAGTCCATTCCAGTAATTAATACATAATGTTGCAAATGAAGTGCACCAATTTTTTGGGTGGGGGGGGGGGGGGGGGGGGGGGTTGGAGGCTCACCATAGCTAATTGACTGGGACTTTGGGGTTATTATTGACTAAAATAATCTTTCGTCAAGTGGTTAAATGTAATTATTTAGGCAGAGTACAAAATATATGAAGTTTGTAGTTTTTTCAGTTGTTGCTCCATGTTATGTTGCCTATTTTAGTATGTGGTTATTTGTATAACAATTTAAATTTTTAATAAATATTTAGTTTGAACCATGAATTATGTTTTCGACTACTTGAGCCGTAAAATATGACACTAGAAACAACAAACCCTAAAGTTTCTTGGAGCCATTTAACACGAATTACAGCAAGGTTTTCAACACTAATTTTGCATTTTGAGGCCTCACAAAATAGTGAAAACTTCACGCACATGGGGAACATTGTGAAACAAAATGATAATTTCCTATGGAACTTGACATGTGTTGCAGGAAAAAGAGGCAGTTTAGGCTGCGTTTGGCACCAAGGTATTTTTGAAGTTTAGGCTGCAGGAAAAACCGTAGTATATCCAAAACTGTTTTTATTTTTTGTCATATCTGTAAAAGAGATCAGGACCTCTTTTTTCCAAACCGAGAAACACTCACGCCTGGGTATTCTCTCGAGTCCATCTTCTGTCCATCATCAGCTATTTTTTTTTAGAAAAGGAGGACGACCCTCGGCCTCTGTATCTGGGAGATGCATGCAGCCATTTTATTAATTATTCACAAAGACTTTGTAAAGCAATACATCAATAAGTCTGAAACCACCATCTTGGCAACACTGTTGGTGCTCCTATCCTTCTGATGAAGGGGTGCAGAATGTCCGAGCCGAATACCCAGACCTCTCACCAAAGCCTAACATCTAAAGCCAGAGGCCCCAACCAAGCCACATACCAGGTCTGGGGCGCAAACCGGTCTGACGCACTCTGGTAGGTCGTCGCCGCCGTCTTTCACGGATCCATCTTCGGAGCGGGTACTAACGCATCAACCTTGCCAGGCCTGCCGTTGACGCCCCCACGGCGCCAGACAACGACTCCTCCCTGCACGTGTCCATCATCACACATCCGTCGCCGAGGCCCTGCCGCACCACGCCGCCGAGACTCCACGTCGTCGATGCATCACATGGAATGCCGGTCCACCGCCGGAACCATCCACTGGTCCCTCAAGCCAATGCACACCTCCAAGAATGACAACCCCAAGGAGGGAACGACACAAGTGCGCCGCCATCATCCGATCGACTGATCTTGGGTTTCCCTCGGAGGTAGCGGAAGGAGTTAGGAGCTTCACCTCGATGATGCCTTCAAGAAGGAAATGACGCCGAGGGCGTCAACATCACCGGCTCTGGCCATCGGCTGGAGACAAGGTTTTTACTCGGATCTGTCCCATGAGCATCCAACCGACAACATGTGCACTGTCCAGACCGCCTTCAAAGCCCCAGATCTGGCCACCCAGATCCGGCGACCATCCACAACAGCACTACCATCATGGGAGCCCTGGCACACTGACCACTGCCTGTGTGTGCCACCACTCGAGCTTGGGAGGAGGGTTGCCACCCCACCTCGCCAAACCACAAGAGCCGCCGAGAGAAACCCTGTGTGCTCGTCACTGTCGCTGATCCGATCCAATCTGGAGCCAAAGTCACCAGATCACCGGCGTAGATCCGCCTTGGACAGGGACACCGCCACGCCATGCCACCACGAGAGGCCTGGGCTTCACCTGCCACCACCTTCCAGGGCCGCCACCCCGGGTCACCACCGCCACGAAGTCCTCCACGCCGCCGCATCACCCACGCAGGCACCCCACACCGGTGAGCCGCCGCGCCATGGCACCCTGTGCCGCGCCCAAGCCCGAAGAAGCCGGCCCGCGCCGCCCCATCGCGCGAGGGGAAGAAGACGCCCCGCCGCGGCCGCCAGTCGGGCTTCGCCCGTCCGCGCCCTTGGGCGGCGACGAGGGAGACGACCGGCGGCGCAGATCGAAGGCCTCTCCCCGTCGCCTCGCGGGGGCGGCGCGGGAGGGTTTCCTCCGGACAACCCCCTTCCTCCATCTTCTTGCCACGAAAAAATCAAGCTCACCACATGACAAGAGAGGTACGTGGTCTTCTACACCTTCTCCACTCCCTCATTGATCTCGTCAATCTCTCGATTGTGCCGGTGCCCCAAGGGCAGCTTGTAGATTAGAACATGGAGTAGGTTGATTGATTCTTGGAGCGCTCTCGTACGCAGCAGATTAAGCTAGCTAAATGATCGATTATATCCACAAGAGGCGCACATGTAGATACCCTCTCACCTGATGGAAGTGCGAGCGGCAAGCGTTGGCCTCCTGTGCTGTGCGTGAAGACATATGCCAACTTGTTGACAAGGCTGCATGCGGCAGCCATTTGCACAAGCTGATCATGTTGTACTAATCGGTGTAGCTGAGTTAGGTTCACCTAGCTATCTCTAGGACATAATAGTCGGTCAAGCTAGAGGGAGCTTAGAAAGACTCTGCTCGCCAAACGCTCTATAGTTTTGTCAAAGCAGAGGAAAACTACAGTTTTAGAAACTGAGGTACCCAGGCATTACAATACCATAGTTTTGGATTACGGTGGTTTTAGAAATACTGTGTTTCCAAACTAGACCTTAATGTCTTTGTGGGGAAAAGGAGACCAACATGAATTTTTTTTGAAGATCAAGTGACATCTCTCTCTCTCTCTCTCTCTCTCTCTATTTAGTCTTGTGCCAAACTCTAAAAGGACATCCATTTAGAAACGGGCCGGCGATTATGGTTCAGCACAAGTGTTTGTTGTACTGCCATGATTGAAAATGAATAGATCAAAAGTTTTATTGTAAAAAAATAGAATTAAGGTTGGATAGTGTATACAAGAAGTGAGACATGGTTAAAACATATAAATGGTTGGTTAATTTTGTCAAAGCTTTGCCGATTGATTAGTTGGAGTAGTTTTGAAATATGAATGTGTGGTGGTGATGAATTGACCATGTACAACTATTTCATATTGGCCAACTTGTAAACCTTGATGTGCATTGAGGTCAGGAATCAGCTGCTAACTCCACTATCAGGCAATGATGATGAAATTGTGAGCTAGACTGAATTGGCTTCGGTCTTCAAGTTGGACGAAAACAGAAGCAGCAGCTACGATTGATTTATGACTGCTTTAATGTTACTTTGTTCACTGCCAAGTTCTTATACCAATTTTCGAGACACCATATTATACAGTCGTGATACTCTCACGCTTAATGAAGTTTATGAATCTTTGAACTCTAAGGAGAAGATGAAATTAATGGTGCCTCATGATGGTTCAAATTCATCCCAAGCCGATGGATTATCTGTTTGTGGCAGGACAAAGGAGAAGAACTCGCATAATGGAAATAGGGGCAAAAGTAAAAACGGCTACAGGGGCCGGTCGCAATCCAGAGACAAGAAATATTGCAGATATTGCAAGAGAGACGGGCATGACATCTCAGAATGTTTCAAGTTGCAGAACAAAAAAAAAAGGAAAGGTAACAAACAAGATGAAAATTCTGCTAACGTTACTCGTGATGATAGTTCCGATGATGCTCTTGTTGTTATTGCTGGATGTGCCGAGACCAATGATGAGTGGGTACTTGACACTGCATGTACTTTTCATATGTGCCAGCATAGATATTGGTTTACTACTTTTGATTCCACTACTACTGCTAGTTCCGTTTTGGGTTTTGATAATTCACCATGCAAGATTGAAGGCATATGTTCCGTTAATCAAGATGTTTGATGGCACAATCAGAACTTTGATAGATGTTCGGTATATTCCAAAGATGAAGAGAAATTTTATCTCTGTGAGTGCCCTTGATGCAAAGGGGTACAAGTATTCAGGTGGAGACAACGTTTTGAAAGTCACCAAAGGTTCCCTTATTGTGATGAAAGGTGATTTAAGTTCGACCAATGATCTTTATTACCTTCGAGGTTCTACCGTTTCAGATAACGCTACTCCAGTTATTTCAAAGAATTCTGATTGTGATGCTGCTAACCTTTGGCATATGCATATAAGTATTCATGATAATCCTGCTGATATGATGACAAAGCCAGTTCCTACCAATAAGTTTGAGCTTTGCTCGGGCTTAGTTGGTATTTCTCACTAGTCCTATGGACTTTGACGCACAAGGTGTTTATGCAGATTTGGATGGAGTTAGTTACTTTCTTCGACTACCGGAGAGAATTTGACTTAATGTGAAGATTGTTAAATTGTGATCCAAATACTAGTACCATATTGGACTAGACGTAGTACAACCTGTGTGGGCGTGTGCTGACGTTGACGCGTACGAGTACAACTCGTTTACTTGTCCTCTAAGGACTCTTATGTATTGCCCTCAGACATACCCCATGTAGTCGCACCTAAAGACGGTCCGTCGTCTCGTGCTTGTAATACTCCTCCATTATAGTGATTGCGCCTTCGTGCGTCCATGGTTTTCTCCCGCAAGGGTTTTCACGTAAAAATCCGTGTCTCTTGTGTCTCGTTTATTCTCGTTTTATCTATCAAACATAGGCCCGAGTATAGATGTGGAAAAGATGATCCAATTCTTGGGTGCCTTATTTGTAATGAACTTTATGATGTCTAACATGAGCACATCGATCTGTTGGCAAATGCAAATTAGCATCCCTGATATTTTTACTAGTAAATGTGTATACGTAGCTTGATGGTTGATTCCGTCTAAAAGCATGAATGATTACGTCTACTAGTCATCAGCCCGTGCATATGCACGGGCTAGGGATTTTGAAAACAAATTATTAAAAACATAAACTTTCTATGATAATGCAGTAGGAATTAGAAATGCATTTTAATTTGAAATACAATTTTGAACATATCCCAACTCATCATTGATGACATGAATTAGAAATAAATGAAAGATAGCCACTATTGGACCATAAAGCTGGAAAATAAAAAAATAGAACATTTATAAGGAACCATGTGCTCAACTAATTGAGAAGAAAGAGTGACATATATTCAAGGTTATGAGGGTTTGAACCTAAACGTGCAAAAACATTAACAATTCATCTTTTGCATCTTTGAGTCTTGAACATGCTTGCAGATCTTTTGTCAAAATAAATTTCTATGTCCCCAACAAAAGTAATTTGGGTGCTCTAAAAATAATTTTATATTGAAAGATTTTTTGTTTATTTTCATATGGGTCAAAATTTGTACTTTTTCATGAACATTTAATTTACTTACAACTCGAACATTTGACATGTGTGATATTTTAGTTCGCGGTTAGTCAGTTGAACTCCAGATATGTCTGTGCAAAAACCACATGCTAATCACTTGCCAACGTAGTCGAACTCCATATAGGGCATGTACGAATCGGACTACCACTAATACAAAAACACTGTCCACCAGATGAGCTGTTGGTCTTTCATGTGTTCTAGCTTTTTGGGCAAGTTAAAATTGACATTAAGTATGTAGAACTCCACATGACTTACAAATGGGAAAAAATAAGATTAGAAAAAAGTATTTCTAAAATATGTAATAATTTCATTGTTAGGCATCTAGCCAAAAATAATGTTATCCCTTGGATCAATTTGTGACAATGTTCTGTCATGCAAATTTAAATGCATAAGATATGTAACAACATGACTGAACTTTATTAACGATGTATTTATCGGCGACATAGTTGTGTATATGAGAAATACAGTGCATATTTTGTATTGTCCTAACCTCGATGTTATAAATCCAAAGAGATACCATGTAGTTTAAACAATATTTATGCGTACGGGTGGTTGAGGTTGGAGAAATAAGTAATCGCCTTTTCTTTGCTCTATTCTAGTATTTGTTTGTACCTTTTGCAGTGAAAATAGGATGTAATCTTATCTTAAAACTCTGCGACATTTGATCATAACATCTCCCACTTATGACACATTTTCTTAACTTTTTAGTACTAACTTTTGTTGTTTATTCCAAAAGATATGAATTGGACATACCTATATGTTCTATCAGGATGAAAGGATGACCTTTATTTTATTTTGGTGATATACAAAAAATCCATTGAACTGTTCTAGTATTCTAGAGATAATACAAAAAAGATGACTTGTTTTCCTCTTCCAATGAGATCCACTTTTTACACTAATGTGAGGTAGAAAACTTGGATTTGTAGTTCACTCATAGATGAAGAGTTTGAAAATATTGCACTGTAAGACCTAAACAATGCATATGTACGCATACATGAGATATATGGTAAACATACTAATGTATATAATATAATTTTCGTGCATAATTCATAGACGTAGCTTATTTTTTTCCCCACTTAATCAGTTTAGCAAATAATGGATTTAATAGATGTATTCCACTCCTACTATTTTTATAAGATTTCATTCTGTTTCCTATAGGGTCAAGCTAAACATAAACCATATATTTGTACATACAAATATCACACTGTGCGTGCCTTATATGCATCGTAAGCATCAGTAAACCTCTCTTAGCTTAGCACCCTCCAACTAACCATATGATCCATGCTCTCAAAAGTTATATGAGCTCAGCATCCATGCATCATGCGAAAAGGAGTAAATTAGGGATAATAATTCGTCCTAATAATCAAACATGAAGTCTAGTATGTACGTGTACAAAATACAACTGTATGAAGCCAATACCTGCTCCTGGAGACACGGGATGCAGCCAGGGCATGGATGAGAAGCTCATCCAGCCACTATACTACCTCGGCGGCGGCTCTCGACTTGATTATCCTCTCCATTGCCTGGGCTTCCGTTAGGTATAATACCTAACGCCACGCGCAGTGAGAGTCCTTTTTGCTACAGACCTTTGCCTATTCTGGGAGAAGGAGAACTGCAGCAAACAGAGTCTTTCAGCTCTCCTTTCACCATCATGATGATATATATTGCATGAGTGAATAGCACTTGGTAGGCAGAACAACCCAACATACGGAGGCAGTACAATGCAAAGAACTTCAGGCTAGGTTAGAGACTCACATGACAGGAGCAATATGGATCAACCAAGTACTCACTGTGTCAGCAAGAAGAAACATTTATGCTGCATTGTGTATGAAATATAGTATGCATACAATAGAAAAAATGGTTCTGAGTTCACTAAAGGAAACCATTCGCTAATTATTTGTTTCCCATTCGAGAAATGCAGTACATATGGTGGGGCTTCAGACTAATATAATGTGGGAAGAAATATTTTTTTTAAACCTAGGAAATCATAGACCAATTTAGCAAAGATATCATGGTAAAATTGGTAATTTTGTAAGCATACTTTCATGATCCATGAGCATTAAACCTATTTGCAAAGAAAGATCAATACACTATCTTGGCATTCTTGTAGAATTGTATCTGAGAGGAATATTATTCCAACCTTGTAAAAAGAAAGAGGCCTCTATGGCCGTTTGGGCCAAAACCATTTTGTGTACTAACAAATAATTCCAGATGATTCTTGATGTGACGCCTAGTTTAACATGCGCACCTGCAACAAAAGAATATCATTTTGTACTAAAGTATAAAAATTTCAAGTAGCACCATGTATATAGACAGATGTCAAATTTGTCTATTAATCAATTGACCTCATCTGAAATAGAAAATCAGAGCTAACATGAATAAATTGTTGCACGAAATTAGGCAAGCATACCTCTATATAGAAGAAGGCCAAAAATACAACTGACTCCATAACTAAACCTTTGATTATTTCATCAAATTGAATTAGCATTAAATGTGTCATCCAAAAGGAACAACTGAGATGAATCTAACATACAAAAACTTGATAGCATTCATAATGTATGTACAAAGGTTCTCTTCTTAATCATCCCATGCCTGCAAGAGAAAGAGTTTGGTTATTGAATCTGAAGCATACAACATGATATTTCATTTAATATATATCCCATTATATGAGAATGGAAGTACATGTATGCAAGGTCATATTTTCTGCTCAAAGATACAAATGGAGACTGAACTTTATCCACTCATGATGCGTGTCTAGTAAAGACTGCACGTGTATGTATAACATATATATGCACTATTATAACAACATACAGTTTAGTATCATGGATTCAGTCAGCACACACAAATTTCTAGGAAGTATATTGGTGTTACTGGATCAGATTCTAATTACATGAGATCTCTTACTAAGCAAATCCCAGCTCCAGATTCACGAACTGTACAAAAATATCTTCACATATGTTTTTAATTATTTAGTAGATCAATTTAACAGAGGAACGACATTAAAACTAATCAAGAAGAGAAAATATGAGGAAAAACTACCAATAGGTTAACTTGAGCATTATTTTTTGATCTCCCCCGTTGCTTCGAGTAACTATTGTTAAGGTGCGACGTACTTGACCTCATGAATGCATATGTATGTATACACTCCAAGTCTGTAACAACACAATCAAATAAATTCCCTCAGAACAGAGTATTATTTGTGCTTCTAAGAAGCACATGTCATACTGAATCATTCAGTGAACATAAAAGTAAACAAAATGGTAGTTTTTGTTTGTACAAAACAGAGAGAAGTAGACTGAACAAACTGTATAATGCTCTGAGACAACTTATTCCAACAAAATCAAAAGAGGTGCTTCAGTTCGCTGTGTGGAAGAACTCGTCCACGTCTTTGCGGAATTGAATCCCCTGATTGGATTGTATAGCACCTAGGAACCTCAGCCATCCAAGTAATACGTATTTATAATTGTTTGAAACTACAGAAACCACATCATTAAAAACCACCAAAACAAAACTCTAGGCTGTACTTGCTCCTTAGATACCAAGTCCCAAACTGCAGGAGTACAAACATAAAAACGAAAACCTACTCCCTTCTTGCACCATGCACACCACGTCTTTGGTGAATTGACTAACTGGGTTATATAGCACCTAGAAACCTTAGCCATCCAAGTAATACATATCTAGACAGGTTTGAAATTAAAGAAAGCACATCATCAAAATTCCCAAAACAAAACTCTAGACTGTAGTTGCTCATTAGATAGAAAGTCTCCAACTGCAGGAGCCCAACATAAAATCGAAAACTTGCTCCCTTCTTGCTCCTTGCATACCTCCAATCAGTCTAGCATAGGTCCTCAACTCTGCACTTCACCAACAATGCTGGCTGTCTGATCTGATAAAACTACCTTCGTTGCTCTGCAGTCTCCACTTCATTGGATTGCAATTTGGTTTGTCATGGAAGTTGAAATTGGAAGATCCTCCTCCTCAGCCAAGATGGATTGCAGCATGGTTAGGGCAGTGCGACAGAGGCTGCCTGGATCGTATGCAGAGTGAGGAGTGGAGAAAGGACAGGAGGATGGGCACCCGTGTAGCAGGAACGGGCTGCAGGTGCATCGGTGCCTCGGCGGGGCAGGATCGGCCGAGGAAGAACTCTCCGAGGGAGATCTTATCACTTTTCTTTTCTCTTGATGACGTGAGATCCTCTTTCCTTGACAGGAGAAATATGTTTCCTTCTTTTATTTTTACAGCAAGAAAGATGTTTTCTGCATCCCTGGATTGGTTTGTTCGCTAGAGAGAGGACGTGGGACATTAGGCGAGGACTCTTGGTGGGATACCAGGCGAGGACTCTTGCAAACCTCATCTAACAGCTGTGCACACTAAATACCGACATCAAACGGTTAATTTTATTAGTTTTCAAGGATTAACGTGGAGACTCGTATGGTGCTTTCAATTAGTAAATATAAGATACCGCTAGCTAGTCGTGTGTAATGATGTGTCATGTCCAACCAGGAGCAGTACTACTGTTGCTAACTTGAACTTTTAAAGTTTCCTAAAAGAAAGAATTTGAACTTCTAAAGCGATCGAATCTTTCAACTAAACAAGTGTTGATCATCGAGAAGCAAAATCGCAGCGCAACTCTTCTTGCTTGCAGTTGCAGGTATAAAATTAGTATATAATAATACATATACTGCTCATACGTAGCAAATTGCAGCTGCTCAAGCAGAGGGCGACACAAAATATATTCTAACCCGATGGAAAGAGATTATGAAAAATATATGGAAACGGTCTAATCAATTGAGTGTGTGACGTCTGAAGTTGTTGGCTGTTGCACTTAGTAATTATAATTCTTTGGGAGAAGTAGAGATCAGCAAGTTTCATTATGCTGCCATCCAAAGAAAAAGTTTCATTATGCTCTTATCATCGTACTTCGAACGCTGATCGGGATAAACTTTACTCATATCAACATCCCTCTTACTTCCGTCAGCAGGTGCATACGCGTGGAAAAGAAAAGTATGTTTTTGGTCTCTCAACAAAGTTTCAAGTTGAAATTCGAGCCAAGTATCAATAAAAATGCGAAGAGAAAAGTATGTTTTTGGTCTCTCAAGTTCCCAAAAAGTACAGAATTGGTCCCTCAAGATTTTTTGGTATACATTTGGACCCTCAAGTCTCAGAACCGGACAAATTTGGTCCTAAACCAGATTTTGACCCCGTTGACCGGGTTTGACCGCCACAAAACCGCGCTATGAACAGTAAATCAGAGTTTAAAAAAAAATCTTCAAAAAAATCTGAAATTTTTTGGGGTCCAATATGCTTACATGCGTAAGGTGCGAACAAATTTTCGTAGTCTTTTGACACTCGAGGAGCTTGTGACGAAAAGGAAAAAAATATCTGTCCGATGAATAGTAAATTCAAAAAAAAAATCAAAAAATTCTGAAAATTTTTGGGGTCCAATATGGTTACATGCGCAAGGTTTGACCAAAATTTGGTGGTGTTTCTAGACTCAAGGAGCTCGTGACAAAAAAAATAAATTTTCGCTCACAAAAAATAGCCAAATTTTTTTTTTGCTAGAGCCCGTCCTACGTCATTTCATCACAAAATGTTGGTCGCACCTTGCGCATATAACCATATTGGACCCCAAAAAATTTCAGAATTTTTTGATTTTTTTTTTTTTCGAATTTACTATTCATCGAACAGATATTTTTTTTCTTTTTGTCATGAGCTCCTCGAGTGTCGAAAGGCCACGAAAATTTGGTCGCACCTTACGCATGTAAGCATATTGGACCCCAAAAAATTTCAGATTTTTTTGAAGGTATTTTTTGAAAAAACTCGAGTTTACTGTTCATCGCGCGGTTTTGTGGCGGTCAAACCCGGTCAACGGGGTCAAAATCTGGTTTAGGACCAAACTTGTCCGCTTTAGAGACTTGAGAGACCAAATGTATACCAAAAAATCTTGAGAGACCAAGTCTGTACTTTTTGAGAACTTGAGGGATCAAAAACATATTTTTCTCAAATGCGAATGTTAAGAATAGTGGCTAATTAAAAATATGCCATGAATCCATCCCATTGTCACCGTTAGCAATGATTTTTTGGTCCTAGATGTGCATATTGTGGAGTTAAAATTTGCACAACTTTATGAGGGTCATTTCGAGTATATTTAAGAGCGCGAGTTACCAAGAGAGTGGGAGCACCCGATACGTTTTCCCACTAGATCCAACGAATAAGATTGTCATTTTTTTTCTCGTCCTGGTGGTGCGTATAGCATCGTCGGAGGGCATGTCGAGGCGTGTCTCCGGTGAATCTCACATGATTTGTTCGGTGGTTGTCTTTGATGGATCAACTCTGGTCCGGTCTTGTTTTGTCTATGTTCGTGTGTCTTCAAGTTGGATCCTTCCTATCTACACGTCTCTTTATCAGTGGCGGTTGCTGTTTTGGTGCGTTGGTCCTATGAGGCCTTAGCACCACGACTTCCTGACTGTCTACTACAACAAGTTCTGCCCGACTCCGGTGAGGGAGGGGCGATGACGGAGGCGCACCTCGGCTCGCTTCAGTACTTGTACTCGTCATTAGATGGTCTATGGATTTGAATGTAATTTTTATTATTTCTGGTGTTTGTTGTACTGACATGATTGAATATGAATAGATTGGAAGTTTTCTTGCAAAAAAAGATTGTTATTTCTTCAAGAAGGAAAAACCATATATTTTCCGTTTTATTTTTTATTTTTTTGAACATCAGTACGGACGCAATCGCTCATACATACGCGCATACACTCACCCCTATGAACGCACACACGCACACCCTACCCCTATGAGCACATCCGAGAGACTGAGTCGGCATGTCATCTTGAAATTTACGAAGTCACCGTAAGCGCCTCGTCGTCGACGGGAACGTCTCCTCCCACTGAAAGCGCATCGCCGGAAATCCTGAAATAAATCCAGGAATAATGCGAGCACCAGGACTTGAACCCTGATGGGCTGAGGATACCACTGTCCCTCTAACCATCCAACCACTGGTTGGTTCGCTCCATTTTATTTTCTTGAAAATTGTACATTGTTTTGCTGGCTCAATCTCTCAGACATACTCATAGAGGTAGGATGTGTGAACATATATACTTCTACTATGTATCTAAAAGAAAGGAGTGAATTATATATATATGTTGTAAAAAAATATAGAAGGCACTAACTTTTTTTAGGACATTGAAGGCATGGATTACGATATAAACCAGTAAGATGGGTTCAACAATCAATGGGCCCAATTTTTTTTTGCAGGTCAAATCATGGGCCCAATTGCTGGGTAGCCCACACATAGGTTATCCTCCTCCTATACAACAATACTTTGTGGGACCTCCTACCTGCCCCTCACCGCGGCAGATTGGCGGAGGTTCGCACAGGGGCAACACAAGTGGGTCGGCCCATTAGGTGGCACAGTAGCTATCGGTGAAAAATTCACAAAAAATTAGCATAGTACGTGGGACCACTGACTACATAACGCCTGTAGCTAACCACCAGACATATTACTCATCAGTGACTACTAAGCACCGCGAAATTTAATGAACTAACAATATCGGCATATACAAATATTTTCCAAAAAGTATCAAACAACTTATTTAAATTCCGGCGTTTTTAGACAAACGCTACCAATTTTTGAAAAATGTGTATTTTTTAAACAATAACAAATTCTGAAATTCCATTCAGTTTTTTAATTTTCAAACACTTCCTGAAAAATGTGATCAAATTTTGAAAATCTGGAGAAATTACGTTATTCTAAACAATTTTTGAAAAATTGAACATTTTGGAAAACATGAAAAAAATATTGAAATTTTGAATATTTTCTAAAAAAACCTGAATAATTTTTGAAATGCATAAACAAAAAAAACCTAAAAAACCATAAGAAGAAATCAATAGGAAAAAACCCTGTTAATGAATCTTCTAGAAGGCTCCAAAACCGGTAGAAATATTGTCCAGTTAAAAAAAACTTTGCTAGTAAATGGGCCGGCCCACTGCGTCGTTCGGTTTCGCATCGCCCTGCGAAGCGTCAACATTACGACGCAGCGAGCGGCGTATAGGGTTTTCCATACTTTGCTACCCACCCTAAGCAAGTAAGCATCCAAACCACTAAATTATTATGCAATCTAAAAAACTAAATTCTTAAGCTACGAGCTAGCTAGAAAACGGAGAAAAATTAGAAAATCTGCTCGGCCATCCATCTTATCATCTCTCATAAGTCATCAACTAAACAAAAAGCATAAAAACATTTCTACAGAAACTAACATGATGAGAGAGGGTGGGGTGGGGAGGGGGAGGGGGGGTGAACCAGCAAGAGAAAGACAAATCCTATCCGGTGCCCATTGGCAGCAAAACCCCACAATGGTCCGGGACCGGTTTCACTGTTTTGTTTTTCCGTTTTGCTTTGTTTTCCCTATTTTCCTCTTCTTTCAATGTTTTTATTTATTTTTCCTTCCCATTTAATATTTCATTTAATGTGTTTCTTTTCATGGGCTTTTTCTTTTGGTTGTTCATTCCGTATTTAAAACATATTTTTAGCGTAATTGAAAACATGTATATGGTAAAATTTGTTGATCATGCATCTGACCAATATTCGAGTAATTAATTTTTGATCTAATTTTTAAAGTGCGTACAAGTATTTTGAAAAAGTGTTACAATTTTTGAAAATGTCATAGTATTATTCAAATACAAAAAATAATATAAAAATAGGAAAAACACGAAAATGAAATAAAAGGCAAGAAAAATGAAAAAGGGAAAGAAAAAACACATAAATACAAGAAAAATCAAAATCGAAAAACCAAAGAAAAATATAAAAAGGCAAACAAAAATCTTGTTGCCACACAAAATTAGATTTGATAAAATCATACACTAAATTGGAGATTTTTTTTAGGCTAAACACATGCTTCATTTAGTACTCAAGAATGTTTTTAGGAATACAATTGAATTAGGAGGTTGTAGTATCCAAACATGGCGACCTACAAAGAGACTATGCCCAATCAAGAACTTAGCCCATACACAACCAAGGTTTTGGCTGGAACCATACCATCTCACTTGCCGTGAGTGACTCCTCCCCGTTTTAAAGTACTAGTGGAATGCCGGTGGTATAACAACTAGTACCGTGCGCTCACTTTAGTTGCTCAAGATCGCAACAGCAGATGAACATTTCCAAATTATGATAAACAAGTAATTGTAGTACAACACAATTTTTTATTCAGAATCTTGTTGTGAATTTGCAATTTTTTACTACTGGAGTCACTATTTTTCAGTATGCATATACAAATCCCCCATGTAATATAAATTTTTCTTTAAATCAAACATTTTCTTGATGTATTAAATATGTTATCCAAAAATTAATATCTTCAAAGACATCAATGATTAGTAGACCGAAAAAGTATCTGCTAATGGGCCGTGCCAATGAGCAATAAAGCACCCATTTTAGTTGTCATGCAGGATCGTAGGTGAAGTGCCTCGGGGCTATATCTCGTTTGTAGCAAGATGCATGCCTGGCTCGTGTGAAGGGTTTTCCCCGGCTCACTACAGGGCCGGCATGTACGTTCGATCCATTAGATTTGTTTTTTCTTTTTCATTTTTTCTCTTTCTTTTGATTTTCACTATTTCTTCAATGGTTTTCTTAGGTTTCCAGTTTTTTTTTCTATGTTTTACTCAGGTTTATTGTTTTTCACCGGTTCTCTTCATTTTGTTATCGACTTTCAATCTTTTTCTTTGTTTCTTTACATTTTCGTCATTTTTCTTTTGGTTTCTTTGTATGTTTCTCTTTTTTCCTTTTATCTTCAGTATTTTTTAAAGCATAAAGACTTTATTTCTCACATGATTGATGGGTCATTTTCAAGAGTTTGAGAAATAAAATCAGGGATCATGGAGTCCCAGAACGTAGAACATTTTCCGCTAAAAGAATTCTTCGGCAACACATCATCAACTTCATTTGCTTCTCGGAGACATGAGCGTATGATATCTTTGCAAAATCTAGGGCTATGTCCTTGCATTCGAGCACTATAGCCACGGCAGAACCCACATGATCGCCACCCTGCTGAACTGCCTCCACTGCAATAGTGCTGTCAGTTTCTATCATCAACTTATTACAGCCGATTTGTCCTGCTAAGTATAATCCGTTTCTGATTCCTGTTATCTCTGACGCATCAACACAGTTCATATGCTAAGTATAATATTCAGTTTTCTTGTTTCTTTCCACGGGTTTCCCCTATTTTCTTTGTTTCCTTTTCTTTTCTGCACTAGTTTCCATCCGGTTTCTTGTTTTCTTTTTTTTCTTCGGTTTCTTTTCTTTCTTCCCTCAGTTTTCTTTTTTTCTTCGTTATACACTAGTTCTCTCTAGTTTATTCTCATTTTTCTTGCCCTTCTTTATGTTCCTTTGTTGTTTTTCCTCATTTTTTTCTTTTTCTTTACCAAATATCTAATTTTTCCATGTATAATGTACATTTTTGGTGTACACATGAAATATCTTTTGATACACGTTCCACATTTCACAAATAAATGATGTACTTTTTTCTTCCAAAACATGTTTTGAACACTTTTTTGAATACACGCTGAACATTTTTTTAATTTTAATTAACCTCTTTTAAATTCACAAATATATTTCAAATACATGATTTTTTTCTAACATATGTTTTTGATGTCTTTTTTATATACATTTGTACTTTCTTTTTCGTACACCAGGAATACTTTTTTATGTACACATTTTACATTTTCAAAACCATGATTAAAGTTTCTTGAAATATGATTACATTTCGGTATATATCAGGAATTTTTTTAATATATGTTTAGCATTTTTCATACACAATCAAAAAACAAATTATGCTCAATTTTAATACATATCCTAATTTTTTTTCTAGATGAGGAACTTTTTTGTATACCTTTAACATTTTGGAAATAAATGAGTAACATTTGGTATTTTTTCTTTGATGACTACATTTCTCATGCACATTATATATTTTTGGTATATATTAGGTACATTTTGTATACAAGGTTAACATTTTTCAAATATATGATTAACATTTTTTTGATACAAGATCAACAGTTAAAAAACATGCTTGACTAATTTTTTTGAATTAAATGGTCAACTTTTTTCCAACACATTATATATTTTTTGTATATATTTTTCGTATACACATGAAATGATTTTTTTCTATACACATTTAACTTTTCTGAAATGATAGATTAACATTTTGATTTTTTTATATAGAGTGTTTTTGTAATGTTATTTTTATAATACTGGAAGTAAAAACAAAGGTGCAAAAATAAAGCAGAAAATAAAAACAAATAAAAGTTAAAAAACAGAAAAAACAAATTTGTGGCCTCCGTCAGCTGGGACAGGCAGTATGGCGCCCACTCAGGCGGGCCTAGCATCCTGCTCACGCCACACCCGGTGAAACATGCCTGGTAGTGTGATATTTGTCGCTAATTGGGACTTTTCGTTTGGATGCCGCACAGACGGGCGCTTTTATGGGCCAGCCCATGACAGCCTGTTTTCCTTTCTTATACTGAGAGCAACTAGTTAACGATCGCTCCTTCGGAGCGCTCCGCGGGTGACAAGTGTCGCGCGCGGAGCGCTCCCGCGAGGGAAAACCAGCCAGCGCGGTTGGTTCCCGGTTTTCCCTTTCCGGTTTGTGGTTTTGTGCGTTTTACAGTTTAACCCTCCAACTACTTGAATTTTCCGTTTTTCCCTTTCCGCGCGATAACACAAAGAAAATAACGGCCAACCGCGTGGGTTCCCTGTTTCCTTTTTGTTTTCCTTTTTGTTCCCATTATATTTCTGAGAAATGGAGATTTATGGGGTAGTTACGGGTGGGGGCTACCAACACTATCAAATGTGACCTTTCAAGTAAGCAAAAACAACAACTTTTTCATACACACGAAGCAAAGGCATGAGTGCAGAGGTATCGCTCAATCCTGTCAATGCCAATGTGTGAATTCTCTATAGGCACAGGTGTATACTAGCAGAGGCATGGTTTGTATAACTTTACTAAATTGGAGCACGGCGCCTCCGGCGCGAGGGAACCTCCTGCTCACCTTCGGCTCATTTAAATTTTCATAGACATCTTTGAAGGGGGGGGGGGGGGGCATAGGTCGAAGTGTGAGTTGGTCGTGCAGCGTGTTGGTTCGTGCGGCGCATTGTCCGTCATGGTGTCACACGGCGCCTCCGGCGCAGGGGAACCTCCTGCCCGCCTTCGTCGTTTAAATTTCATAAAACATCTTGAAGGGGGGGGGGGGGGGGGGGGGGCCGGGGGGGGGGGGGGGGGCATAGGTCGAAGTGTGTGTTGGTCGTGCAGCGTGTTGTCGTCGTGGTGTCACACGGCGCCTCCGCGTGGGGAACCTCCGTCGTTCGGCTCGGTTATATTTTCATAAACATCTGAAGGGGGGCATAGGTCGAAGTGTGTTTGGTCGTGCAGCGTGTTGGTTCGTGCGGCGCGTTGTCCGTCGTGGTGTCACACAGCGCCTCGGCGTGACGGAACCTCCTGCTCGCCTTCGGCTCATTAAATTTTCATAAACATCTTGAAGGGGGGGGGGGGGGGCTAGGTCGAAGTGTTTGGTGGTCGTGCAGCGTGTTGGTTCGTGCGGCGCGTTGTCGTTCATGGTGTCACACAGCGCCTCCGGCGAGGGGAACCTCCTGCTCGCCTTCGGCTCGTTTAAATTTTCATAAACATCTTGAAGGGGGGGGGGGCCTAGGTGATAGGGAAGAGTGTGTTGGTCGTTGCAGCGTGTAGGTTCGTGCGGCGGTTGTCCGTCGTGTGTCACACGGTGCCTCCGGGCGGGAGAACCTCCTGCTCGCCTTCGGCTCGTTAATTTTCATAAAACATCTTGAAGGGGGGCATAGGTCGAAGTGTGTGTTGGTGTGTGCAGCGTGTTGCTTCGTGCGGCGCGTTGTCCGTCGTGGTGTCACCCGCGCTCCGGCGCGGGGGAATCCTGCTCGCCTTTGGCTCATTTAAATTTTCATAAACATCTGAAGGGGGGTCATAGGTAGAAGTGGTGTTGGTCGTGCAGCGTGTTGGTTCATGCGGCGCATTGTCCGTCGTGGGGGTCACACGGTGCCTCCGGCGCGGGGGAACCTCCTGGTCGCTTCGGCTCATTTAATTTTCATAAACAAACTTGAAGGGGGGGCGGGGGGGGGGGGGGGGGGCATAGATCAAAGTGTGTGTTTTGGCGTGCAGCGTGTTGGTTGTGCAGGCGCGTTGTCCGTCGTGGTGTCAACGGCCGCTCCGGCGCGGGGAACTCTTGCTCGCTTCGGCGCGCTAATTTTATAAACATATGAAGGGGGGGCATAGGTCAAGTGTGTGTTGGTCGTGCAGCGTGTTGGTTCGTGCGGCGCGTTGTCCTTCGTGGTGTCACACGGCACCTCTGGCGTGGGGGAATCTCCTGCTCACCTTCGGATCGTTTATTTTCATAACATCTTGAAGGGGGTGTGGAGGGGGGGGCATAGTGGCGAAGTGTGTGTTGGTCGTGGGCAGCGTGTTAGTTCGTGTGGCGCTTTGTCCGCGTGGTGTCACACGGCGCTCCGGCGCGTGGAACATCCTGCTCGCTTCGGCTCATTTAATTTCATAAACATTTGAAGGGGGGGGGGCATGGTCGAAGGTGTGTGGTAGGTTTGATGTTGGTTCATGCGGTGTGCGTTGTCCTTCATGTTGTCACACAGCGCCTCCGGCGCGGGGGAACCTTCATGCTCCCTTTGGCTCGTTTAATTTTCTAAACATCTTGAGGGGGGGGGGCATTGGTCGAAGTGTGTGTTGGTCGTGCATCGTGTTGGTTTGTGCGCGCGTTGTCCGTCATGGTGTCACATGGCGCCTCCGGCGCGGGGGAACCTCTTGCTCGCCTTCGGCTCGTTTAATTTTCATAAACATCTTGAAGGGGGGGGGGGGGCATAGGTCGAAGTCTGTGTTGGTCGTCGTGCAGTGTGTTGGTTCATGCATTTGGTTGTTTGCTGAAGTTCATGATATTCTATAAGAAGTTCACAGCTCAGGAGAAATTCTTTATACAGGTCGTGCAAAAGCCAAGCTCCTTTGCCTGGAAAGGCACGGGTTTGAAGCATGTGCAGTTACGCGTGCGTAGCAGCTAGCCACGGTTGAGGCACTAGAGGTATGTGCGTGTATGCATATGTGTGGATCCTCCCGAGGCACGGGTGTGAAGCATCTGCAGTCACGTGTGCGGAGCAGCTAGCCTCGGTTGAGGCACTCGAGGTATGTGCGTGCATGCACATGTGTGGATTCTCCGGAGGCACGGGTTTGAAGCATTTGCAGTCACGTTTGCGGAGCAGCTAGCCACGGTTGAGGCACTCGAGGTATGTGCGTGCATGCACATGTGTGGATTCTCCAGAGGCACGGGGCCATGTAGCCTCTGGAGGCACGGGGCCATGTCGTCTCCGGAGGCATGGGCGGGTGGTCTCCAGAGTCATGGGTAGGAGTTCGTTTTGGGAGTCATTGCTGTCGCACAGTTAAAAAGAGGCACTGTTGTTTATAGTGTAGTGGCACTCTCTGATGATGTTCTCTTTTTAACATGAACACTCAATTTTTAACTAGATTACATATAAATATGAGTCATTGTTAAATGTTTTGTCACGTTTTGATGGAATTAGGCTCGCTGCCTAAATCAAAAGTTTTCGTCTCCATTCTTGCTGAAGATCTTGCTAATCTCGTCACCCATTTCATTAGCTTTGGCTTGATTCATCTCGCTAAGTAAAAGAATATACATTGCCTCTGCCCACCAGTCTTCTACTTCATCCTGTGAAATTTTTCCGACAAGAGAAGTATATTCTTAGAGTTGGTGCATAAAAGGTGTATATAAGTATATATATATATATTCCAATATTTTCTATGTATTGTGTGCAGAAGATTTTCATTGAAAACTTACTGTCAAATCATCCAGGTCTTGGATGAACTTTTCACCATTGTAGAGGAATGCAAGCTTTAGAACAGCAAATGGTGATTCGCCCTTTTCTACCACTGGAACATCTTTCACAGTATGAAACTGCCATGTTGTATTCTTGGGATTCATTGTTTGTCCTAGTATGGCGTTGAAGACTTCTTTAATCCTAGGTACCTGGGAATTGCGTTTTGTAATTGTTTTAATATTGCAACTTGTAAAACTGAAAAAAATCGTTATTTAGAAATGCTTACTATTGCCGACTTATGAACATGATATTCCTGAAACTGTTTTTTTCTTTCCTCTTCAGTGTTTTCTTTTTCCTGAAGAATTTGATCTGCTTCAAATGGATCCAAATTATCTATGTCTACCTTTTCTTTCTCAAATTCCTCTGGAGTTGCTTCTTGAGGATCAATAATGTGAACTTTGTTTTTATATTTGACCAACATATATAGCACGTAGCGATGATCCTTCTCAAGTGGAATGAATATCTGCGTACAAAATATTTGTTGCTTAGATGACAGTTTAATATAAAGTAATATGATAGAACACATATTTTGTGATTTTGTTGTGGAGTAAAGGGATGTTATCATGTTTGCTGTTGAGAGCTTTTTCTGTTGATGTTCTTTGAGATACATGGGAACCAGTTGATTCTTTGTTCTTTGCAATTCAGTTTTAAATTTGCTAATAGTAGTTTTGTGATTCTTTAAATCCAGTATACGATGCAAACAATAATTACGATAAAAAAAACTGTCAGAAAAAACAGATGTGTAACAATATAAAAAAGCAGGCGTTGCAATATAGACAAGTTTGTGCTTTTTAAAAATTTACCTCTGCAAAGTTTGGGCCTAATATTACTCTATCACTCTCTTTTGAATCTTGTCTGCTTTCCCAGATTTCTGCTATATCATCGAGCACTCTCTTTTCTATATGATGTGGTATGTTCGTCTGTGCTGGTCTTGGACCAAATACTGCCTTCAGTTGGGCTGCAGTAAGTTGTGTGCTTTCGCTCTCTCTACGAATCCGCTTAAATACAATTTTGTTGTGACAGGAAAATAAAATAATTTTGGAGGTGAGAGTCAGTGAGAAACATAATTTTATATTATTTTTGGCCTCGGTCCAACTATTTTGAGGCGCAATAGAGAACAACTCACTTTTTGAATTCCTCCTGCCAGCTGTCGCTCATGACTATTTGGAAGAGGTCGGACGCCTCCTTTGTGTGTTGGAAGCAATGTGAATGTTTTGGGTATGGATTGGTGCTTCGTCCTTTTTTCCTTTTTGTTGCATCTGTTTCTGTTAGCAGAAGCAGATATGTAATATGTAAACTCTCGTGATACTAAAGACATTGGTCAACCATCGGATGGGTAGGTCTTTACAAAAAAGATAACCAGAAATAATTTTCTTACCTTTGCTGGTGGAAAAGAAATTTGAAGTTTCTGGTTTGAATTCTTTGATTCTTCCAGGTAATTGCTCGCACTTTACTTGGTTGGTTTCACCAAATATGGCTGTAAAAAGGAACTCCGATTTCCACTCAGTATCTACCTTGCTATCCTGCATGAAGGTCATCGGATATTCTTTTATTTTTCTTTGTTGAAATAATTGAAGAATTCAAGGAGTGCTGCTTTCTAAAATAAAATTCTTGCTCTTGTACTATTCACTTACATGGAAATCCTCATCGTCCTTTGTGAGATCAATGCCATTCCAGTATTTTACAAATTGAACCATGAAGTGTCCGCATTGGGTACCCTGCTGTTTTGGCATGCAAACTCTGTTAGGTGTTTCTGCTATCCTCGGCCAGTTTGGTTCACTGTTGGCTTCTAGTTACGCTTCTACGTAATGCTTCTTCATGAGTGCATACATCGTTTTAATCTGTGATTACGGTTTGGTTTTATTGTTGGATATTGCCATTAAGAAAGGGAATGCAAGAATTAGAAAACCAAGGTTGAATTGACGTACCAGTTCTCGGTGATCCTTATGGTGTTTTTTCCATGTATTATCTCCTGCGTGTCTGTAATTCAGTGAGTCAAGTATGTCGATGGAGCTCGTGTACTTGTTGAGCATGTACAATGTGAAGTGTTTAGCTGTGTTGTGAGGTATCATAATCTGCGGTGTTTGTAGACAGAGTGAGTTAAAGTTCATTGTTGTCAGGAGAATTAAATCACATGTAAATGTGCAATCTTTAGGAAGAATGAATTATGTTTGTATATTTCTATTAACTTACTAGCTTTTTCTTTAAAAGTTTTTTCCCTCTTACAAGGGGTACAAACTCTTTCAATGCTTCTTCCTCATTGAATTCTCGTAGTCCTCCTTCTTTTCCAGGATTAACACCGAGCACAAGCTGTGACAAAAAAATTATGTACTTTTTAGTTGAAACATATAATCACTGAAATGATGCAAGTGTTTTCGTCCAATTGGACTTCATACGTTTGCAAATTCTACGGATAGTATGGCTTTATCGGTTGTGTTGTATTGTTGCTGCTCCGTCCATTCTTCGAACAATGCGTTTGCGATGGATCCCTCCAGCCATCCATCTCCTTTTCGTAGCTGTTGCATTATGTTTTGTCCTGTAATCCAATCGGGTCGCTTTGAGCTATTATATACGTTTAGACTGCAAGCAGAAAAGGTTTATACATTAGTTAGGTGGCTTTAAAAAGGCGCATCACTTCTCTGTTTTTTGTTTTAACAAGAGAAAGTACTTACTGTCCGCATTCTTCCTGTTCGTCTTCGCTGAATAGGTATTCATGAAGTGCCTTGGCTTTGTTCATAAATTTGAAATCTCCTGGGATAAATGTAGGAATCTTGATTTTTCCATGGAGCCTGCTCGAAGGCTTCACCGGCCTCTTCTTGACCGAGATTTTCTTGGCTGAGCTGTTCTCAGATGATTGAGCCATTGAATGTTCTCCTGATTCTTGCTGCAAGCTTGCCAGATACGGCGTGCCTTTTTTTTAATTCAATGTCTACGTGCTCAATCAGTGCTGTTTTGATTTCATCGAATTTATATCCCCATCCTGTAAGTATATTGTATTCCTTTAGTTACTCCGGGTTAAGGCTTAAAAGAAATTCATCAACTTCTTCTTGCTTTTTCGTCGTTTTGTGTTTTAAGAAGTCTGAAGAGACGGTGCTGGAGGTGCCTTGCTGATTGTTTGTCGATCCTGTTTCTTCTTGAAGAAGAACATGTTGTTTCTTCTGCTCGGAAACCTGTTCTTGTGTAGTTGGTACATCGTTTCTTCTGTCATCCTCTTTTAAAGCAGTGCCTGTTTGTTCAAGCTGCTCTGTGCTCGGGATATTGCTGTTGATATTTTGCTCGTTAGTGGTGTCCGTTGCCTCTTCAGGTTGGTGTGGTATCTTGTCGTCTGGTGGTGGTTGATCTGGTTCTATTGGTGGATCCTTTTCTTTGTGGTCTGTGCAAGATTCTTTGACGACGGCATGGCTGCTGACAAGCATAAGCTCTTTGTGTTCACTGCATATATCAATAACTTCTTGCTCTTGGGTGGTTGTTGCATGCATAATATGTTCCTTTGGCTCGGGATTTGGCGGAAACTCTTCTAGTACGCAACATTCTATCTGTCGCATTTCTTTGTCTCCCATATCGACTTCATACTTCAGCATATCTGTTAGAATAAAAAAAAAAAAACTTATTACTAGTTGGTAGTGTGACAAAATTGTAAGGTTTTGTTTCTGAAAAGACTAACCTGTTGTACACTTGATTAATGACAGTGCGGTATTGCCTCTGTGTTCACTGATTAGTTGATATAGAATTATTTTTCCTCAACTCTGGTACTTGTTCTGCCTCTAAGGCCGCTGTTGTTCCATCTTTGGAGTAGTGCTTCACGTTCATGTACATATAGAATGTGCAGTCCATTCTGCATGTAGAGGAATGGTAGTAGTAAAATTGTTGCATTCGAGAAATGGAAAGAAGAGAAATGTTGGAGCAATGGTAGTAGTAATTGTTGCATTGAAATAACGAAAGAACAGAATTATTTGAGGAATGGTAGTAGTGAATCTTGCATTGAAAAAAAGAAAGAAGAGAAATGTTGGAAGTGCTTACGTGTCTTCTCCCTGAAGTGGCACCTGCAGTTTGACCTTTTTGAAATGGTTGATGCTTGTTTGTGAAAGCTGGAGCTCTGTGCTTACGTGCTTCCAGATTTTCATTAATTTGCTGGTTACATTGTTGAAGAATTCTATTATGCCTGGATATGCAGTTGAAGAGTCAAGGAGTTCAAAGCGCTGTTTTTCTATGTTAACTGTAACGGTGAAGTAATGACTGATAGTTTCGTCTTTCTTAAACCCGCGCATCGAACATGGTAGAAGGAACTGCGAAACACAAAATAAAAAGAAAACATTTTGAAATCTTCTTAGATTTAGACATGATTTGTCTGTCATGAAAGAGAACATTGCATATCATACATAATTGGATTTTGTTTTTGTAACAGCTGATCTGCTTACCATGTTATAATCTTGCAGTTTTTCTTCTTCTTCTATGTTGAAAAATGCTCTAAGCCTGGCAGGTAGTAGTTTTTTTTCTTCTGATATGTGCTTGATCATTATTTTTGTAGCACATTGGATCTTCGTCGTCGGCTTCCTTTATTGAGTGCTGCTTGTTTTGACATACATACACAAAGGGAATTTGTCAGTTCAGTTATAGGCGAAGTTTAGCTATTTATAAACTGATATTTATCATTTTAAACATGATTCTTTTGCCGTGATCTTTACTTACAGTGTTGCTTAATGATAGAATCTTTCTCCCTGTGCCATTGAGTTGTTTTCTCAAGATCGTTAGCATGGGCTCGATTGCTTCGCTGCTCACTGGGGTACTGACCTTGAAGCTTTCGGCGACATGACCTAGATTGACATCGAACCTGTCCGTTGTAAAGAAAAGCTCATCCCTGCAAAGTATATTTGGAAAAATATTTTAGCTTACACAGAATACAGTTAAAATCATCATATGTAAGAATGTGTTGTGTGTTAGTTACATGATCTTACCTTTCTTTCTTTGTCCATGGCTTGCATACAGTGTTGTACAGGTCTTCGATGGCTTTGTTGACATCATCACTATGTTTGCCCCCTTTCTCCTTTATGCCTGGGATGATTTTGAATTTAGTGTAAATAATTTCAAGTCACAAGATAGCAATTAAGTTTCTATTGTCTTGCTTGCTTCGATGCTAGAAGATATGCCCTGTCCAGTGTTGTTCCTTTCTTGTTCTCGTTCTGCTTCTGGCGGCATGTGATGTTCTCCTTTTTGCGTTGTACATTCGAAGCCCGGTAAGTCAGTACCCTTTTGTCCAGTTTCTGCTGCATCCTCGTTTGAGTCGTCTGTGCTTTTCTTAGCGTCATGTTTTTGCTTGTCAACCGTCATGTCTTGCTGGTGGTATTTTCCGTCTTGTTTTTCAGTCTCGACCTGGTTGGCAGTAACCTCTTTGCCAGGAGAATCGCCGTCGTACGACGGTGTAGGGTTTTCTTCGATAGTGTCTGGTTCTTTCTCTGAAATATCATAACCAAGTTTCTGTAGAACAATCTGAGTGTTTGCTTCATTGATTGTATCTGTGTGGTTTCCTTCTTTGTGTTTCTGCGTTATCATGGAAAAAGTGTTAAATAACTTAATTTGCTACTTTATTTTAATTATAGCAGATGTGACAGGAAAATAGTGAAGTGTTTGGTGCGTGTTTTGAGCTATTTTGATTGTGAATAGGCGTTATTTTATTGAGATTAAGCTATAATTTTGTAGAAACATTTTGTGCAACTTCACCTGTTTAGCTGTCGTTGCTGCTGCTGACTGTTCCACCCGTTCTTCATTGAGTGGAGTTTTTTGGGGATCCTCTTGTTCTTTCTTTTGGTGTTCATCGTCACTGTCCTCATTTTTGTCTGGTAGCTGTTCAATCATAGAGGTGGCTAAGTGGCAGTGCAGTTGAGTTTTCATGGAGCTACTTTATATTTTCGTAGAATCAGCTTACGTAACTTTACCTCCTCAGTCGTTGCTGCTTCTGTCGTCTCTGCTACTATTCTCGTTGCTGCTGCTGACAGTTCCGCCCGTTCTTCGTTGAGTGGAGGTTTTTGGGCATCTTCTTGTTCTTTCTTTTGGAGTTCATTGCCGCTGTCCTCGTTTTTGTCTTGTAGCTTTTCAAACATAGAGGTGGCTAGGTGGGAGTGCATTTGAGGTTCCACGGAGCTATTTTATACTTTCATAGGATCAGCTTATGTAACTTTACCTTTTCAGTCATTGTCGCTGCTGCCGTCTCTGCTACCTATTGTTCGGTGAGTGAATATTTCGGGGCTTGGTCTTCTGTGACGTTGATGTCTACCGTTTGAAGAACATGTTGCCCTTCTTCAGTGGCCTCCTCTTGCGCATTGGCCTCTTCTGTCTGTGATGACAGGAAAATAGTGAAATGTCAAGTGCGTATTTTTGAACTATAAGATCGTGAAGAGGTATTATGTGACTTCACCTCTTTATTTGTTGTTGTTATTGCTGATTGTTCTACCTGTTCTTCATTGAGTGGGGGTTTTTGGGCCTTCTCTTGTTGTTCATTTTGCTGTTCATCGTCACAGTCCTCATTTTTTTCTTGCAGCTGTTCAAACATAGAGGTGGCAAAGTGGGAGTGTATTTGAGTGAACACGGAGGTGGTAAGTGGGAGTTTATTTGAGTGTGCACGTAGCTATTTTATAATTTCATAGTTGCAGGTTATGTAACTTTACCTTTTCAATCGTTGACGCTGCTGCCGTCTCTGTTACCTGTTGTTCGGTGAGTGAATTTTTCGTGGCTTGGTCTTCAGTGGCATTGCTGTCTACCGTTTGAAGAACATGTTCCCCTTGTTCATTGGCCTCCTCTGGTTGTGTTTGATGGTCTTGATTGTTGGTGCTCTCTTGAGCTTCTTGTTCCTGTTCCAACACAAAAAGTAATTAAAAATGGGTGCATTTCTGACTGTGCAGTTACAGTTATTTTTTTATAAGACCTCTTTCTCTGCAGTGGCAGGACTGTCTACTGCTGGAAATAAGGCTTCTCCTTGTTTTATGTTGTCCTCTTGTTTTTCATGTTGAATATCTATGCCAGTGCTTTCGTTTGCTTCCTTTTCCTGTTTAATAAAAATTGAAATTATAGATTGAACTTCATTTGTGTCTGAGCTACATCGTACATGTGAACTTCATCGTTGCAACAGTATTTTTTTGTCATAGAAAAAGACTTTGTAACCTCACCTCTTCAGCCATTGTTGTTTGAAGTTCTCTGTGTTTTTGAGTTTCCTTTGGTTGTGCTGCATGTTGATCTTCGAGATTAACGTACTTGTTTGTTTCCTTCATTTGTTCAGAGAAAACGGTGAGTCATCCCTTATAATCCTTGTATTGCGGTGGCAGGGTGTATTAGGTAGTTCAGACATCATAAATGTTTTGAAAAGGGGTTCTTGTTGTTGAATTTTACCTCTGTGTTGATGATTGGGTTATTTGTGCCTGCGTCAACTGTTTCTTTGTCAGGTATAGCAGTCTCGAGTTTCTCATCGGCTGGGATGTCTTGGGCTATCTCCTCTGTATTTGTGATGGTCATCTGCATTGTTGTGGCACTGGAAATCTCTTGTACACAAACTTGCCGTTCGGTGACGCTTTTGTCTGTTTCAGGTTCATCATGGGGTTCAAGTTCAACACGGGTCGCCTCTTGCTCTTGCAGTGCTTGTGATACCTGGAGATCAAACAATACGAGTTTGCTGTGCATTTTCTTCCTGCCATTATGAGTTTCCGGTGTGGGGTGTAGTGGGCTGTGGAAGTTTACCTCCTCTTCGTTGTTTTCTTCTTCTTTGTCGTGTGTGATGCTAACGGTTGATTGTGGGTCAGCTTCTTGTGTTTGGTTGGTGGGACTGCTGATTTGATGGTTGTCCAGCTGAGCCTATATTTTGTTGGAGGTTTGTCAGTTAACTTATAACTCTATCTAGTTTTGAAAGGAAAAATGGATGTTCATACTGACCTGTTCACTGGTTCTGACGTCGATCGTATCTTGTGCTTGTGTTGGGGTAGTTGTTGTTGTAGCATTGTCTGTTGTGAGTTTGCTTGGTTTGTTGCGTTCATTCTTGTTTTTGGGGTTGTTGACATCATCCTGCTGTCGGAGTTCATCTTGGCCTAGCGTGCTATTGGCACGTTCCTGAAAGTATTCAGACAGTTCTTTTCAGTTCAGGTATGAAAACAGGGCTTTGCTTTAGGGGCAGATGGCATCATGCATTACTATTATTTACTTGTTTCTGCCGCTTTATCTTTTTCTTGTCAATTCCCATGTCCCTTGATTTTGTTCTTCTCTTCCTCTCTTCGTCTTCTTCTTCCTTCTTTCTTTTTCGCCTTTCTCCTGGTTCTGTTCTGGCTATGACTTCTTTCGTGCGGTTGCCATCGACTAGTGTACTTGTGGCTGCTGCATCTGCTTGCTCCAGCATCTGTAGGGTCGCCTCGTCTGTTAAGTTCTTTCTACAAATCATGTTCTAAAATTCTCTGTGTTGTTCGACAGCTTCGATCAGGAACATTGTTTCTTGCACCACTGACTTCTTGGATTTTTGATCCAATCTCTCCTCTTGTTCGCTGCATTGGTGTTCAGCCCTGGTGGTTACTCCGGGTAACTGTTTTGCTTCGTCGAGCACTTTTTCCAAAAATTCCTTTATCGTTTCAAATCTTTCTTCTGATCCTGTGCTAGTGCTTGTGTCGGGTTCCCTGCTTCCACTGGTGCCGACACGTGGTTCATGCTGGCGCTTGGGTGGAGGTGGTAGCAGTTTGGTCGTGTGCTGGTGTTGCTGTTGTTTACGATGTTGTGCTGGTATCTGTTGAATTGAAGACGAAGGTGATATTGTGCTGGTATAGAAGATCCTCTCTGCTGTTCCTTTCCATGTCTGCATTGTTTCGGTAGAATGGAGTTGATTAGAATGGAAACTGTTTCTAAAAGGAAGGACTGATTTGTGTACAACAGAGTTATACCTGTATCTTGCCAAATTCATAGTCATCCGATCGTGCTTTTCTGTCCCTTTTCATGTCTGCTCTAGCTATTTTTGCTTGGTCACTCTCTTTGAGATGGTTTGCTCGTGGTAATGAGGTCTTGTCCATTGTCTTGGCAATCTTCCGCATTTCTTTGGTGTTGGTTGGCAGCAGCAGGGAGTCGAGGTACATGATTACTAGTCCCTGTGCCAAACCATTGACGTGCTTTTTGTTCTTTTTTTCTTGATCCAACGTCCTGTGCTCCTGCCATTTCATGGCTCCTGCCTTAATTCTTTTGACGATTACCTCGTAGAAATCCATCTGTGCCATTTCTTCATACTTCATGTCCTTGACCATTATCGCTTGTTGGCTGAAGATAGTGGCGCTTGTCCCGCAGACAATGTTGTGGAAAAAAATAAGAAAAAATATTTTAACTGATTTGCTGTTTGATTCTTCATCATCTAGTTCCACCAATTTTTCTAGGTTCTCGAACAGTTCTTTTGGCTTGAAATCTGGACGTTTGAAGCCAAGGTCTAACATCAGTTCTTTCATTGAAATTTGGCAAGTCCGTGGCCTTGGTGCTGACTATTGCGTGCCGTTTGGGTATCCAAAGACCTTGTGGATAGCTTCCTTGGTAATCTTGATTTTTTTGTCTTCGATAGCATCACCGAAGGTTATTGTCATGCTTTCTGTGTCCAGATTGTCGTACATGTGTGCTGCAAGTGGTCTGCAGATGGAGCCCGTTATTTGGTAGTTCTCTATGCTTCCAAATCCTGCCCTCGTACCATCTTGCCTGTGACGTTCTTTAAGTAATTTCCATGCTTTCTTGACATGAGCGAATGCTGCCCCTGCCTTGATTAGGCATTTGTCTTCATTTGTTGCTTCCTCGTGTTCCTCAACTGTTGGTGCTGCCAATTCTTTTCCGCTTGTCTTTCTCCTCTTCACGTCCTTCTGGCTTGATTTGGGCTGTTTCAGAAAAAAAGGGTTTTGTTAGAAAGGAACGTTCGATTTTGAGTGCTGAATAGTGGTATTCAAAATTAGTACATAAGTGTGTTTTACATTGTCATCCTCTTCTGCGTCACTGTCGTGCTCTTCGGCATCATTGCCGTTTGTAGGAATGAAATCTGCATCATGTTGTCTGTCATCATCGGCATCATCAGTATCTGAATCTTTGCTGTTGGCATCATCTTGTTCTTCTTCTACCATTTGTCGTTTATTTTTCTTCTTGCTTTCACCTTGTTTCTTTGTGGTTGTTGGTGCTATTGGCGGGAGTACCATTAGAGGCATTGGCTGAAGCTGTAAGGTACTAGTGTTGATGATGTTTTCAATATTGTCCTTTTGCTTTTGCCTTTTTGCTCCCGGAGTAAAAACAGTGCTGGTATCTGATTTTCTCTTTTTTTTGCTTGTTGCTAGATGTTTACTCCTATTGAGCCTGGTGTAAGTTACCATTTCTGCCGCAGGTGCTTTGTTCTTGATGTTTTGTTGTGTGCCCTTTTCTGATGAATGAGGAGAGATGCTGTCTGTTTCTGCGATTCCAATATCACCGTCTTCGTGTCCTACATAATGACTAGGTAACAAAAAAGGATATAGTTTTGTCTGAAAAAATTGATACATATTTAAAATATATATCTTCCACGATTATGCATAAGGAATGTGAAACTCCCAAAGGAGCTTTTTAGTTTCTTTTTCTTGGGTTAAAAAAGGTTATTAATACTGTTACTGATTGAGCTAATCAGGGGATAGAAAATATGAAATATGGTTATAAGTGCAGCTGAGGAAGTGAAGTTAGGGTGAAGGATTTTCTGAGACAAAAATGCACACTCCAGGTGATATTTCATAATGGGAGGAATATCATTAAGCAGAGTCGAAGATTTACTGGGTAAGATATACTGTTTTTGAATTAAAAATAAGATAGTGTGTGAACATTTTTAATGTTTTCTATAAAGAAATATATAAAAAGGGGCAGGTAGTTTATTTGTAGAATAGTTAAGTTATTATTGTCAAGGAGAGCAGTTAAGTTATTAATGTCTCTATATAGTTTTTGGTAGATCGACAGTGGACACTTTTCTCAAACCTTTGACAGGAGCTTGCTGGACTGCATGCTCTTCCTTAGGGTCTTCGTCAGTACCTTGCTGGGTGTTAGGGTCTTCGTGAGGCTTTCTCATTGCTGCATAAAACATAGCCAGGTGTTAGAAGCAGAGTTGAGTGTCATAGAAAAAAAAGACATTCGTTGTGTGAATTTTTTTTGTATGGATAGAGAGGCACAAGTTGTTTCACCCTAGAAGCATAGGTATACCTATTCTTTGTTCATGATTTTTCACACCAGAGGCACTTAATTTGAAAACAGTTACAGTCAAGGGACAAGGGATGTAGAAAATCTCGTGTAATTATCAGGTTTGGCCTCTCAGGATGCTTGTGGGGTTTGGATCTATTGAGGTATTCTAGTTAGTGATGTCGCAGGTATAGTACCTTTAAGCACATATCTTCTGGCGAAAATTCTAGGGCGGAGAGCAGTAGCATTTCTATTAAATCTCATCTGTACGCTAGTTAAATTTGTTAGACAAATTGATTTAGGGTATTGGAAAACTCCTTGGTAGCGGTGGCTAGGGTTGCTGTCCCTGGAAGTGGAAAAATCACTACGATGTACCCGGTGGAATGGAATGGGATAGAATGATAATTATCTTCAATTACTTGTGTGGTGTTCCTCGCTTCCATTGGCTTATTGTGTCGTTGCTCTTTTTTTGTTGCGATTTCCGCCGCCGGTGTTGAAGTCCTCACCATCAATCGCGGCAGCCGGCGGGGTTCTTGGTGTTGTCGCGGGCAGTGTTTGACGGTCTGTATGTCGAAGTGGAGGGCGGTTGGCGAACGCGGTGGCGGTTGTCTGGTGACGCGAACTCGATTTTGAATTTGTGTTTGTGTGCAGGAGGAAGGAGTTAGCCGTGCAGGAGTGATGATGGTTTCGAGATTTATTGTGCGAGAGGGGAAGCAAGAGAGTAGAAGAGGGAGGGAGAGATGGAAACCATCAAACTGTCTCTAATCTTCAACCATCCGTTTGAGCATCAAGATTCGTGCTGCTTGGCTGGGTTTTTTTTTTGTTTGCTAGCATTTTTTTTATTTTAGTGGTGAGACTGGTAGTGCGGAAGTGAAGCCTCTCTACAGACATGTGGATGCAGGCACAGGAGGCACGGAAGTGCAGGTTCTACAGGCACGTGGATGCTGGCATAGGAGGCACGGAAGTGAAGCTTGTACACGGTCGGGCGTGGTGCTTCTCGAAGACTGGTTTGGTATCTACCCTCTGGGTGTGGTAGTAGAGGTCCGAACACTCAGTTAGAGAGGCACGGTTGTGAAGTCTATAAAGACACGGAGGTTTGGCACCACGGGGTATGTAAGAGTCACGACAAGTGTCATGTGAGGCACGTGGATGTAGGCACGGGAGGCACTGCATTGAAGGCAACACAGGCATGGACTTGTGGCTTCTCGAGGCATGGGTATCAACCCTGTGGATGTACAAGAGTGTGGTGGCAGAGGCATGTGTCAGAATGCTCGGTTACAGAGGCACGGTTGTGAAGTCTCAGGAGCCATGCGGGCGTGGCACCAGAACCACGTAAGAGTCACGGTGCCTGTCACGTTAGGCACGTGGGTGCAGGCACGGAAGGCACAAAAGTGAAGCCACCACAGGTACGTACGTGGGGTTTCTCGAGTCACGGGTGTGGACCCTCTGGATGCACAAAAATGTGGTGGCAGAGGCATGGGTCCGAATACTCAGTTAGAGAACCACGGTTGTGAAGTCACGTGGGTGTGGCACTATGGGGCATGTAAGAGTCACGACAAGTGTCATGTGAGGCACGTGGATATAGGCACAAGAGGCACGGCATTGAAAGCAACACAGGCACGGACTTGCGGCTTCTCGAGGCATGGGTATCCACCCTGCGGATGCACAAGAGTGTGGTGGCAGAGGCATATGTCAGAATGCTCAGTTACAGAGGCACGATTGTGAAGTCTTAGGAGCCACGCGGGCGTGGCAGTGGGACCATGTAAGAGTCACGACGCTTGTCACGTTAGGCACGTGGGTGCAGGCACGGGAGGCACAAAAGTGAAGCCACCACAGGCACGTACGTGGACCCTCTGGATGCACAAAAATGTGGTGGCAGAGTCATGGGTGCGAATACTTTGATAGAGAACCACGGTTGTGAACTCACGTGGGTGTGGCACTACGGGCACGAAAGAGTCATGGCGCGTGTCACGTGAGGCAGGTGGATGCAGGTACGGGAGGCACGGAAGCAAAGCCACTGTAGTGACGGACATGAGGCACTTAATTTGAAAACAGTTACAATCAAGGGACAAGGGATAGAGAAAATCTGGTGTAATTACCAGGTTTGAGCTCTCAGGATGCTCGCAGTGTTTGAATCATTGAGGTATTCTAGTTAGTGATATGGCAGGTATAGTACGTTTAAGCACATATCGTGTGGCGAAAATTCCGTAGCGGGGAGCAGTAGCATTTCTATTAAATCTCGTGTGTACGGTAGTTCAATTTGTTAGACAAATTGATTTTGGCTAGTGGAAAACTCGGCTGTTGCGGTGGCTAGGGTTGCTGTCCCTGGAAATGGAGAAATCACTACGATCTACCTTGAGGAATGCAATGGGATAGATTGATATTTACCTTCGATTGCTTGTGTTGGGCTTCTCGCCTCCATTGGTCTATTCTGTCGTTCCTCTTTTTTTGTTGTGATCTCCGCTGCCGGTGTTGAAGTCCTCGCTTCGTCGCCGCCGGGTGGGGACTTTGTGTTGTTGGGGGCACCGTTTGACGGTCTGTATCTCGAAGTGGAGGGCGGTTGGAGAAGCGCGGTGGCGGTTGTGCGGTGAGGCGAACTCTACTTCGAATTTGGTCTCGTGTGCAGAAGGGAGGAGGAGACCATGTGTGAGTGCGGAATTTTTCAAGATTTACTGTGGGAGAGAGGAAGCAAGAGAGTAGTGGAGGTGGGAGAGATGGAAATGGTGGAACCGTCTGTAATCGTCGATGGTCCGCTTGAGCATCAAGATTCGTGCCACCTGGCTGTGGTTTTTTTTTTGTTCGCTATAGCATCTTGACAGACGTGTGAGGCACATGGATGCATGCGGCCGAGGCACGGAAGTCCAGTCTCTATAGGCACGGACGTTGGGATTCTCGAGGCAATGGTATCAACCCTGTGGATGCACAAAAGTGTGGTGGCAGAGGCATGCATCCGAAGACTCACTTAGAGAGGCACGGTTGTGAAGTCTTTAGAGTTACGGGCATGTGTCACCACGGGCACGTAAGAGTCATGGGTCCGAAAGTGTGGTAGTAGAGGCATGGGTCCGAAAGTGTGGTAGTAGAGGCATGGGTGCGAATACCTAGTTAGAGAGGATCGGTTGTGGGTCCACATGTGTGAAGTCTCTACAGCATTGGTCGTGCGGTACCACAGGCATGTGTTCAAATAGAAAATTAAATAGCCACTATTTGAGGCATGGCTGTGTACGCACAAGAGGCACTACATTGAAGCCTGTGCACGCTGGGACGTGGGGCAGAGGCACGGGAGTGATGCCTATACATGCAGGGACGTGGGGCAGAGCATGGGTATCAACCCTCTGGAAGTACAAAAGTGCGGTAGCTGTGGCATGCATTCGAATACCCAGTTAGAGAGGCACAGTTGAGAAGTGTGTGGAGTCACGGTTGTGTGGCAATACAAGCACGTAGAGCATGTCATGTGAGGCACGTGAATGCATGCACACGAGGCATGGAAGTGAATCCTCTATAACCACGGATGTGGGGTTCTCGGGGCACTGCTACTATCAACCCTCTGGATACACAAGAGTGTGGTAGCAGTGGCATGCGTGCGAATACCCAGTTAGAGAGGCACAGTTGTGAATTGTCTGGAGTCACGGGCGTGTGGCACCACAAGCACGTAGAGGCACGGTGCATGGCACGTGAAGCACGTGGGTGGACGCATGTGAGGCATGGAAGTGAAGCCTCTATAAGCACGGAGGTGGGATTCTCGAGGCACTGCTACTATCAACCCTCTGGATACACAAAAGTGTGGTAGCAGTGGCGTGCGTCGGGAAAGGTGCATGCAGTTCAACATAGTAGCCAACGCAGTGCACACTATCTACGCGGGCCAGTGCAGTAGGTGCTTCAACGACGTATGCAAAAATGTTTGTACGTGCTTAAACGGACGATTTGACGGTTGTTTTTTCCCGGCAACCGTGAGCACTGCTACTCGGCGGGTGCCCCGACGCACTGCAACGGTGAGTGCATGTCTACCACCCCCACCCCCACTACCAGGATGAGCCCGTGTCCAACCGCCTCGTCCACGACCCAAACCACGCCACAAAAAGGCAACTCCGCTTCCATTGCCGCTCAATTCCGAAAACATCATTGCCGCTCCATCTCAACTAGCAACTCCCCACAATCTCTGTCTCAAGCCCGCCATCGCTGGAGGAGGGTAATGGCGGAGGAACCATCTGCTAAGCGTCCTCGTGGTGAGACGTCCGACCAGACCACCGAGGTCGACGACGTTCAGGTCCCCAGTCAGAAGCTCGACTACACCAGGTACCTCAAGGAGGTTGACATCCACGGCAAGGAGAAGCTGGATGTCGTATGCACCAGCAATCCAGACGAAGCCGACAAGATGATCACCAGGATCAGGAAGAGGGTCGGCGGCTTGTACCCTCAGTACATCGGCGTTGATGTGGAGTATACCAGGGAAGACGAACCTCCGCAGAGGGCAGCAGTTCTGCAGTTATGCGTGGAGGAACTCTGCCTGGTATACCACATCACCGCGGCAACAAAATGGTGAACCATCCTACAAATTCAACCTCTTCATGTATCTGTTTAATTAGTGATGCACCCTAAAATTTGATTAAATTAGTTTATGAACTTGATGTACTAGTGAAGTTTCTGAAGTAGATGCAGTAGAATAGATTTTGAACCTGACGCACCAGATCAGTTTATGAATTTGATGCACTAGATTAATTTATGAATTTGATGTACGAGATTATTTTTTAAACTTGATGTACTAGTGTAGTTTCTGTTCTTGATGGAATAGTACAGTTTTTTGAATTGATGTAGTAAAGTAGTTTCTTAATTTGGCCTGATGTTTTTATCATCGGCAAGGAAAGCTAAACTAGTACTAAGAAGCAGATAGATCATTGACTCAATTGTAAATACCAAAAAAAAAACATGTTGTGCTTGAATTTAATTTCTGAACTTTGTATAGTAGTTTCTGAAATTTATTCATCCATGAATTATACTATATAAGCATGTACTTGATGGATTCACCTTCAATCTGTCATCCCCCTTGCAGGCCCAAGAGCCTGCGCCTATTCCTGAAGGAGGACAAGTTGTACACCTTTGCCGGCTTCAGTATTGTAGGTGACAAACAGAAGCTGCAGAAATCTAGTTTGGAGATCAACCCTGACAAGTACATCGACATCCAGCACAAATGGAGAGTTCCGTTCAAGGAAAGAAAGAGGTTCCACTCTTTGGCTGATGTTGCAGGCAGCGTGATCCACCCATTCTACAACAAGATGAAGAGAAAGATTGACAGGGATGAAGACCATAAACTGTGGGGGATCAGCCCACTGCCAAATTACCTCATCGAGTATGCAACGATAGATGTGTACGCTACCTACGAGTCATGGAAGAAAATTGAAAACATTAGAGAAGGTCTGGAGAGTCCAAAAGAGGCAGAGAAGAATTATGACGATCCCTACTATGACTAGTAGTGATGACGAAAACTTAAAAATCTGGCCTTAGAGTTGCTTGTGTTTGTGCTTGTCCTTTCTATTGTTTCAAGTTCGTAGTTTACTTCTGTTAGAACGAACCAGTTTCCTAATGTCATGTGTATCAGGTTAAACAAGTTTGCTTATGTCAAGTTCATAGTTTGTTTATGTGATTGAACAAGTTATTTAGCTTGCTTAGTATTATGTTTATTCAGCAATCATGTCATTTTGAAGTAGTTATGTTGCTCTTCACTCTAAAAACAACAAAATACAAAGCAGTCTTGGACGCTAAGTACAGTTTAGTTGTGCACACAAGTACTGCCACAAAAAAAGTCCCAGAAGTACAGTGAAAAATAATGACAACAAAAAAGGTGCCATCACACTACATACAATACAAATTAATCAGTTTCTATCGGGCCAGAAAATTAATAAGCACTACGACAAAAAATGCTAAGAAGCATCATTTCGCATTTTCTTAAGCACTGACGGGCTAAGGATAATAGTTCCAGTACTCCAAAACACTAAGTACATTTAGAGACCATCAGTTAAGAGAGGCACGGTTGTGAAATTTCTAGAGCCACTGTCGTGTGGCTCCAGAGGCATGGGATCGAATAGACATTTAGAGAACCACGTCATGAGGTATGGGTGTGTAGGCACCAGAGGCATGAGAGTGAAGCCTCTACATGCAGGGTCGTGGGGCTTCTCGAGGCACGGGTATCAACCCTGTGGGTGCACAAGAGTGTGGTGGCAGAGGCATGTGTCCGAATGCTCGGTTAGAGAGGCACGGTTGTGACATCTCTGGAGCCACGCGGGCGTGGTACGGCGACCACATAAGAGTGATGGCGCGTGACACGTTAGGAACGTGGATGCAGGCGCGAAAGGCACAGAAGTGAAGCCACCACAGGCACGGACGTGGGGTTTCTCGAGGCAAATGGGTATCAACCCTCTGGATGCACAAGAATGTGGGCTTCGTGAGGCACCGGTCTCAACCCTGTGGATGCACTGTGGTGTGGTAGCAGAGGCATGCTTGCGGATACTGAGTTAGGGAGGCACGGTTGTGGATGCATGCACCGGAGGCGCGAAAGTGAATCCTCTACAGGCACAAACATGCGGCTTCTTGAGGATACACAAAAAGTGTGGCAGTAGTGGCATGGGTCGGAATACGCAGTTAGAGAGGCACAGTTTTGAAATCTCTAGAGCCACGGGCGTGTGTTACTACAGGGGCCGGAGGCACGGAAGTGAAGGCATTACAGGCACGTAAGAGTCACGGTGTGTGACACGTGAGGCACGGTTGTCAAGCCTGTACATGCACGGTCCTCGGGCTTTTCGAGGCAAACAAGCATCAAACCTCTGGATGCACGAAAGTGTGGCACCAGAGGCATTTGTCAGAATACAGAGTTAGACTGGCATGACCAGTGTCACGACGCGATGCACGTGGATGCATAGGGACGGAAAGTGAAGCCACTACAGGCACGGACGTCGGGCTTCTTGAAGCATGGGTATCAACCTTCTGGATGCAGGAAGTGAAGCCACTACAGGCACTCCCAGAAACTACAGTTCGCTCTCATAAATAAATACAGGAAGCCCCAACAATGCAGTTAGTCCTGTTGAAGCAGGAAGCATTTGATACGCGAAAAGGTACAGAAGTGAAGGCACCACAAGCATCCAGAGACACAGAAGTGAAGGCACCACAAGCATCCAGAGGCACGTGGACCGAGTAGGAGAGGTGAGGTCCAAATACTCAGTTAGAGAGGCACGGTTGTGAAGTGTCCAGAGCCACGGGGGTGTGACACCATGGGGCATGTAAGAGTCACGGCAAGTGTCATGTGAGGCACGTGGATGTAGGTACGGAAGGCACGGAAGTGAAGGCACCACAGGCACGGACTTGGGACTTCTCGATGCACGGGTATCAACCCTGTGGATGCACAAGAGTGTGGTGGCAGAGGCATGTGTCCGAATGCTCGGTTAGAGATGCATGGTTGTGATGTCTGTGGAGCCACACGGGCGTGGTACCGCGACCACGTAAGAGTCTCGGGGCGTGACACATTAGGCACGTGGTTGCAGGCACGAAAGGCATGGAAGTGAAGCCACCAGAGGCACGGACGTGGGGTTTCTCGAGGCGAACTGGTATCAACCCTCTGGATGCACAAAAGTGTGGTACCAGAGGCATGCTTCGGAATACGCAGTTACGGAGTCACGGTTGTGAAGTCTCTAGAGTCACGCGTGTCTGGCATCACGGGCACGTAAGAGTCACGGTAGGGGCATGGGGCTTCACGAGGAACCGGTCTCAACCCTCTGGATGCATGGTGGTGTGGTAGGAGAGGCATGCTTGCGAATACTGAGGTAGGGAGGCACCATTGTGGATGCACAGGTGTGAAGTCTCTAGAGGCACGGGTGTGTGGCACCACAGGCATTGGTTCGAATACTCATTTAGAGAGCCACGCATGTACTCAGGCCAGATGCACACAGCGCTGTAGGTTGGTGGCATTCGGCAGCACACGGTTGCATAGAGGGGGAATGTCTGTGCAACATCAAAGTCATGGGCGATCACGCGTGAGGAGTATGTAGAGTCACAGCGCATGAACGTGAGGCACGCATGTCTAGGGAGGGACGTGGGGCTTCATGGGGCATGGTTATCAACCCTCTGGATGGACAGTTGTGAAGTGTCTTGGGGCACCGGCTTGTGTTCGAATACTCGGTTAGAGAAGCAACAAGGAACTACATGAATAAAAAGAGTTTGTTGCTTCATTATCACAATATGAGGTACGGTTAAACCGTTTTCTGAGGTTTCGATGGAGCTAGGCTCGTTCGCTTAATAACAACTTTTAGACTGCGCTGTTGCCGAAGATCTTTCTAATCTCATCACCCATATTGCTGGGTTTGATTTTATTCTGTTCGCTAAGTAACAGCCTATACAGTTCTTCTGCTTTCCATTGTTCCGTGTCATCCTATAAAAAGTTCAGCAAAAGAAGGAGAAAAAACACATCAGAATTAGTTCATGCAGTTGTATGATATCTAGCAGATTTAGTGCGAGTTTTCAGCGAAAACTTATGTCGAAATTATCTATGTCTTGGACGAAATCGTTGCCATCAAAGAGATACGTGAACCTTAGAGCAGCAAATGGAGTTTCACCTTTGTTTACTTTTGGAACGCCTTGTACAAAATGAACGTCCCATTTACCCTTTTCCTTTTCGAATTTTTCATCGAGTAATACTTCAAAGACTTCTCTAAACCTGGGCACTTGGGAATTGCATTTTGTTTTTGTTTTAGAGAGACATGTAGTGTAATTTGTAAACTGAAAGATGATGTTATTTACAATTCTTACCAGTTTGTCTTTATGGTTGTGGTATTTTTTATGATCCTTTTTTTTTCTCTCTTCGTTGCTTTCCATCTCAGCAATTGCATTACTTACTCGGTCATCATGCACACCTCGATCATGTAGATTTTTTAGGTATTGTTGCCTCTTTAATTCTTCAAGAGAGGTTTCTTGAGGTTCGATAATTTGAAGTTTCCTTGTATATCTGTCGAGCACGAATAGTATGTACCGGTCTTCCTTTTCGAGTGGCATGAATACCTGCGGTACAAAAGTTTTATTGTTAGAGGAGAGTTTAGAGTAAAGTATTCTGTTTGAAATGCTTATTTTTATTTTGTTGTATGGAAAATGCTATTACTATTTTTGCTGTTGAGAGCTTCTTTGATTGACAGTGCTTAAGGAACAAGGGAACCAAGTTATCCTTCTCTTGTTTGAAATTATCTCTGAACTTCGTGAGAGATTTTCTTGTATCCTTTAAACCCCGTATGTGCTGTAGGCAATAAATAAATACGATAAAAATGAGTTAGAAAAAACAGATCGGTACCAAGAGATTAAACAGTCGTTGCAAAAAGACGAGTTTAGATGATCATTGTGGTTTTTTGAAATTTACCTCTGCAAAGCTTGGGCCTAATAATAGTCTATGTCTTTTGTGTGAAGTTTGCGTGCTTTCCCATATTTCTGCTCACTCATCGAGCACCTTCTTTTCCATACCTTGACGTTTGTTCTTCCATGCAGGCCCAAATACTTCCTTCAGGTTTGATCCAGTAAGAGATGTGTTGTCGCTCTTTGAATGTTGCCGCAAGTATACTTGTTTTCTGCTTACAGGCAGGACAGTACAAGAAATTTTTGTTGAGGAAGTCATTAACTAACAAGCTCATAAACAGGAATTTAAGGTTCTTTTTAGTTTCCTATCTTATTTGTGTAATTGCCGCCTAACTTTAACTAATTTCAGGTGCAAAAGGAACCAAGTCACCTTTTGAAGTTGTTCTGCCATGTGTCACTCATGACTATCTGGTAGAGCTCGATCACCTTATCAACCTGTGGAAACGAATGTCGATGTCCCGGGTACTTCTTGCTGCTCCCTGATTGATGCTTTTTGTTTGTCACTCGCACTGTCAAAACAGATAAAAATTTATGGCTGTTGTTTCTAAAAGAAATATTTGATGCTCTTGTCATGTTGAATGATAGTAAAAAGGAAATTAGTTATATTACCTTTCATGGGCGAAAAAAGGTTTATAGTCTCTGGTTTGAAATCTTCGAGTTTTCCAGGAAGTTGATGCTGCTTTATTTGGTTGGTTTTACCGAATATGAGTGTGAATACGTACTCTGGTTTCCTTTCCTCATCCACCTTGGTAGGCTGCAGGCATGTCAAAATGTATGGTTTATAGTTACATTGTTCATGATTGTAAATAAACTAATTACGCTAATAAAGAAATCAAGTTATTCAACGTGTATGTACTGTTAACTTACACGAAAATCCTCTCTGTCCTTGACCAGTTCATTCCCATTCCAGTATTTTGCAAATTAGGCCGTGAAGTATCCGCATTGTGTTCCCTCTTGCTTTGGTGTGCAGATCCTGTAAGGCCTTTCTGCTATCCTTCCCCAGTTTGGTTCGTTGTTGTCTTTTAGTTGGTTATACTTGTTCATCAGTACGCACATCCTTCTCATCTGTGATTACATTTTGGTTTTGTTGTTTGGGTGCGGCATTGAGAAAAGTAAGCGTATCATACTATCACGAGGAAAAGAATAAATCAATGTACAAAAGTACATACCAGTTCTGTTCGATGCACATGGTGTTGACTCCAAGACCTATCGGCGTAGTATATATAGTTTAGTGAGTCAAGAATGTCGATGGTGCCTCTGTACTTGTTCAAGACATAGAGCGTGAAGTGGCTGTCTGTGTGATGAGGTATCAGGATCTACGTTGAGAGAAGATCATTGTTGATGTAAAAATTAAATTTCATTTAATTGTTGAAGCTTAAGGAGAATAAGTCATGTGTTCAGTAATAATTATGAACTTACCATCTTCTTATGTAGGATGTTTTTACCTCTCACGAGGACTTCAAATTCTTTTAGTGCCTCGTCCTCGTTGAATTCTGATAGCTCTCCTTTTTTATAATTGAGACCGAGCACCAACTGCAAGAAAGAGAGTGTGTGGTTTTAGTTAAATATTCTATCATAGTAATGATGGTGGTGTTTTTGTGGGTGAGTTATGCATACATTTGCGAAATGTGCAGGGAGTACAGTTGTATCGTCTGGGTTGAATTGTTTTTGTTCTGTCCATTCCTCCAATAACGCGTTTAGCATGGAGCCCTCCATTTGTGTTTGTCCTTTTCCTGCCTGTTCCTTCAAGGATTTTTCGGTAATGTAATCTTCTCGCTTTGAGCTTTTATATACCCGTTGTCTGCAAGCAAGGAGGGTTTAGAACTAGGTGAGTGAATGGTTAGTTGGATTTTAGAGGATCTGCAGCTCTCTGGTAATTGTTTCCATGGAAGAAGGAGAATCTACTTACTCTCCGCAATCTTTCTGTCCTTGTCGGCTCATCAGATATTTATAGAGTTCCATGGCCTTTTCTTTGTAAATGAAATCTCCTGGAACAAGTGTTACAACGTTGACTTTCCCAAATACCTTGCTTGGTCGCTTTAATGGCCTCTTAATTGAGATTATGTTTGCTGAGATGATCTCAGATGATTGAATTATTGAGGGTTTTGGGGAACTTGTCTGCACTCTTGCCAGATGCCTTGCCTTTTTCTTGTCGTGACCTAACTGTGCCTACTCGTTAAGCTGCTCAGATGTTGGTGTTTCCTTTTGTGTGTTGTTGTTTTTTATGCTCTGTTCTACTTTGAATGCAGCATTGTGTTTCCTCTTTTGAAGGATCTTTTGTTCTAAATCCCTCTCTTTCCGCTTCTTTTCTTCTTATGCATGTTTCGCCTTAGGTGATGTTGCTAATATGCGATCTTCGCCAACAGGGTTCTTGTTCTGTTTGGAAAGCTGTTGTTGGCGAGTTGGTATGCTCTTTGTCCTGTTGTCCACTTCTAAAGGAGAGCCTATTATGTCTTCGGTCTTTTTATCTGGGGGTGGTCTTTCTGGTTCTATCGGTGGATCCTTCCATTCGTCTTCCTTTTGTAAATCAGTGTCTGGTTGCGCATATTGTTCCCTCTGTAAATTAGCATCCGTTTGGGCATGTTCTTCTATGATTGTTTCTTCAGTCACTTTGGTAGTATCCTTGCTGCTTACATGATAATCTTCTTTCTCCTCATCGCTGCTTGCGTCATTAATCTCAATAACTTCTAACTCTTGAGCGCTTGTCCCAATGTGCTCGGGAGTTGGAGGAATCTCTTGTTCTAGTATGTCACAATCTATTCATTGCATTTCTCTGTCTTCTATATCGACCTCACAGTTCAGCATATCTGTTAAAATAAAAAAAAACTTATTGGTGTGTCTCTAAAAATTAGATAAGTAAAATTTTACTTTGTTGTCTTTAGAAAGAGAAACATGTGGTGTAGTTGATTAATGACAGTGCGGTCGTATCTCTGTATTGGCTGATTATTTGATAGAGAATTTCCTTCCTCAACTCTGGGACTTGTTCTTCTGTTAGTAGCACTATTTTTCCATCGTCGATGTAATGCTTCACGTTCATGAACATATAGAACGCACAGTCCAGTCTGCAAGTAGAAGGATGATTGGTTATTTTCGCTGTCCAAAGACGTTTGGACAGTTTAGATGAAGTTGCCCTAATGTCCTATGTTTTTTATGAATTGTATTAATAATTGTTACAGTGAGTAAGGAAAAGGAGAAAGGTTTGTAGTGCTTACGTTCCTCCCTGAAGTGGTACCTGCATTTTGACCTTTTTGAAATGGTCAATACTACTTGGAGACAGTTGGAGCCATGTGCTTATTTGCTTCCATATCTTCTTTACTCTGCTTATTACTGTGTTGAAGTAATCCATTGTGCCTGGATATTCAATTGTTAAAGAGTCAAGGAGTTCAAAGCGCTCTTTTTTCATGTTAATTGTAACAGTGAAGTAGTGACCGATAGTTCCTTCTTTATCAGGCCCGCCTATGCAAACTGGTAGAAAGAACTGCAAAATGCAAAATAAATAAATAAGGAAAACACTTTGGGATCCTTCTCAGATTTAGTCATGATTTGTTGATCATAAAAGGGAATTGTAGGGCCGTGATTGTATCTCTTATCTGTAACATGAGATGTGCTTACCATGTCGTAATCTTGCAATTCTCCTTCTTCCACATCAAGGAATCTTTTAAGCCTTTTAGACATTATTTTATCTCTGACATGTGCTTCGTCTTTATTTTTCAACTCCAATGGATCTTCCTGATTGGCTCTATGTATTGCTTCCTGCTTGTTTTGTCACACGTGTGTAAAAGAAATTTGTAAATTCAATTGTACACAAAGATTGATTGATCGATAGACTGATATTCATTGTTGAAACTTGAGCTTTTGCTGTGATCTTTACTTACGGTGTGGTATATTGATAGAATCTTTCCCTTTGTGCCCCTGAGTTGCTTTTTCAACATCAGTAGCATGTGATCGATGGTTTCGCTGCCCACTGCATTTCCAATCTCGAAGCTTTGTGCCATGTGGCTGACCTTTACTTGTGACCTCTCTGTTTTTATTAAAATGTCGTCTCTGCAACATATTTATATATATATATATATATATATATATATATATATACATACATACATACATACATACATACATACATACATACATACATACATACATATAAAATGTTTAAGGGAGGAAATCATTGGAAGAAATAATTCTTTGGTGGTGACATGAACTTACCCTTTATCCTTTGTCGCTGTCATGACATTGCTGTACAGGTGTTCGATGGCTTTGCTCATGTGATCACTATCTTTGATCCCTTCCTATTTTGTGCCTTCCTCGGTGGCTAGGTTTTGCATGATCAATGGTTCACGTTCTGTTTGAGTGCCGCCCTGGGTTACTGTCGTGATTGTGGCAGCAACCTCTTTTACAGCACAATCTTGCTTGTCTGATGGTGCAACCTTTTTCTTGATGTTGTCTGACTCTCTCTCTAGAATATTTGCTCCATGCTTTTCCAATGCACTGTGACCCTTTGCTTGTGTCCGTGTGTGTCTTGTTGAGGTTTCTGCGTTATCATGCAAAAGCGTGGTTAATAAATAAATAAATATGCTCGTTATTTTCATTGTAGTTTACTGTCTGTTCCCTAAGAAAAATACTCAAATGTTTAGTGAGTCTTTGAACTTTTTTATTGTAGCTTCACCTTTTCAGTCGTTTCTGCCGCTGCTGTCTGTTCGACCTTTCCTTTGCTGAGTGGAGGTTTTTGGACCTCCTCTAGATCTTTGTCGTGTTGTTCATCGGTGGTGTAGTCATTTTTGTCTTGTGGCTGTTGAGACATAGAGGTAAGTAAATGAGATTGCATTTGTGTCTGTGTTCACTCAAATTTCTAATTTCATAAAAGCAGCTTATCTCACTCCACCTTTTCGATCTTTTGCGCCGCTGCCATCCCTGTTATTTCTTGTCCGGACAGTGAAGGTTTTCTGGCTTGGTCTACAGCGGTGACGCTGTCTATCGTTGGAAGAACATCTTCCGCTTGTTCCTTTCCCTTATCTTGTTGTGTTTGTTGGTCTTGAATGTTGGTGCTCTCCTCTGTTTCTTGCATCTGTCAGAACACAAAAAGTAATTAAAACGTGTCTGTGTTTCTGTCTGTGGATGTATTTTTTTATATGCTATAGAATAGGTTTTGTAGCTTGACCTCTACATTCATTGTCTCCGGTGCCGTGTCTGTTACTTCTTCTTTGTCTTCTGAAGTTTTTGGACATTGTCGAGCGGTAGCAACACTTTCTATCGCTTGTTGAGACACATCTTCTGCTTCATTTCTTTCGTTCTTCTGTTCAATCAAAAAATGTAAATAAAGTTGGGACTTCATCTGTGTATGCATAACTTTTTTCTTTTAATGTTGTAGGAGCAGGTCATGTAACTTCACCTCTTCGGTCTTTGATGTTGGTGAGATCTCTTCTCGGTTGTGTTTGTCAGGTGAAGACTGCTCTTTAGTTGGGGTACTGGGTACTATTTGAATCACAATTTGCCCTTGTTTTTTGGCTTGCTCCGTTTGTACTCCTTGCTGTTCTTTGACATGAGTGTTCTCGTTTGTTTCCTGCGTCTCATGAAAAGAAAAACGTGCTTTATTCCTTGTAATTCTTGTATTACTGTGGCAGGTTGTTCTGGGTAGTTCATTCCTTATAAATTTTTGAAAAATGGTTCTTGTTGAATTTTACCTTTGCGCCGGTGGTTGGGATATTCGTGTGTGCGTCCACTTTTTCTTTGCTATGTATACCAACCTTGGGTGTGTCATCACTGGTATATCTGAGGCTTTCTCCCCTGTATCGGTCATCTAGAATGCTGTGCCGCTGAAAAGCTCTTGTCCATCAACTTTCTGTTTTGCATGGGCATCCTCTTGCTTTTGTTGTGCTTGTAATACCTGAAAGATGAAACAATATGAGTTAACGGTATTGGGCAAAGTGGGTTTGGAAGTTTTACCTCTCCTTTGTTGTTTTCTTCTTGTTTATCTTGTGTGTGTTAACGGTCGATGGTAGATCAGCCAGTGCCTTATTTGCAGGACTGCCGATATGATGCTTGTCCAGCTAAGTGTATATTTCGTTGCAGATTTGTCAGTTAACTCAAAACCGTATCTAGTTAAGAAAGAAGAGACGGATTTTCTATACTCACGTGTTTGATGGTTCCGATCCTGTTCATCTCTTGTACTGCTCTTGTGGACGTTCTTGAGGGAGCATTATCTGTTATGGGGTTGCTTATTTTATTGCTTGCATCCTCTTGCTCGGTGTTATTGGCATCATGCTGCTGTTGGCCTTTATGCTGGGGTGGCGTTCTGTTGCCGTGTCCCTGACAGTATGAAAGACATATTTTTTTTAAGTTCAAGTTTGAAAGCATGGCTTTTGAGTCAGATGGATGATGTATTTGTTCTCATTTACCTATTTCTCTTGTTGATGCTCTGCTTCTGCAGCTACTTTTTTACCTTGGCTTCTCTGTCCTTTGGTACTTGCTGTGTTGGTTGATACACGCTTCTTGCTCTGCTCATTTTGCACCTTGTTCTATTCTTTTGTCTCCCTCCGGTTAGTTCTCGAGGTTTGTATTCTTGATTTTGTTATTTTTTTCTTCCCTTGGTGTTCGTTTTCTTGGTCTTCTTCTTCCTTCTTTCTTTTTCTCCTCCCCCCTGCTTCTGCTGCGGCTACGACTTCTTTCACGTGGTCGCCATCGACTAGTGTAGTTGTGGCTCCTGCGTCTGCTCGATCTAGCACCTGCAGCGTCGTCTCGTCTGTTAAGTTCTTTCTGCAAACCATGTCCTGAAATTCTCTGTGTTGTTCGAAAGCTTCCATCAGGGATTTTGCTTGTTGCACCACTGACTTCTTGTATTTTTGATCCAATCTCTCCTCTTGTTCTATGCATTGGTGTTCAGCCCTGGTGGTTATTCCGGTTAACTGTTTTGCTTCGTCAAGTACTTTTTGCAACATTTCATTTATCCTTCCGAATATTTCATTTGATCCTGTGCTGGTGCCTGTGTCGGGTTCCCTGCTTCCACCCGTGCTGACATGTGCTTTGTGCTGGCGCTTGGGTGGAGGTGGTAGCAGTTTGGTCGTGTGCTGGTGCTTCTGTTGTTGTGCTGGTATCATTTGTATTGAAGACGAAGGTGATGCTGTTCTGGTATAGAAGATCCTCTCTGCTGTTCCTTTCCATGTCTGCATTGTTTCAGTAGAATGGAATTGGTTAGATTGGAAACCGTTTTTTATAAGGAATAATGCATATATATACAACAGAGCCATACCTGTATCTTGCCAAATTCATAGTCATCCGGTAGTGCTTTTCCGTCCCTTTTCATGTCTGCTCTAGCTATTTTCGCTAGGTCACTCTCTTTGAGATGGTTTGCTCGTGGTAATGAGGTCTTGTCTATTCTCTCAGCAATCCTCTGCATTTCTTTGTTGTCGGTTGGCAGTAGCAGGGAGTCGAGGTACATGATTACTGGTCCCTATGCCAAACCAATGCGGTGCTTTTTGTTCTTTTTTTTCCTGATCCAACGTCCTGTGCTTCTTCCATTCTATGGCTCCTACCTTAATCCTTTCGACGATTACCTCGCAGAAATCAATCTGTGCCATTTCTTCATACTTCATGTCCTTGACCATTATTGCTTGTTGGCTGAAGATAGAGGCGGTTGTCCCACAGACAACGTTGTGGAAAAAAATAAGGAAAAATATTTTAACTAGTTTCCTGTTTGATACTGGGTCGTCTAGTTGTACCAATTCTCGTAGCTAAACAGATCTTCGTGTTTGAAATCTATTTTTTTGAGGTCAAGTTCTGAGACCAGTTTCCTCATTGTATTGGTGCAAGTCCGTGGCCTTGGTGCTGACTTCTGCGTGCCGTTTGGGTATCCAAACACCTTGTGGATGCCTTCCTTTGTTATCTTGATTTCCTTCTGTTCACCAGCGTCACCGAACGTTATTGTCATGCTTTCTGTGTCCAAGTTGTCGTAGATGTGTGCTGCAAGCAGTCTGCAGATGGAGCGCGTTATTTGGCATTTCTCTATGCTCCCAAATCCGGCCGTCCTATCATTTTGTTGGTGACGTTCTTCAAGCATATTCCATGCTTTATTGACCTGAACAAATGCTGACCCTGCCTTGATTTTGCATTTGTCCTCATTTGTTGTTGCCTCCTGTTCATCATTCGTTGGTGCTGCCAATTCTTTTCCGTTTGTATTTCTCCTCTTTGTGCGCTTCCAGTTTGATTTTCGCTGTTGAGAAAAAGAGGGTTTTGTTAGAGAGGAACATTTGGTTTTCATGGGTGAAAAGTGGCAACAAAAATTTGTAGAGAAATGTGTTATACATCATCGTTGCTGTCCTCTGCGGCGCCACTGTTCTTCTCCGCGGCATCATCGCCCTCTGTAGGAATGAAATCATCATCATGTTTTGTGCCATCGTCGATAGTATCACACTGTGGCTCTTTGCTGGCATCATCCTCGTCTTCTTCCACCAGTTGTTGTTTGTTTATCTTCTTGACTTCAGTTAGTTTATTCTTGATGTGTGGAACTGCTGGCGGGAGCACCATTAGAGGACTTGGCTGCTGCTGCAAGGTAGTACCATCGTTGATGAGTTGAGTTTTGTCCTTTCTCTTTTGTATATTTGCTCTAGGAGGAACAATAGTCTCGGTTTCTGATTGCCTCTCTTTTCTGCTACTAGTTACTTGTTTTTTTCTTGCCCTCCCTGCTGTAAGCTAGTGCTGGCACTTGCTCAGGTGCTTCGTTGTCCATGTTCTGCTTCGTTCTTTTTTCTGACGGGTCAGGAGAGATGCCTAGTAGATGTGGATATTCAATATTAAGTTCAGACAATATCGTTTCAATATCTCCTCCTCCATGACCTGCACGATGATTATGAAACAAAAGGAGGATGTAGTATCATAAAAAAAATGGGATATAGTTTTAAAACTATGTCTTCCCCGACTGTACATAAAGAATCTAAAACTTAATCTACATAAACTCATAAAATAGCCCTTTCCTTTCATTTCTTGACCTAAAAAGGCGATCAATCCATTCTTTTCTTCTTATATCAAGTTTTCCTCACCCTTGGTTTGGTCAATCAGTGATAGAAATTAGGGTCAAGTGTGAGTAGTATGGCTGCAGTGAAGTTCAGTGAAGTGAGGGGAAGTGTTTTTTTATAGGCAAAATACACCACAAATGATATTCTGTAAATTGGAGGAATAATTGTAAGGTTTAGAGGATAAGATAAAATGTTTTTGAATGAATAATAATACACATTGTGTGAAAATTTTCAATGAAGTCTAATTTTCCAGGATTGTGTGGACGTAAGTGGTTAACTTACTGCTGTTGCTATATAGTTTTTATTATATGGATTGTGTGAGCCTTTTATAGTACCTTGTTGCACAGCAGGCTCTTCCGCAGGTATCCTGTTTTCCTTGTTACCAGTCCTTGCTGCATAAAAATGGCCAGGTGTTAGCATCACTAGAAGCAGAATTGAATTTCACAGCAAAAGAGGAGATGCATCCCGTGGACAAAAAATGGCATTGTTGGAGAGGCACAGGTTGTTTCACGCTATAAGCACAGCTAGACCTATTATTGGAGCACGGATTTTAATATGAGAGAGGCACATAATTTGAAACAAATACAATCAACGGATATATAGAATCTCGTGTAAGTACCAGGTTTGATGTGTAAGGATGCTCTCATGGTTTGAATCTATAGCGGTGTCCTAGATAGTTCTGGCATGTATAGTATGTTTTAAGCAAATATCTTGCGAGCAAATTTCTGTGGCGGGTAGGGGTAGCATTCTATTGCACACGTGTCTACCCTATTTCAATTTTGGTAGACAAGTTTAAATGTATATTCGAAAACACGGTTTGTGTGGCGGCTAGGGTTCATGTCCGTGAAAAGGGGAAAAAATCACTTCGATCGACCTGTGGTAATGGAATGTAATGGATTAATATTTTTTTACCTTCGATTGCTTGTGAGGGATTCGTCGCATCCATCGGCTGGTTTTTGTCCTTGCTCTCTGTTGGTATCTCCGCCGCCGGTATTGAGAGCACAGGTCCTCACCGTCAGTCGCCGCCGCCGCCGGGAGAGGTTTTTGGTGCTGTCGCGGGCACCGACCGACTGTCTGTATCTCGAAGTGGATGGCGGCTGGTGGGTGAGGCGAACTCGATTTGGATTTTTGGTTGGTCTGCTGGATTGGACAATGGGGGCAGAAGGAGAGAGCGGGGTGTTCAAGAGAGGGGAACTGGCGAAGTGTTCGAGATTTTCGGTGCGAAAGGAAAAGCAAGAAGGTAGTAGAGCAAGAGAGGGAAATGGTCGAACCGTCTCGAATCTTCGACCGTCCGTTTGGACATCAAGATTGGTGAACTTTCTGTGGGCTTCGATGGGTTTGTTTTTTGCTTGCTTGCACAACTATCGATCGGTGGGACGCTAGCATTTTTTGATTTTAGTGTGGTGACACCCACGGGGGCATGGTTTGGCGTTACCCAGAGTCACGTCCATGCTTCTTCGTGTTCCAATTGATTCCGCTCGCCAGTTCATTTGGAGGGGCATCGACATGAACTCATTGGAAGCACGTTTACCTATTAGACAGAATCACGTTCATTCCTGCGCGTGTTACAGACGTTTTCTTTAACGTTTCACGGTGAGACAGGTGGAAGTGAGGCCACCAGCGCTCACCCTCCCATGGAAATGGCGAACCGTCTCAAATCTTCGACTATCCGTTTGGACATCAAGATTAGTGCAACTTTCTGTGTGCTTTGATGAGCTTGTTTTTTGCTTGCTTGCTTAACTGTCAGTCGGTGGGACACTAGCATTTTTTGATTTTAGTGTGGTTGTGACACCCACAGGGGCATGGTTTGGCGTTACTCAGAGTCACGTTCATGGTTCTTTGTGTTCCAAATGATTCCTCTCGCCAGCTCATTTGGAGAGGCATGGATATGAACTCAAAGGAAGCATGTTTACCTATTAGACAGAGTCACGTTCCCACGGGGGTATGCTTTTGGTATTTCCAAATGCTTCCGCTCACTCGTTCTCTTGGAGAGGCATGGACGTGAATCCGGCGGAGGCAAGTCTTCTTATTAGCCAGAGTCACATTTGTGCTAGCGTGTGTTACATATGTTTTCTCTGGCGAGTCACTGTGAGGTGCGTGGAAGTGAAGCCGAGTTGGCACTGTGTTACTAATGCAACAGGCACACTCCTGACTCTGTGTATGAAATGTTTTCCCTATCAAGACGTTCCTTTGTTGTGGAGAGTCACGGTAGTGCATTCCTGGGAGGCATTGTTTGGTATTAGAGAGAGTCACATTCGTGCCTGCGTGTGTTACAGACTTTTTCACTAAGGAGTCACCTTGAGACACGTGCAAGTTAATTCGCGGATTTACTAAGATTTTGATATAAATATCATTTCAAAACAAGATATGGGACAACGGAAAATAGTAGGAATTTGACAGTAACTTCTCTGGACTACAGACGGACATACACAGTAAGTTAACTGTGTTTGAGATGTCTTCTGTGGAATATATACGGACCATTAGGAAGAAGTTGAGTGGTTGTAGTGTGGACAAACGCACGGGGAGACGAAAGGAGAGTACTGGTGTTTCCTAGGCGTGCATAGTTTGAGGTATTTAAGAGACATTGTGAGAATTCGAAGCGTTGGTTACTCTGTTTGACCGTCTGACCGGTGTGCATATGTTATAAAAGGTACCTACTCATGGAACACTCCACGTTTGTACTCGTCCACAATTATCCAGAGACAGGCACCTCTTTCTTGCTGGTATCTCCTTGCTTGCGCCATGGCCGGTAAGAGGGGTTCTGGGTGTTCAAGTAACCAGGCAGCGAGAACCAAAGCCGCGGAAAGAAGAGAGATGTGCCGCCGCTACGCTGTAGCGGCGGCAGGGATATCCTACCCTGTTGCCCAGGTGTCGAACGATCTCTCGCTTGGAGGCGATTCCTCTCACAAGCGCATTCGCCATGGAGATGATCTCGGCAAGATGGCAGTACCGAATTCCTTAGCCAGCGACGACGTGCTCGATGAGCTGATTAAGCAGCAGGAGTTCATCGCTCGCTTGGAAAAGTTGGTGCAGCAGAGCAATTTCTCGGTGGAGAAGTCCACTGGTCTCATATTTTGATCTGTGTGTGAGAATGAGAAGCTTGTCAATGAGCTTGACCAGAAGGATCAGGAGGCTGCCCGCTAGAAGAAACTGTATGAGGAGAGCCGTCCGTTGGTGGAGAAGCTATCGGGCGTCGCGGGGGAGCTTATGGATGAGAAGGCGGAGCTCCTCGTCAAGTACAAGAGCCTGGTGGAGGATTCCTTTGTTGCTGTCAAGGAAGGTCATGAGGCGACGAAGAAGGAGATTGAGGATATCCGCGCTCAACAGCTGATCAAGAAGGTTGCTGGAGTGTAGGTAGAGAGATTGGAGCGGGTCATTTTTCTGCGTCTTCCTTCTTCTTTTGTCATCTTCTCTTCTGCGTGTTTCTTCGTTGCGTTGCCGCATGTGGCCTTTTGTACTGCCATGAATTTGTAAGGCATTTATGCGTTGCATTGTCGTCGTGTTATTTCGTTTGTTGGTACATGTAGATGAGTAGGCTCGAAGCATGGATGTCGTGTGTTAGCAGTAGAAGCACGGTTGTGCTTCCACCAGAGGCACTTCGTAGGGCCCCGGGGAGCACGTTTTTGCGACACGTGCGTCTTTGTGGTCCATCTTTGTGGTCCAAATGATTCCGCTTACTTGTTCACTTGGATAGGCATGGGCGTCAAGCCTATTGAGGCACGTTTTTCCATTTGGCGGAGTCACGTTAGTGTGTGCGTGTGTTTACAGACGTTTTCTCTGAGAGAGGAGCCACTGTAAGATGCATGAAAGTGTAGTCATACGAGCCACGGTTCTAATAGTAGAAAAGGCACTTCATCTGAGCTGGCGTTCCTCCCTTGTTAGGCGCACAGTCGCGTGGATGTAGAAGGCATGTTTTTCAAGCAAAGAATGCACGTCATGGTGCCCTGACATGAAGGTGAAAGCATGTCCGATTCGAGAGACACGATTATGAAAAGCACGGACGTGAAGTCTATACAGCCACGGTTCTGTACTAAGTAGCGTCATGACTTGTACTCATAAACGCGTGGACGTTCGTGGCTCTCTATGTTGCAATATTTCGGGTCACAGGCACAGGCGTGGAGCCTACAAAGGCATGGTGTGGTATTACAAAGAGTCACGGTTCTGTGCTAAGTAGCATCATGACTTGTGTACTCATGATGGCATGTACGTTCGTGGCTTTCTGTGTTGCAGTGTTTCGGGTCACAGGCACGGCCGTGAAGCCCACAAAGCCATGCTTGAGGCTGCGAAAGCTCACCTGTTGAAGGCCGTCGAGGACTGGACGAAGTTGTACGACGAGAGCAATGCCACCATTGCAAAAGGCAAAGCTCCTCGTTGAGCGTGATCGGCTGGTGGAGGAATCGGACCTTATGAAAAACGATATTGAGAAACTGTGCGCCCAGCAACCGAAAAGGAAGTCTCTTCGGACTAAGTAGACATCAGCGACCCTGATCGTTGTATCTGAAGCTATTAAGCAGTGGACTAAAAGATTCTTATTTTGTCTTGTGTAACCTTGTTGTCAGTAACTTTGTTAGCAAATGTGTTTGTTTTGCTGTGTCACATTCATTGGATGTTTATGGTTTCAGATGTGAACATTAACTGTTTACTTTGTGAGGCACAGAATGGCCGATTCGAGAGACGCTATTTTTAAAAGCACGGGCGTGAAGTCTCTACAGCCACGGTTCTGTACCAAGTAGCGTCATGGCTTGTGCACTCACGATGGCGTGGACGTTCGTGGCTGTCGGTGTTTCAGTGTTAAGGGTCACATGCACGGGCATGAAGCCCTCAAAGGCATGGTGCGGTATTATATAGAGTCACACTCGCCTGTGTTTCTGTTCCGAATGATTCCGTCGACTCGATCAGATGGAGTGGCACGAGCGTTAAGCCCATAGAGGCATTTTTTGGTGTTACGTAGAGTCACGTTCATGCGTTTATTGCGAAAACAAAACGGAATGGGTTCAGTTGTTAATACTAACACTTTACTCTGTAAGGGCAGTTCAAGAGACGCGGTTTTTAAAAGCACGGGACGTGAAGTCTCTACAGCCACAGTTCTGAACCAAGTATCATAATGACTTGTGTACTCATGAAGGCGTGTATGTTCGTGGCTTTTCTGTGTTGCAGTGTTTCGGGTCACAGGCACGGGCGTGAATCCCACAAAGTCATGGTGTGGTTTTATATAGAGTCACGTTCGCTTGTATTTGTGTTCCAAATGATTCCGTTGACTCGTTCAGAAGTAGAGGCACAGATGTGAATCCCATGGGGGCATGGTTTGCTCTTACGCAGAGTCACATTCGTACATTTATTATGGAAACAAAGCAGAATGGGTTTAGATGTTAAAACTAACTGTTTACTTTGTGAGGCACGGAATGGCCGATTCGAGAGACCCGGTGTTTAAAAGCATAAGTTCCTTGTTTTTAAAAGCCACGGTTCTGTACTGAGTTGCGTCACGCTTCTTTTTGATGTTGCGTATATTGTTTGATAAAGGCATGGACGATTGTCGCTTGCGTATATTATTCGCACGGTCGAGAGACACTGTTTCTAGAAGCACGGGCGTGAAGTGTCTACAGCCACGGTTCTGTACCAAGTAGCGTCATGACTTGTGCACTCACGATGGCTTGGACATTCGTGGTTGTCTGTGTTTCAGTGTTAAGGGTCACAGGCACGGGCGTGAAGCACTCAAAGGCATGGTGCGGTATTATAAAGAGTCACGCTTGCCTGTGTTTGTGTTACGAATGATTCCGTCGACTCGATCAGACGGAGAGGCAAGGGCGTTAAGCCCACAGAGGCATAGCTTTGTCTTACGCACAGTCACATTTGTTTCTTTAATTGGGGTAACCCAGCGGAATGGGTTCAGATGTGAACACTCACTGTTTACTCTATGAGGCACGGAATGGCCTATCCAAGGGTCCTGTTTTTAAAAGCTTATTTCCTTGTTTTTAAAAGCATGGACGTGAACTCTCTACGGACACAGTTCCATACTGAGTTGCGTCACACTTCTTTCTTGATGTTACGTATATTATTCGATAAAGGCGTGGACGTTCGTGGCTGTCTGTGTTTCAGTGTTAAGGGTCACAGGCATGGTGTGGTATTATATAGAGTCACACTCGCCTGTGTTTGTGTTCCAAATGATTCCGTCGACTCGATCAGATGGAGAGGCACGGGCGTTAAGCCCACAAAGGCATAGTTTGGTCTTACACACAGTCACGTATGTTCTTTAATTGCGGAAACCCAGCGGAATGGGTTCACATGTGAACACTCACTGTTTACTCTGTGAGGCATGGAATGGCCTATTCGAGAGACGCTGGTGTGGTATATTCTTCGCACGGTCGTGAGTCCCAGGAAGGCACGGCATGGTATTGTGTAGAGTCACGTTAGTTTGTCTTCGTGTTCCAAATGATTCCGTTGAACCGTTCACAAGGACAGGCACAGCCGTGAAGACCAGAGAGGCATGGTTATGCCTTACACAGAGTCACATTCATGCATTTACTGCGGAAACCCAACGGTTCGATGGGCGTCTCCTCATATTCGGGTGTGGACGCCACGTGGCGTCGCTCCGGAAACCCATTGGTCTGACGGGCGTCTCCTTCGGTGACGCTGCTCTGGCTCGTCGCCCGAGGCGAAGCTCCAGCTATTTAAGTTGGACGGAGTCTCGAAACCCTAGCCACATCCCCTTCCTCCCATTGTCTGCCGCCAAGCCATCCATTCCTCTTGCTGTTCTCTATCCTGACCCTCTCCGCCATGGCTGGGCAGAAGGAGACTACTCCGAAGCGCCGTGTCCAGACGCGGGAGGAGATCCCGGCTGCCGAGGGTTCCTCATCTGTAAGTTCACTCTGTTTCTGGTTCATTCATTTTTTGTTTCTTTCAGCTACTTGATTTAGTTGTGAAACATGAATTATTGTGGTGAGCTTCCTCCTAATTTGATGCGGGTGTGTCTTGCTGATACTGATTTACAATCAATTGGAGCTAGGGTTAGGCTGCGTCATGGTCTTTAACAGAAGTCCCCTACTGTATAATTGGGGAGCAGTTGTGGCTCGAGAAAAAAGAAGGGAATGGCGAGCGGGGCGGCGACGGCAAGTGCTAAGAGGTCTCATGGCGACGAGGAGGCCTTACGGGCTGGCTACGGCTCAATCTAGCTAACTCGTCTTGGAGGCGAACAAACTGAGAGCTCCTTGGTAATTAATCTCAATAAGCTGCAAGATCATATCGATGCCTTGCTTTCAAGGCCGATGGTTGAAACGTTTGAGCAGCTGTTGCAGACCACCTACGGGTGGAAGAAGCTCTACGAGGAAAGAAATGAAGATTTGCAGAAGGCGAACACCAGCATCATAGAAATTATGGGTCAGAAGAATAATCTCATTGACGAGCACGTCCGGTTGTTGGAGAAATCTGTGGTACCTGTGAAGCAACAGGACGAGTATATGAAGATGGTGGAGGCGATGAAGAAGCAGATTGATGAACTGCGCGGGCAGCAAACCAGCAAGAATGTCGGTGGGGACTAAATATACAGCAGCGTCCCTGGCTGTTGTGTGCATCTGGGGTTGTTAAGCAGTGGACTGGAGTTTCTTACCTTGTCTTGTGAAATTTCGTTGTCAGTTACTTTGTTAACAAAATGTATTTTGGTTTCCAGTATCATTGTAATTAGGCATGGTTAGTATGCAGTGGATTGAAGCTTTTTTTTTTCATTTTGTAATATCATTCGTGCGTTTATTGCGAAAACAAAATGGAATGGGTTCAGATGTTAATACTAACTGTTTACACTGTAAGGGCAGTTCGAGAGGCGCGGGTTTTAAAAGCATGGGACGTGAAGTCTCTACAGCCACGGTTCTGAACCAAGTATGGTAATGACTTGTGTACTCATGAAGGCGTGTACGTTCGTTGCTTTTCTGTATTGCAGTGTTTTGGGTCACACGCACGGGCGTGAATCCCACAAAGTCATGGTGTGGTTTTATATAGAGTCACGTTCACTTGTATTTGTGTTCCAAATGATTCCGTTGACTCATTCAGAAGTAGAGGCATGGACGTGAATCCCATCGGGGCATGGTTTGGTCTAACACAGAGTCACGTTCGTACGTTTATTATGGAAACAAAGCAGAATGGGTTTATATGTTAACACTAACTGTTTACTTTGTGAGGCACGGGATGGCCGATTCGAGAGACGCGGTGTTTAAAAGCGTAAGTTCCTTTTTTTTAAAAGCCACGGTTCTGTACTGAGTTGCGTCACGCTTCTTTTTTGATGTTGCGTATATTGTTCGATAAAGGCATGGACGATCGTCGCTCGCGTATATTATTCGCACGGTCGAGAGACGCTATTTTTAGAAGCACGGGTGTGAAGTGTCTACAGCCACGGTTCTGTACCAGGTAGCATCATGACTTGTGCACTCACGATGGCATGGACGTTCGTGGCTGTCTGTGTTTCAGTGTTAAGGGTCACAGGCATGAGCGTGAAGCGCTAAAAGGCATGGTGCGGTATTATATAGAGTCACGCTCGCCTGTGTTTGTGTTCCGAATGATTCCATCGACTCGATCAGACGGAGAGGCACGGGCATTAAGCCCACAGAGGCATAGCTTTGTTTTACGCACAGTCACTTTCGTTCTATAATTGCGGAAACCCAACGGAATGGGTTCAGATGTGAACACTCACTATTTACTCTGTGAGGCACGGAATGGCCTATTCGAGAAACACTGATTTTAAAAGCTTATTTCCTTGTTTTTAAAAGCACGGACGTGAACTCTCTACGGACACAGTTCCGTACTGAGTTCCGTCACGCTTCTTTCTTGATGTTACGTATATTATTCGATAATGGCGTGGACATTCGTGGCTGTCTATGTTTCAGTGTTAAGGGTCACAGGCACAGGCGTAAAGCCCTCAAAGGCATGGTGCGGTATTATATAGAGTCACGCTCGCCTGTGTTTGTGTTGCGAATGATTCCGTTGACTCGATCAGACGGAGAGGCACAGTCGTTAAGCGCATAAAGGCATAGTTTTGTCTTACGCACAGTCACGTTCGTTCTTTAATTGTGGAAACCCAGCGGAATGGGTTCAGATGTGAACGCTCACTGTTTACTCTGTGAGGCACGGAATGACCTATTCGAGACAAGCTGGTGTGGTATATTCTTCGCACGGTCGTGAGTCCCAAGAAGGCACGGCGTGGTATTGTGTAGAGTCACGTTAGTTTGTCTTCATTTTCCAAATGAATCCGTTGAACCGTTCGCAAGGACAGGCACAGCCGTGAAGCCCAGAGAGGCATGGTCATGCTTTACACAGAGTCACATTCATGCGTTTATTGCGGAAACCGAACGGTTCGACGGGCGTCTCCTCATATTTGGGTGTGAACTCCACGTGGCGTTGCTCCGGAAACCCAATGGTCCGACGGGCGTCTCCTCCGGTGACGCCGCTCTGGCTCGTCGCCCGTGGCAAAGCTCTGGCTATTTAAGCCGGACGAAGTCTCAAAACCCTAGCCACATCCCCGTCCTCCCTTTGTCCACCGTCATGCCATCCATTCCTCTGGCTGCTCTTTATCCTGACCCTCTCCGCCATGGCTGGTCAGATGGAGACTACTCCGGAGTGCCGTGTCCGGACGCGGGGGGAGATCCCAACCGCCGAGGGTTCCTCATCTGTAAGTTCACTTTGCTTCTGCTTCATTTGTTTTTTCTCTCTTCCAGCTATCTGATTTTAGCTGTGAATTATTGTGGCCAGCTAACTCATCTAGGAGGTGAACAAACTCAGAGCACCTTGCTAATTACTCTCAATAAGCTACAAGATCATATCGATGCCTTGCTTTCAAGGCCGAAGGTTGAAACGTTCGAGCAGCAGTTGCAGACCACCTACGGGTGGAAGAAGCTCTTCGAGGACACAATTGAAACTTTGGAGAAGGCGAACGCCATCATCATAGAAATTGTGGGTCAGATGAAGAATCTCCTTGTCGAGCGCGACCGGTTGTTGGAGGAATCCGTGGCAGCTGTGAAGTAATGTGACGAGTATATGAAGGCCGTGGAGGCGATGAAGATGCAGATTGATGAACTGCGCGGGCAGCAAACCAGCAAGAAGGTCGGTGGGGACTAGGTATGCAGCAGCGTCCCTGGTTGTTGTATGCGTCTGCGGTTGTTACCAAATGTATTCTGGTTTCCAGTATCGTTGTAATTAGGCACTGTTAGTGGATTGAAGCTTCTCTTCTTTTTTATTCCTTTTGTAATATCATTGTGTGGAACTTTGTTAACAAATGTAATAATCTTTCCTGTGTCACGTTGTTGTCCTTAGTTTTTCGCATTATATTTGTCGAAGCTGTAGGTCTTAGAACAAAATAGTACAATAAGTACAGCTAACACTAACTGTTTACTTTGTGAGGCACGCAATGGCCGTTTCGAGAGACACGGTTTTTAAAAGCACGAACCTGAATTCTGTACAGCCGCGGTTCTGTACTAAGTATCGTCATGACTTGTGTACTCATGAAGGCGTGGACGTTCGTGGCTTTCATCAGAGGCACAGTCGGGAAGCCCACAAAGGCATCCTATGAATTCAAGGTAGGGGCGCTTTTACAAGCATATGTTTGTGCTTCCAATCGATATGAGCACGGTCGTCAGTGTGTGTTCCAGATGTTTCCTTTGGCACGTTCACTGAGAGAGCAGGTTCCGTATTTAGTAGCGTCACGGTCATTTACTCATGAAGGCGGCTTTCTGTGTTGCAATGTTTTGGGTCAGACGCACGGTTCTGAATCCCACAAATGCATGACCTGGTATTATCAAGAGTCACGCTCGTGTGTATTTGTGTTCCAAATGATTCCGTTGACTCTTTCGCCAGGACAGGCACATGCATGAAGGTCAAGGAGGCATGGTCTGGTCTTACCCGGAGTCACGTTCGTGCGTTTACCCATTTCCCATTTATTGTGGAAACCTAACATTTCGATGGTCGTCACCTCGTAATCGGGTGTGAACACCACGTGGCGTTGGTCCGGAAACCCAATGGTCCGACGGGCATCTCCTCCGGTGATGCCGCTCTAGAGAGGTCGAGGTATTTAATAGAGTTAGTGAGAATACGAGGCGTCTCCTCCGGTGGGCATGTGAGCGCCACGTGCCGGCGCTGCGGAAGCCAAAAGGACCGACGGGCGTCTCATCCGGTGGCGAAGTGAACGCCGCGTGGCACCGTTCTGGCTCGTCGCCCGAGGTCAAGGACCAGTTATTTAAGCCGAGCGGCGTCCATCACCACTAGACATCATCTTGCTTCTCCCTCTTTTCGCTGGCAACCCTAGGAAATCATCCATCTTCCTCTTTTTGCTTGTGACCACCCCCGCCATGGTTCGGCACAAGAAAACTACTTACGCCATGCTTACTCCCGAGCGCCACTTCTAGATGCAGGAGGACATCTGTTCGAGGCGCACCACTCGGGTCGCAGCGGGCCTGTCTCCGGACTCGCCCAAGCCAGAGGAGATTGGGGAGGTGGAGGAAGGGGAGGGGGATGCGTCGGAGCTCATGCAGAGAGTTGATCTAGTGGGGGGAGACATGGTGGAGGAAGGAGCGGGATGACGAGGATGACGAGGAGGGGGATGACGAGGCGGAGTTCTATCTCGGTGAGGCGGCCTTGATGGCGGAGCAGACCGCTATCCTGGAGTCCATCCAAGATGAGGCGTACGTGGAGTCCAACTGGCGCTTCCTCCGGGAAGAACAGGCGAAGACCGATGCGCTCTTCGATGAGCTGGATGCGGAGGTCAACGACGTCGATCTCAGAATGGAGATAGTGGACATCTGCGACAATGGGGAGTAGTGTAGTTTTGTTCGTAGATGTTTTCTTTGCATGGTTTGTATGGTTTCCATGTTTTGTATGCATGTAACGGTTGAACTATGAAGTGTTTGAATGCAGACAGTTACGTTTCCATGTCAAGCAATCATGTTTTGTTCTTAAGTAGTACTACCCCGTCCCAAAATAAATGTCTCAACTTTGTACTAACTTTGTACCAGTCAGTACAAATGACATTGTACTGGTTAGTACAAAGTTGAGCCATTTAATTTGGGATGGAAGGCGTATGTTTTATTACAAATTGCAGTTTCAAGTACCATGTTTGAGATACTCTGCACTTTCAGTTCGTAGGGGCACATATTTGATTCTAGAGATTTCAAGATGGTTAGATTTCAATATGGTTTCAAATTCTTTTCACTACTGGAATCAGCTGCTTTGCCGTCTGCCATAGCAGACGGCAAAGGCATGCCTGGCGGACGGCAAAGCCTTTGCCGTCTGCCAGCAGACGGCCAACAGTCCGGCTGAACAGATGATGGCAAAGGCTACTTTGCCGTCTGCTAGCGGACGGCAAAGAACTTGCTTCTTTGCCGTCTGCTAGCAGACGGCAAAGCCACTAGATAGGGTTAGCTCCGTTAGCCGCTAACGGGAGGCTTTGCCGTCAGCCACCTACAATCACAGACGGCAAAGAAGTTTGTTTGTTTATTAAAATAAATAAGCAGTCCAAGTGCAGAGGCTATAAATAAACACGACATTATCCATCCACACTTTGTTCCAAGAATCGAAGACGAACGGACAAATTTCACAATACAAAATTACAATATTTACACAAAATACATCATCCACACTTTGTTCCAAGAATACATCATCCACGAATGGACAAATTTCACAATACGAACACGACATTATCCATCCACACTTTGTTCCAAGAACGAATGGACTCCTCTTTGCCCATAGTCGCCGGAGCAACTAGCAGCCGCGCCCTCTCACTTCTCCTTGAGGCCGAGGCCGGGGTTCGAGGCCGGCGGAGGCCGGCGGGGCCGATGGAGCCGGGGCCGATGGAGGCCGGCAGGGGAGGGGCGCGGAGGCCGCCGCGGTCGACGAGCGACGAGACGCGGAGGCAGGCGGGGGCGACGGGCGATGGGGCCGGGGCCGGCAGGCGAGATGGCGGCCAACGAGGTGGTGGCGGGCGCCGGCGGGCTGATGGAGGCCGGCGGGGGCGACGGGCGAAGTGGCCGGGGCCGACGGTGAAGGGGGAAGTGGACGCGGCCGGCGGAAGAGGTGGTGGCCGGGGAGGCTGGATCCGGCGGGCGAGGTGTTGGCCGGCAAGGCCGGGGGTCAAGGCGGTGGCGGGCGCCGGCCGGCCGGTGTGCCGATTTGGATCGAGAGGGAGAGAAAGGAGAGAGAGAGAGATGTGGTGGGGATAAGGGACAGAGAGAGAGACGTGGTGGGGTGATGCTGCCCTCAGGGCGTGTGCATCGTGGGTGCGTGCGTGGGTGTGCGTCCGATGGGGTGTGGGTGGGGATGCCTAGTCATCGATCCGCATGATCGATCCGGGTGTTGTGCTTCTTCTTTGCCGTCCGCCCCGGCTTTGCCGGCTGCTATTTGTTCTTTGCCTGTTAAGCGGCCCCACGTCACTTCTTTGCCGTCTGCTGGCAGACGGCAAAGGTTGGACATTGCCGTCTGCTAGCAGACGGCAAAGAAGTTAACCTCTTTGCCGTCTGCCAGCAGACAGCAAAGAAGTTGACCTAGCCACGCCGTGCCCCGTGGGGCCCACTAGGCTCTTTGCCGTCTGCCTTTTCCCTCTTTGTCGTCAGCTGGCAGACGGCAAATAGCCAGCTGATGGCAAACAGTCTCTTTGCCATCTGCCAGCTCTTTGCCGTCTGCTATCCCAAGGCAGACGGCAAAGAGCCTCTTTGCCATCAGCTAGCAGACGGCAAAGAGCTGGCAGATGGCAAAGTAGCAAATTCCAGTAGTGTTTAACGATAATTTGACAAGACAAGAGACGTAATGCTAAGACAGGCACTCAACAACATGCGCAAAAAGCCGCAGATGTGCTTCTGAGAAGCACCGGCCTGCATGGTTTTACAACAAAATGGGATTGGACATTTATCTAGGGCAATCCGGGTTTTACAAGTGTAGGAGGAATCATTTTTCACTTATATGTTCTGTGGGAGAGGCACGGCTATTACTTCTGTGAGGAAGGAATGAACATCGCAGGGACGTGACGTGAGGACTGACAATACACGTTCGTTACTGTGCCACCTCCGTTGCAGCTCTCTGTGCGGTGGATCTGGAAAGAGGGTTATATATATATATATATATATATGTACCTAAACTAGAAGATTTCGATGCGGTGGTGGACTAGTCACGGCCTCGACAGACGTGCGACTTCTCGAGGCACGGGTATCAACCGTTCAGATACACAAAAGTTTGGTGGCAAAGGCATGGGTCTGAATACTCAGTTAGGGAGGCACGGTTGTGAAGTCTCTAGAGACACAGGGGTGTGGCACCACGACCAGGAAAGAGTCACGGCAAGTGTCATGTGAGGCACGTGCATGCAGGCGCCGGAGGCACCTAATTGAAGCCTCTACAGGCATGGACCTAATTGAACCCTCTACAGGCACAGGTATCACCTCTCTGGATGCACAAAAGTGTGTTGGCAGAGGCATGGCTGCGAACACTCAGGTGGAAAGACACGGTTGTGATGTCTCTGGATCCACGGGCGTCTGTCTCCACGGGAACGTAAAAGCCACGGCTCGTGTCACGTGAGGCACAAGGATGCAGGCTTCGGAGGCACCAAAGTGAAGCCTCTATAGGCATGTACGAGTATCAACCCTCTGGATGCAAAAAATTATGGTGGCAGAGGCATGGATCCGAATACTCAGTTGGCGAGGCACGGTTGTGGATTATCTAGAACCACGAGGGTGTGGCACCACGGGCACATAAGAGTCACGGCAAGTGTCATGTGAGGCACGTGGATTGAGACACCGGAGGCATGGAAATGAAGCCTCTTAGGCACGGACGTCGGGGTTCTCGAGACACGAGTACCAACCCTCTGGATGCACAAATGTGTGGTGGCAGAGGCATGGGTGAGAATACTCTATTGGAGAGGCACCGTTGTGAAGTCTCTGGACCCACGGGCGTCTGGCTCCACGGGCACGTAAGAGTCACGGCTTGTGTCACGTGAGGCACGTAGATGCAGGCACCGGAGGCACTGCTGTGAAGCCACTACATGCACGGGCGTGGTTTTTCTCCAGGCCTGGCTCGGCATCAACCCTCTCTGGGTGCACAAAAGTGTGGTAGAAGAGGTCCGAGTACTGAGATAGAGAGCCACGGTTATGAAGCCTCTAGAGTAACGGTGCGGTCACATGAGGCACATGTACGTGGATGCAGGCACAAAAGGCACCGAAGTGAGGCCTCTACAGGCACGTGTACCAACCCTCTGGATACTCAGTTAGAAAACCACGGTTGTGAAGTTTCTAGACAAAGTCTGACCTTGAGACGAAGATATCCAAGCTTCAGCCTGGGGTCGTCGGTTACAACAGCCGTCATGTCACGAGAGGCACGGTTCTACGGGCGGACGAAGCACGGACGTGCTTCGGTATTGGAAAGGTTCCCACTGACGAGTTCATTATCAGGAGCATGGTCCTATACTAACAAGAGTCAGGGTCGTGACTAAATACTCAGAATCTTTCCGCTGAAACATTCACTGTGGAAGGCATGGACGTCCCGTAGCACGGAGCACGAGTTTAAAACCAGTAGATCCACCGGCTTATAGGTCGTGTAAATACACTCTGAGCAACTTGTTCGTTCTAACAACAATTATATTTATTGCAGCTTCAATGTTTTTTTCCGTCCAGCTACGTACTGCTCTACATCACAGAACCAATCTGGTAACATAATATAAATCCATATCAAATGGTACCATATTAAAAATGCTTACAGCTTGTGTCGTCTATTAGAAGACAAGCACAGTTACAAGACTTTCTAACCAAGGATTGTTATGGCAAGCTTACAGATGGTGCAGAAAAGTACAATGGTTGTTTGTTCATGTTCAGACAAAACCCATGTTCAAAAGGGCACAACAACATGTAACCCTGCAAGCTTGAACCACTTATTCCAGCTCTGTTTTCAGCAGTCACAGCTGAATGGGTCCATCAAATCCAGGTATTCAACACGCGTGAGTTTTAAATAAAAGAACCGATGCTTGCACGCTACTGATAATATAAGGCGAGCACGTTCAGAAGCCTTTTTGTGCCACAGAAGATCCTTCTGTTGCTTTTCGTAAAATTCTTCCGTGAAGTCTTGGTGGAAGCGATAGTTAAGCCTCATGGTCTCAAGCTTTCTTGCATTCAGAACAAAGAATCTCACAAATTCAATGTTTACCAAGTAGGGTTCATAGTCATCCAGCGTTACTGTCTTCAAACGAAAGTCATGTTGTTTGAGAAACACCCGGTGCTTACGACGCCACGTATTTGTTTCTCCGTAACAGACTTCTCCCTAGATGTAAATGAAGATTGAAAATACTTAACATCTAAAAATAGAGATTCTGTCGAAAGAGCACATGAATGATTAATTCTATTACCTCCGTCCTGGTAAAGTATTTATTAGATTTTTTAAATATGGTTGTATGCAATACTAAAACATGTCTAGCCATGGGTGTATCCATTTACAGACGAATGTAAGACAAGCTTTTTAAGACAGACAGGAGAAGTAGTACAGTATGCATGCTATGGGCTTTCAATGCGTGTGAGAATCATCACCTCGATAAACAAGTTCTCAAGGCTTCGAAAGCATTGCATCAAGGCAACGACCACGTCCACTTCAAAACACATCTTGATGAGCAAAGTCTTGACCGTTTGAAGCACTGTTGATAGGCTGACTATCGGCAAACCCTGCATGGTGCACGCACAATGATTTTAAAATTGAACAAAAGGTTGTATTACATGAAACTTGTTTACTCGGACCAATGAAGCTGAAAAGTAAGTACCTGGATAACTGTAGGGTTACGTGTGACCTTGAATTCAGAGAAAAAATCATGGAATTTGCCCACGGTCTCTAGTTTAGGTGCAGATATGACAGTTATCTGCAAGTTGCTGCTCAGAATATCGTTAAGAAACCGTTGAAGTGATGGGGCATCCTCTATAACAAGTGCACCTTGTCCACAGCGAATTCCAATGCTTACAAGGTTACGTGAGTTTATTTTGATGCAATGGCTTTCCATATTCCAAGTAAGCAGAAGGCACCGGAGTGCGGGGCAACTAGAGTGGGTGATGCTTTGAAGCGAGATGTCTGATATATCAACGTCCACAAGTGAAAGTCTCTTGAGCAGTGGTAGTTTAAGAGCCCGAACGTAACTCTCTGGTATTTGGCAAATAGCAAAGGTGGCGGTGTGTAGAGAGGAGGCAAACCGAGAGAAGGACGCCGGTGCAAAAGGCGCAGATGAAGGGCATGTGAGTGATCGTATGACACAGTCTCTCACAAAATCTGGGAACATGTAATAGAACTCGAGCACCTGGAGATTGTTCAGTTTGGATGATTTGAGCCAGGTGTCAATGGCGGAGGGTCTGGACTGGAGGTAGCACGACGGTATGCAGAGGCGGTGAACTGCGCCCCCATGGGCGGAGAGGATGGCTTCCGGAAGGGTCATATCATCAGTGCCAGATTTGCTACGGCACCGAGTTTTGAAGTGTCTTTCGCGGGCGAGCTCCCAGGTGGGAGGCGCTATGGAGATTTTCTCAATATGAACTGTTTCTAGAGGCTTAAAAAGATGAGCGGCAGGGATCTCACGGCAGTCGAGATTAAGAGGAGCGGTGCGCCTTAGAGGGCGCCACGGAGAAGCGAGGACTTGAGTGCGAATGCCATCCTTGGTGGGAAGACGGGAGATAATCTCACCTAGAATGCCCCTCGGAAGGTCGCCGATGCGGTCCGAATGAGTTTTTTTCTCGTGCTCCTCAGATCCAGTGGGCGGACCCTCACCGGTTCCTGCCGGTACCGCCAAACACCCAGATGAATGCGTCATCGGTGGCACGAGCCTTGCCCTCTTGGTACTAGAAGCATCGGACTCCATCTAGTAGCGATATGGGTGCGGTGGATCTGGAAAGACGGTTTGGAGGACGGAGGTGTTGCAACAACACGGTTTAACCTATTTTTTAACTGATGTCGTTGCGAGAACAGTGACTAGACTAGACTCCCGGATGTTCTTCCCCGAGTACATGTGTCAGCTGAACCAATGATAACACGGTGGCCATGCCTCCACTTGATTCACGTACATGCCTCTCCGAGCAACACATCACTACAAACATAATGAACACGGACGCACGACCGTAACTCTTCTTCTTAACATGGGACGCACGACCGTAAGTCTTCTTCTAAATATGGGACCGTGCCTCCACTTTCTCGACCGACATGCCTATCTGAGTACACAACTCAGCTGAAATAATGACAACTAAGAGGCACGACCGTCTCCTCTTATACTATATGACCGTGCCTTCACTAACTTCACAGTCATGCCTCTCTTACTACACGAGTCAGCTAAGTTAATCGAAACATAGAGGCATGACCATGAGCCTTCTTAACATAGAACCGGACCTGCACTAGGTTCAAGTGCCTCTCTGAGCAAACATGTCGAAGGAAACATTTTGAACCGAGAGACACACCCACAACAACAACAACAACCAGAACAACAACAACAGCGACAACAACCACGTTTAGCTTTGCATCTGCTTTCAGTACCATAGTTTGAATAAGAATTTGAACTGATAAGTTCTATTAGTAGTGTACTGTGAGGATTTCAACTGCACGCATAGTTAGAAATAACACACATACGATACTTAACTTGATAATAGTAGTTAAAATTTATATGGTGTAATGCCATCCCTCCATCACCGTACACGTCTCACGTCATGCTATTTTTTTGTAAAGACCGGTGATCACAAATGAGAGCAAGTCCTTGCTGCGCACAGTGCGCCACTAGATACTGATGAATACAACCCAATCAACTGTTAGCCTGGCTGCATCTGCAAAAGCAGAAAACCCGATGATCGCCATCCTTCCATCTTGGTGTATACAGTAGGTGCCAGGCAAATCAAGGGTGCTGAAAATTTGAACAAGCCTGATGCTGCCCTTGGGAGGCAGATATCCAAGCTTCATCCTAAGATCATTGGTAACAATAGCCGGGATTTTCTGTACAAGAACAAATTATTCTGGCATTAAATTAGGAGGATAGACATGTTGACGGTGGATTAGAGAAAGAAACAATGACGTACCAAACAGTCTGTGTGAATGTTCGTGAAACATAGACATTGAACAAAGGTAATGGCAGGGATGTGTTTAGCATTTAAGACTAGTTTAATCATGTAAGCCATGTGGATATAGGAAAGTTTTATGCCCCGGGTGTAGACTGTCTTGTCTATATAGCTCCTTTATGGTAAACTGAGACCTTCAAGAGCTAAATAAATACAACCATGTATTAGCCACTATGTGTGAAGCAATGAATAGAGTAGTTAAAACTAAAATAAATGAATAATGGTTTTTAAAAGGGAAATTACAGTTTTAAACTACATTATGAGCACAAAGAAAGATTTAATACATTATATCACAGAGATTAAGCATATAAATGCCAACGGCATGCTACAGTAAAATTATAATAGATAAATTTTAACTAGAACAAATATTAAGTCAAGTAGCATCTTGATAAGCAATCAGAACATACCAACGGAAGGTTTGGGAAAGGCTTTGTGACCTCCTCGGGATTCACTCAACATCAAATTAATGGGAAAGAAGAAATCTTCTGCTTGCAAATCCAGTTTTATAATATCACAGTAAAACAGATCATAGTCACGTATCAACTTTTCCCATCCACGTCCATGAAACTTAGACCTGTGGTTGCCATCTGTAAACTTAATCTTGTAAGAAAATTCCTCAGTAGTGCCAAACACCAGGTCAAAATCTTCTTCTTCAAAACCATCCTCGAAAGCTTCATCTTTCCATAAAGAGATCAAAGAAAGGACCTGGATCCGGTAGTAGCATTGGACATACTGCAAAAAACTAAAATTATAACAAAAGTTTATAAAAGTTCTATTGATTTTCAGAAAAATGCATGAAAGTGTTTTTTTTCATTGTACTTACTTGGCTTTCAGGAACAGGCACAGACACCATCTATGATATTTAATTAAACCTACACAACACAGTTGAGCTTCTAATTACATCAAGGCCTATAAAATAAAAACAAGCATGCGCAGTATATTTTGTTGTGGAGGAATATGTGTGGCTGCTGACTGCGGATTAAAGGTAACTGTAGGAACGACAGTGACGAAGGTTTTTTACTAGCCCTGTGATTGGTAGTAAAACTTACCAGGCACGACACATAACAACGAGGAAAAAGCACAATCAAGAAAGATTGGGCAACATCAGATTCAACACTGGGACAGTTGAGGTTCCTGCAAACACGGTTCGACGCCGCAAGCACGGTTCTACAATCATCTTGCCTTTGTGAGCTGCAAAATTTTCCACCGGCACGTTAAGGACCAATTCAAAGTTAAGGAGATTCAAGGCCGTGCCTCTGCCTTGCAGATGATTCTGCTGAAATGCTCACCGACAGAAGCAAGGAAGTGAAATGATGGTAGAGGCACAGTTTGTCACGTACCAGACACACGGTCCTGCCTTCGGCATTGTAGATACGACACGCACTATTCTACATGCCACATAGGCACGGCCGTGATTCCGCGTGCTTCAGTAGCATGTAAAGATGTGATTCTCTCACAGGAAATGCCGTGAACCCACTGCCAGGCACTATATCCATTTGTGAAACAGAAACACAAACACAACCGTGACCCGTTGTGTTTGAAATCTTTGCATCACAGAAGCACAGCGTGAAGGCACATGTCGCACGGTTCGACACACATCACAAGCACGGTTATCTGCTCTATATTTCAATTACTTACAGACATGCATTCATTACAGAAGAACGGCTGTGAGGACAGGCGATTTTGTAATTGCTTCAATTATATTCGTAAACAAATGGTCATTAAGTACAGCAGAGTGACGGGCGACTGTCCGTGTTACAATTGTTTTCGTCGTAAGATTTTAACTCAAATGCATGGTTGTCAGTGTGTGTTCCAGATGTTTCTTTGAAATGTTCACAGAGAGAGCAGGTTTCGTATTTAGTAGTGTCACAGTCCTTTACCCATGAAGGCGGCTTTCTGTGTTGCAATGTTTCAGGTCACAGGCACGGTTGTGAATCCCACAAATGCATGACCTGGTATTATCAAGAGTCACGCTCGTGTGTCTTTGTGTTCCAAATAATTCTGTTGACTCTTTCGCTAGGAGAGGCACGGTTATGAAGCCCTAGGAGGCATGCTTTGGTCTTACGCGGAGTCATGTTTGTGCGTTTATTGCGGAAGCCCAATGGTTCGATGGTCGTCTCCTTGTATACGGGTGTGAACGCCATGTGGCGTCACTTCAGAAACCCAATGGTCCAACGGGCGTCTCCTCCGGTGACGCCGCTCTCGCTCGTCGCCCGAGGCCAAGGTCCAGCTATTTAAGATGCACGGAGTCACCACAATTTAGCCACATCCTCTTCCTCCCTTTGTCCACCATCACGACATCCATTCCTCTGGCTGCTCTCTATCCTGACCCTTTCCGCCATGGCTGAGCAGGAGAAGACTACTCCGGAGCGCCGTGTCCAGACACTGGAGGAGATACCGGCTGGCGAGGGTTCCTCATCTGTATGTTCACTCTGCTTCTGCTTCATTCATTTTATCTTTCTTTCGGCTACTTGATTTAGTTGTGAAACGTGAATTATTGTGGTGAGCTTCCTACTAATTTGATGAGGGTGCGTCTTGCGATCAATCTGAGACCTTCTCCTTTGTCGAGGTGAAGAAGCTGCTCGAGGCTGCGAAAGCTGACTTCTTGAAGGCCGTCGAGGACTGGACGAAGTTGTACGACGAGAGCAATGCCACCATTGCAGATCTTATGGATGAGAAGGCGAAACTCCTCGTTGAGTGCGACCGGCTGGTGCTGGAATCATACGTTATGAAAAAGGAGATTGAGGAACTGCATGCCCAGCAACCGAAAAGGAAGTCTCTTCGCACTAAGTAGACAGCAGCGACCCTGATCATTGTATCTGAAGCTATTAAACAGTGGAATAAAAGTTTCTTATTTTGTCTTCTGTAACCTCGTTGTCAGTAACTTTGATAACTAATGTGTTTTCGTTTGTTGTGTCACGTTGGTTGGATGTTTATGGGTTCAGATGTGAACATTAACTATTTACTTTGTGAGGGACGTAATGGCCGATTCGAGAGACGTTGTTCTTAAAAGCATGGGCGTGAAGTCTCTACAGCCACGGTTCTGTACCAAGTAGCCTCATCACTTGTGGAGTCACGATGGCGTGGACGTTCGTGGCTGTCTGTGTTTCAGTGTTAAGGTTCACAGGCACGGGCGTGAAGCCCACAAAGGCATGGTTTCGTATTATATAGAGTCACGCTCACCTGTGTTTGTGTTCTGAATGATTCCGTCGACTCGATCAGACGAAGAGGCACGGGCGTTAAGCTCACAAAGACATAGTTTGGTCTTACGCACAGTCACATTCGTTCTTTAATTGCGGAAACCCAGCGGAATGGGTTCACATGTGAGCACTCACTGTTTACTTTGTGAGGCATGGAATGGCCTATTCGAGAGATGCAGGTGTGGTATATTCTTCGCACGGTCGTGATACCCTGGAAGGCACGGCGTGGTATTGTGTAGAGTCACGTTAGTTTGTCTTCGTGTTCCAAATGATTCCGTTGAACAGTTCGCAAGGACAGGCACAGCCGTGAAGCCCGGAGAGGCATGGTTATGCCTTACACAGAGCCACATTCATGCATTTATTGCGGAAACCCAACGGTTCGACGGGCGTCTCCTCGTATTCGGGTGTGAACGCCACGTGGTGTCGCTCCGGAAACCCAATGGTCCGATGGGCATCTCCTCTGGTGACGCCACTCTAGCTCGTCGCCCGAGGCGAAGCTCCGGCTATTAAGCCGGACGGAGTCACGAAACCCTAGCCACATCCCCTTCCTCCCTTTGTCAGCCGCCAATCCATCCATTCCTCTTGCTGTTCTCTATCCCGACCGTCTCCACCATGGCTGGGTAGAAGGAGACTACTCCAGAGCGCCGTGTCCAGACGCGGGAGGAGATCCCGGCTACTGAGGGTTCCTCGTCTGTAAGTTCACTCTGCTTCTGCTTCATTCATTTTTTCTTTCTTTTGGCTACTTGATTTAGTTGTGAAACATGAATTATTGTGGTGAGCTTCCTCCTAATTTGATGAGGGTGTGTCTTGCTGATACTAATCTACAGTCAATTGGAGCTAGGGTTAGGCTGCGTCACAAACTCGTACAGAACTCCCCTGCCGTATAGTTAAGGAGCAACTCAGAGTCGAGAAAAAGGAAGGGAGCGGTGAGCGGGTTGTCGTCAGGAAGATCTAACAGCTCCCGTGGCGACGGTGAACTCTTGGGACCAGGCGATGGTTTGCACAAGCAGAATCATCTCGGAGGCGATCAGTCTGAGAGCTACGTTTGGGTCTTAGTTAAGCAGGATAATCTGGTGGACATCATCAACTACTGAAGAATCTGTACGAGAGTGAAAAGGCCGAGAATGATGAGCTGTTGTGGGTCGTCGAGGGCTGCAGGGAGTTCTGCGAGGAGAGCCGTCGTGAGATAGCGATGCTGGAGAAGAACCTCTATAGCTGGAAGGAGCTGTACGATGAGAGCAAAGCCAGCATCGCAGATCTTAGGTATGAGAAGGCGAAGCTCCTCATTGAGCACGACCAGCTGGTGGATGAATCAGAGGGTCTGAAAATGGAGATAGAGGAACTACGCGCCCAGCAACCCGACGAGAAGTCTCTGGGGACTAAGTCACACAGGCAGTTTCATCTCGGAGGCAATCAGCCTGAGACCTCCGTCTATGACCGGATGATTAAGGTAATGGACGAGACCATTGACTTAGTTAAGAAGAATAATGCGGTTGATGTCATCAAGTCCTGGAAGAGACATTACGAACTGGAGTCAGCTGTGAATGCTGAGCTGCTGAGGGCCGTGGAGCACTGGAGGAAGCTCTATAAGGAGAGCAAAGCCTCCGTCGCAGATCTTATGAATGAGAAGGTGAGGCTCCTCGTTGAGCGCAACCGGCTGGTGGAGGAATCAGAGGGTATGAAAAAAGGAGTCTGAGGGACTGCGCGCCCAGCAAACGAACAAGCACTCTCTTGGTACTAAGTACATAGCAGCGACCCTGACCGTTATATCTAAAGCTATTAAGTAGTGGACTAGAAGTTTCTTATTTTGTCTTGTGAAATTTTATTGTGTGGAACTTTTGTAACATCATGTCAACACTCAGTGTTAACTTTGTGAGGCACGGAATGGCCGATTCGACAGACGCTGTTTTTAAAAGCATGGGCGTGAAGTCTCTATAGACACGGTTCTGTACCAACTAGAGTCATGACTTGTGCACTCATGAAGGCGTCGACGTTCCTGGCTTTCTGTGTTTCGGGTCACAGGCACGGGCATGAAGCCCACAAAGGCATAGTGTGGTATTTTATAGAGTCATGTTCGCTTGTGTTTGTGTTCCGAATGATTCCGTCGACTCATTTAGATGAAGAGGCACGGACGGGAAGCCCATGGAGGCACGGTTTAGTATTACATAGAGTCACGTTCGTGCGTTTACTGCAGAAACACAACATAATTTGGTTTAGATGTGAACACTCACTATTTATTTTCTGAGGCAATGAATGGCCGATTCGAGAGACGCTCTTTTAAAATGCACGGGCAAGAAGTCTCTACAACCATGGTTCTGTACCAAGGAGCCACTGTCAAACGCATGGAAGTGAAGCCATGAGGGCCACGCTTTTAGTAGTACAAGAGGCACTTTATTAGCTGGCGTTGCTCCTTTGTTAGGCGCATAGTCGGGTGGCTGTAGAAGGCACGTTTTTCAAGCAGAGAACGAACGTCACAGTGCCCCGACAAGAAGGTGAAAGCATGGTTGTGCGTCTGTAGTGTCACGGCTTGAATCCTCGAGAGGCATCTGGGTGTGGCCTGTTGAGTAGAAACACGGTTGTGCGGTCACCAGAGGCACTACGTAAGGCCCCGGGAAACACGTTTGGGTGACCGTGGTGGTGGCTGCCTATGCCTCAGTTCTTTTCATCTCTCCTGTGTCGCAGCAGAGAGGCATGGTTGTATTCTTACAACATCCACCTTGATAAAGCAACTGCTGCAGAAATTTACAAGGAAACCTGTCGCCCTTATTATTTTTTCTCCGCTTAGTAATAAAAATACCTGAAGAAGCAAAATTTGTTCTGCTTAAATTTGTTTTGTTTCTATAACCGCACCAAATTAACTTACAAGCCGTTTTTATAACCACAGTACGAGGAAAACACAAGAGCTTAACTGAGGAGCAGAAACAGTGCAAGGGCTCAACTGCAGCTGCCTCTATGCGTATGGCAGGTACATACGAGAAGCACTACTCTACCTGCAACACAGGCACGCTTATACATGCATTGTGTGCATGACAGGTACATACGAGAGGCACTATCGTACATACAACACAGGCACGGTTACACATACATCGTGCTTCTCTCCATTGAAAAAATAAATCTACTTTATGTCTTTTTATCTTGGTGCCACAGCATTTTATAGTCCTTCGGCCTGTACAAAGCCGCAAAACTCCACATTTGACACAACACTAGATAAGAGTACGGACAGCTGTGCCTCTATTATCGAAAATGGAGAGGTCGCTCGTAAACTACAGACAAAGAGGCACACTTTTTCTCGCACATTTCCACAGGACTGGGGACTATGACATGTTGTAGCATCAACACAAAAAGACATAAAACTAGGTAGATTTTAGCAGTTGGGAGCTCCTTCATGGCTGCACACAGCACAAAAACAAACAAGCCTACACACGGTGCAAAGACTACAACGGTTGTCTGATAAAGTTTACATAAAACCCGAGCTCAAAAGATCGCAACAACATATAACTCCATAAACTTGAACAACTAACCCCAGACCTGATTTCAGCATCCACATCTGAATGGATCCATCAAATCCAGATATTCAACACTCATGTTTCTTAAATCCGGATGCACGTGGCTGCAACGTGATGATAATCTAAGACGAGCGCGTTTAGAAGCCTTTTTATGCCACTTCAGAACCCTTTGTTGCTCTTTGTAAAATACTCCCGTGAACTCTGCGGGAGGGGAAAGAAACTTAATGTTGATGATCTCCAGATCCTTTGCACTCAGAACAAAGAACATCGCAAATTCAATATAACTCCGGGAGGGAACATAATCTTCCAGCGTTACTGTCTTCAGACAAATGTCGTGATGTTTGAGAAACTGCCGGTGCTTACGACGCCATTTGTTCTTTTCACCATGACAAGTCAACCGTCCCTAAAATATACATGAAAGGTTGAAAATACTTAGCGTCTATAGAAAGAGATAGAGTCCATCGAAAACTAAATGAAACAATTAATTTTATGAGCTCCGTAACAAGAAGTTTGACAGACTTGTCTAGATATGGATGTATCCAACAATAAATCATGTGTAGATATGGGTGCATCCTTTCTATTCAAATTTAAGACAAGCATCTCGAAATAGAAGGAGTACTACAGTATGCACAATTCTGAAGATCCTCACCTCGACAAACAAGTTCTCCAGTTTTGGAAAGAATTGCAACAATTCAACGATGATGTCCACTTTATAAAACATGTAGATAAGCAAGGTCTTCATAGATTGCCGCATTGTTGTTGGACTCACTGCCCCCAAACGCTTCATGAAAATTAACAGAAGATGGATCACAAAACTAATAGAATAAAGGTTGGATGAAATAAAACTTGTTTCCTCTCAAACAAAATGAAGCTGGAAGTATTGTGAAAACTCAATACCGCAAGACACGTGAGACCACACGCATCCAGTTCAAGTGCAGATACAGCGGTTACCTCAAAGTCCTCACTCTGCATGAAGAATAGAACATAGATCATCAAATTAATAGAACAAACGTCGGAACAAGTGCAACCCTGTTCCAGTATCATGGAAAGTCAGTACCTCAAGACATGTGGAGGCAGACACGAACATGAATTCACCCAGCATCTCCAGTTTAGGTGAAGAGACAACGGTTATCACCGAGTCATCAATCTGACTATCGTGGATCAACCGTTGAAGCGAAGGTGCATCCTCAATAATGAGTTCGCCGTGTGCACAACAAATGCCAATGATTACAAGGTTAGATGTGTTTATTGTGATGCGACGACCTCCTCTACTGCAAACAAGCAACAGGAACTCAAGTGCAGGGCAACTAGAGTGGATTATACTTTGCAGCGAGACGTCTGATATATCAACTTCCACAAGCGAGAGTCTCTTGACCAGTGGTAGCTTAAGCGTCCCTACATAATTGTCTGGTATTTTGCAAAGAGCAAAGGCGAGGGTGTGGAGAGAGGAGGAAAACCGAAACACGGACTCCGGCCCTGAGGGTGTAGATGAAGTGCATACATCCAGTAGTGTGACCTCTTGCGTCAGGAATCCTGGGAACAGGTAGTAGAACTCAAGAACTTGGAGATTGTTCAGCTCTGAGGATCGGAGCCAGGCATCAACGGTAGAGGATATGCACCGTACATAGCACGCTGGGATAGAGAGGTGGCTAACCGAGCCCTCATGGCCGAACAGGATGGATTCCGGAAGACTGACAACATCAGCGACAGATTTTCGAGAGCGCTGAGTTCCGGAATAGCATTTGCGGACGCGCTCCTCGGTGAAGGTGGATAGCTTAGAGATGGCCTCGATATGAACTGTTTCAAAATCATTAAAAAGGCGAACGACAGAGATCGCGCGGCAGTAGAGATTCAGAGGAGCGGTGTGCCATAAAGGACGGCACTGACGTGCGAGGATTCGAGTACGGATGCCCTCCTTGATGGGGAGACGAGAGATGATCTCACCTAGGATGACCTCCTGGAGATCGCTCATGCGGTCTGGATGAGATCCCTCTTCTTCCTCCTCGGATTGAGGGGGAGCATGCTCGCTGCTTCCCTCCACTCCGACGACCAGCACACCACCAGAAGGCGGCGTCGCCGGTGGCACCACTCTCGCCCTCTTGGTGCTATGAGCAGCGCATTCCATCTGCACCTCCATTGCTGGGGTCGCGCCGCCCACGACCAGTGCATAGTGAGGTGGATCTGGAAAAATGGATTACAACCTGTCGATCCACGAAATGACTTAAATACCGAGGGGGAGCGGAGTGGTACAAATTAATTACCTCTCTTTTTTTACGGGAGGGTTCGGGTTAATTACTACTCGTAACAAGTAAATGGTAGATGGCTGCTTGAAACATTAAATACAGCGACGACTTTGATGGTATGAGATGCACTGTTGTACACGCAGACCAGGCACGGGAGTGCCCCTCCGTGTTTTAATTATTTACCACACACATTCATTAGATGAATCTGTTCGACGCCAGAAGCATGGTTCTACAATCATCTTGCCTCTGTGAGCTGCAAAATTTTCCACGGGCACGTTAACCATGAAGTCACTAGAAGGACCATTTCAAAGTTATGGAGATTCAAGTCCATGCCTCTGCCTTGCAGATGATTCTGCTAAAACGCTCACCGACAGAAGCAAGGAAGTGAAGTGATGGTAGAGGCACGGTTTGTCATGTACCAGACACACGGTCCTGCCTTCGGCATTGTAGATACGACACGCACTGTTCTACATGCCACACAGGCATGGCCGTGATTCCGCGTGCTTCAGTAGCATGTAAAGACGTGAGTCTCTCACAGGAAACGCGGTGAACCTACTGCCAGGCACTATATCCATTTGTGAAACAGAAACACAAACACAACCGTGACCCGTTATGTTTGAAATCTTTGCATCACAGAAGCACGACGTGAAGGCACATGAGGCACGGTTCGACACGCATCGCAAGCACGGTTATCTGATCTATATTACAATTACTTAGAGACATGCATTCATTATAGAAGAACGGCCGTGAGGACAGGCGAGGCATAGTTACCAAGAAAGCCAATGTTATGCGTCCCCCAGAAGCACGACCTAGATTCTGTGCTTCAAATGTTTCCGTGTAATGACAGTGGGCGTGACCGTGAAACCGTGAGAGTCACGGTTGAACACTTACCAGTGCCATGGCCGTGGCTACTTGCCCTTCAGTTATTTTTATCTCTCTGTGTCGCAGCAGAGAAGCATGCTTCTATACTTACAACATCCACGTTCAGAAACCCACGAATGCGGAAAATAATAAGGAAGCATGTGCCTCTTATATTTCTCTCCACTGAGTAAAAATACATAAATAAGCAAAATGTGTTCTTATTTAAATTTGTTTTGTTTCTATAACTGCAGCGAATTAACTTACAAGCCATTCTTATAACCCCAACACGAGAAAATAAACATTTGACACCCGCCCACCCTCCTCGCCGATCAGTTGATGTTTCATCGCTCCACATGCGGTCTTGTTTTTGAATCTTCAGCTATCCATTCTTCCTTCTCCACCCTTGTGCGTAGCTATTCAACCTATTTACCTGTAATATTAATATACATAAAAACCAAAAAACAATGAGAAAGATGACGGTCATCACTATTTTTGCTTATGTCCTGTTTAAGCTGCATTATTACCTTTTAATTTTTTATTCGTACTGTTCTCTGGTACCAAACAGTCTCCATTCAGATCTTTCCTTTCTAGAAGTGCACTGGGCAGATTCCGTGCCTTGTCCCGGGCTTCCCTGCGCGCATTCTGTCAGCCTGGCTTGTGTGATGTTGGATTCTGGCGTAGACGCGAGACTTTGGTAAATGTTGGCTCTTGTCAGTGGGGTGGTAGGAGTTGCTGGCGTTTGCCGTCTTCCTCCTGGGCTTGGAGTGCATTCTCCTGAGCCGTTTGATGTCCTCAATGGTGTTGTCAGTGTTGTCGGCCATTTCATTGACATAGCCCTCTTCTCCTACTGCAATTTCCTCTTCTCCTCTTCAATCCTCATCCTCTCCTAGACTTCTGGGTTTCCCTGGCAGTTTGTTTTCCTGTGACCCTTTTCTCCACAACGGCCGCACTTGGATGTAGCTTTGTTGCCTTTTCCTTTCTTCTCAGAACCAGCTTTGATTCGATCTCCTTTTTGCGTGCCCTTTGAGCCACTCATGGGAGGGTTTTTGAGAGTTTCGGCAAGAATGCATGTGTCTAGTTCCTCAGCAAGTGCCGCCATGACATTTATTTTCGTATCTTGTGTACACTCGCACAACACACTGTATGCTTTGTCTTTTCTGCAAGCATGTGAACAGATATCCAACAACTCAGCATAAGCGAGGCTGAATCTCATAGTTTCATCATCTTGTGCGGTCATGCTATTATCTTGACTTGTAGACAGGACTTTCAAACTCTCTGATAGATTCTTAGTCCATCTGGGGATGATGAAGGATTTTGGAAGATGATTGACCATGCCTGTTTGGTCCATCACCTTAAGCACATGGCAGCACTGAATGCCATCCCTACTCATTTTCTTGCAGCTGCAACTGTATATTTCCTTTTGCTCATCGACATCTACCCTGAACCCAGACCTATCAAATTCCTCGCCCGAATATGGTTTCCACACTTTGTTCCAGGCTCAATAATCCTTTTTAGAAAATATTGCCTCCCCTTTGCCAGGTCAGAGAACTTGTAGTATGTCCGATTCCGTAGCTCCAGCTGGAATTTCCTGAAAATTTCATTTGTGTATATTGCACTTGCTTCTGTTTCAATCGGAAAACCCGTCTCTCGTGATGGCGTCTTCTTGATTGTTCGGTGTCTTTTCTTGTCAAGCATGGCAAGGCAAGTTTGCTGAATGATGTGATATGCACCAACAAACCTTGTTATAGTGTCCTTGTGGTTGACATAATTCTTCCACATTGAATTTGTGCTCTCACTACGTGTGGTTGTTGACGAGAAAGGATAGAAGCAGTCCTTGAAGTGGGCCGGCACCCAGAAATTTCAGAGTTCCCATAGCGTGTTCAGGTGTTTGTTGCCTTCTGCCTTGTGCAGAGAAATTGGTGCTTTCCAAGAACGCTCAAACTCATCATGATCTAGTGAGTTTTTGACGATTCGAAATAAATCATCAGACATCCCTGGGTGTTGCGCAAACACTGCTGCGTTATTTTCCTTCATGTTCTTCCTAATATGCCACCAGCAGAACCTGTGTCTTCATAGCCTGGTCCTGGTCTGTTATTATGTATTTCAGCTCTTTTCCTCCCATTGCCTCGACAAACATGCTTAGGAGCCATTTGAATGACCCTATTTTCTCATCCTTTAAAAGGCCTACTCCAAACAGGACGGTCGACCCATGGTTGTCGACACCTATAATTGGTGCAAATGGCAAGCCATATATATTCGTAAAGAATGTCGTGTCAAAAGACACGTAATCTCCATATAGATCATAATTCATCTTTCACAAGGAGTCTGTCCAGAACAGGCTCCGCACTGTATTGTTGCAGTCTGTCTCTTGCACGTGGTGGAATCCGCCCTCTTCCTCTGCATATCGGCAAACAGTTTCATGGTGTCCTCGATATCAGTATTGCGCTCTCCAGCCCTGTCCTAGCATGCAATGTTGCCTATGTCAATCATGTCAAACATAATTTCTCGCCTCAGTTTCCCCATCGCAGTAAAAATCTGCATAACCTTCCATGGCTCTAACCTTGCCTTCTCCAGCACTTGTATAAAGAATTTCTCCTGAGGTGTCATCTTCTTATAGCATCTCATGAACTTCAGCATCCAATCAGATGGGTGAAGTTGGTGGTTGTGCTCTAGGCGTACGTTCTTCAGGTACCATTTCCTCCTATCTGTATCCCTCTTCGCTGTTATTTGGACTGGGCACCCTCTCCTGATCAAGCAGTTGCTCCTTCTCTCCTTAACAAGTCTCTCGGTTGTTTTATTCTGCCCTTCCTTGGTGCACTGGAACACCTTCTTGTCAAGCTCCCCGTCAAATATCGATCTTCTGCTCGTTGATCGCTTCACCACAAAGCCAACCCTTCTCGCATATCTATTGAAAAAGAAGAAGCCCTCATCCAATGATCCGAATGGCATACCACCCTCTGGTTCGAGCGCTTCAGTGACCTCCTTAATCATTGGGAATATGCCTTCTTTGAACATGTCATCCATTTCTTTCTCTTCAATCATCGGCGGCGCCATGATGATGCTGTCTACCGTGTCTTCGTTCGTCTCATCGCATTCACTTCTGACGGCATCAGTTTCATGGCCAGCCACAGGTCCATTTACCACAGAGCTGTTGCTGCTCTGTTGTTTGTCACATGTAGGAGAATCGTTTCTACATGCCACGGTGAAATCCATAAATGATTCTGCTTCCCCACTGTCGCCTTCTGCAATGCTGCTCCTTGTTTCTCTGGCACTCGTGCATCCAAGGGACTGTGCTGCTTCTACCATGCCATCTGTGCTACCGTGATGGATGCTGCTATATACTACTTGCTACTGTCGATGTTGTGTTCCCTTCATGGTCACTACTAGGGAAATGCTTATACACAGGAGCTCACCAGTAGAGCTTTTTATAAGGAAGCACTGCTACTAAATAGCAGTAGCGCTTGGGCAGAAAGAGCGCCACTACTATGCATATAGCAGTAGCACTGTTCTTATAAAACACGCTACTACTATAATTGCCAGACCGTTGCAGGCATGCTAGGTATACTAGTAGCGCCCATACGTAAAAAGCGCTACTGCTATTGTACATAGCAATAGCGCTTTCCTCTAACCAGCGCTATTGCTAAATTCAGTCCCCTCCAAAGACCAAAGTTTAGTCCCACCTCACTCCGCGAATAGAATGTTTACCACCTTAAATATGGTGCTTCTCAAACTATCACAACCACTTGGTCTTCATTGTACTCTATGTGTAGGATCTGTGGCAATATGAATCTTCGCCGGTTCCTAAACCGGCGAAGATTCATACTGACAATATAGATTCTACACAAAAAGATCAATGATGACCAATGCTTTTTTTAATTTGATGCTTTTTTTACATGCTAATGATCATAGCCTTAGTAGTAGTGCTGGTTCCACAAAAACGCTACTGCTAATGATCATAGCAGTAGCGCTTGTTGCATTAAAGCGCTACTGCTATGGATCTTGGTAGTAGGGGTGGTTGCGGACTAGCGCTACTACTACGTGTACCTTATCCACACCACGGCCCGCGCGCGTCCTCACTCTCCCCCTCACACTCTCACTCGCCCACTCCGCCGCGCGCCGTCGCCCGCCGTCGCCCGCCGTCGCCCCCAAGGTATCTGCCTCCCTCCCTCCCTCCTCCTCTCGCCGCCCTCCTCTCTCCCTCCTCCCACGGCCCTTCTCTCTCCTCCCTCCTCACGTCGGCGGCCCTCGCTCCTCCCTCCTCCCTTGTCTAACCGCCGCCCTGCTCCCTGCTCCCTCCTCCCACTGCACTCCTATCTCCTCCCTTCCCCAGCCGCCCGAAGCCCTCACTCCTCCCTCCTCCTCCTCCTCCCACTGCCCTCCTCTCTTTGTATAAAAATTTAGGTATAAAATTTTTTAGTAATAGAAATTTTTAGGTACAGAAATATATTATGCTATATGAGATTATTTTAGTAAATGTAGGTTTTCTGAATAGAATTGAAAAAATAAGTAAATGTAGGTCTTTTGAATAGAATAGGAATTTTTCTAAGTTATGTGAAATTAGGGCATTTTTCTATGATTCAAGAAGTTGACAGTAGTTAAAAAACCAGGGCATTTTTCTAGGATTTATGAGGATATATAGATAGATGGATGGATGGACATATGTTAGTCCTAGAACTAGGGTATTTTTAGTAAATGTATGTAGGTCTTTTCAATTTTTAGAGTTAGAACAAGGTATTTTTATTAAATGGTAGGGCTAGAAGTAGGATGTTTTAGACATAGGGTTTAACTAAGTCCTAAGATGAGGATAATAATATTTTTGTTTATATTTTGTTTTTGCAAAAATAAAGGAGCCCCTACATCATCCCCGCCGTCGTCCCCGTCATCGACCACCTCCGACCTCGAGGTGAGAAAGAGCGCTATCCCCATGTCGATGATGATGTAGATGTTTTGATAGTTGTAGTAGAGTAGAAGCTACATGAGTGGCCTAGGTTTGCAGGGAACACATCATAGTGCGGCCTATGTTTTGCCGGAGTGTTGATTAATTTTCATTCCGGCAAATTTCAGGCGCTCGATATATGTCCCTTTTAGCAAAGGTCATACCGGATTTTCCCGTGAATTTTGGCATGACTTCTTCTAGAATATGTAGGAAATATCGAGTCACTCGGATTTTGTAGAAAGATAATTAAACAACATTTCGGGTTGACTTTAAGTCTGTCGAGGCTCCATACATGACAGTCAACAAATGAGTGAGGGAGAAAGTCTGCACCATATATGAGAGAAGAATCCCGACTGTTGTCGTGGGGGTCGTTTCTCCTTCTTCTCCTTGTGCTAGACCTTTGTTATACACTAGGGGAAGCAGGAGTAACGACTATCACCGACGGTCGAAAAATCAGTGAGGGAGTGTGTCCACCATATATGAGAGAGGACGAAGAATCCCGACTGTTGTCATGGGGGTCGTTTCTCCTTCTTCTCCTTGTGCTAGACCTTTGTTATGCACTAGGGGAAGGAGGAGTAAGGACCATCACCGACGGTCGCAACTATCAGAGAGGAATCAGTGAGGGAGAGTCTCCACCATATATGAGAGGACGAAGAATCCCGACTGTTGTCGTGGGGGTCGCTTCTCTTTCGTTCCCGTGTGCTAGACATTTTGGTGTAATGCACTTGGGAATGGAAGGAGGAGCGACCATCACCAGCGATCGAATGTATAGACCACGTGAGCTGAGAGTTTTCAAGAAAAGACTCAACAGACCGATAGTCAACCCGTGATGAATAATAATGATCTAATTTAGTTTTTGTGGTACATATATTTAATTGTACAAGTTTAATCTTTGAATTATGAACATAGGAAATGTCGTCGTCGGACGACGAATGTCTCCCGGAGTGCGACTGGTGCGGCGACGACTGGGGTCTGTGCGACAGGCCTCACCTGGTAGAAGGTCGGCACTTCAGCATTAAGCTCCAGCAGACCTTCGATGTTGAAACGGTACGCAACGATGACAAGTGTTTTTTTTGTAATTAAGCACGACTTCTGCTTCTTCAACGTGTAATTTTCGTCTTTTACAATTCGACTAGCTTATCCCATGCCATACAAGACGCTATGTCTTGGAGAGGATGGATTTTGAAGATCATGAAAGTATGGAAACAAAGATAGTTCAACTAAGGACCCATCATGGTATGGATTTTGCTGTAAATTTATACAATTCTGAGAGTGTATCCCATTTTGGTTGCCCGAATTGGGAAGCACTTTGCAAGATGTATGATTTTCATGAGGGTATGCTTGTCACCTTGGATCTTGGTGATCCTGACATCGACAAAGATAATATGGACATTTGGGTCCTTGTTGATATGCTTCCAATTCTACCACTATGTGAGTTTCTCAAACATAGTTATTAAGTAATTTATATTGTTTATTTCAAAATAGTTGACTGCTTATTTACATTGATAGCTTATTTTCATTCTTCAAAGAATGTACGAAAGATGGTAGATAGAACCTACTACACCGATGGCACAGAATTAACTTATCAGGAGAAAGATCATCTTATCTCATTTATTATTGATGTTGAGAATTACAATATCAATTATCATACTCCTGCACATTATGGTCAATATGTGCCACTAGTGCACGTGTTGAACTACGGTAACATCTATGGAGATGGCATGGTAAGATTTTTTACTATTACGACATCCGTGCATCTTTTGCACAGATTCTTCTAAAGCTAAACTACATTGCTAACTACGACATTATTACTATGTTTTTCAATAGAAAATCCCGAAGGATTGTGTGCCTCATCTCATGCTTCCGAAAGGTCACCTTGATGTTATGAGCTTACGACCAGGTCTACCTAGGCTTCACTACTGTCCATACCGGATTTCTAAAACCGATGAAGACATGACAATCAAAGCATGGAAAAAATGTATGGACAATCATACGAAGCTACTTGGAACCAACATTGTGCGAAGCACAAGAATTGGAGACAGGATAGTCTCCATCCTCCATAATGGAGAGTCAGGGCCTATCTTGTTTTATTCTATTTTACCTTAGAGAGGGTAGTTAGGTCCTAGCTAATACTCATGATCATGTGCTAAGAACAATTAAGTATGGTTGGTTAGATGACTATGATGATGATGAGTATGACTTGTTATTATGATAATGAGTAGAAGTTGTATGATGATGATGAGTAGGACTTGTTATTATGATACCAATGATGGGTTATTTATTATTATGATGATGCATGATGCTAAGTTATTATATGAGCATGATGAGTTATTATATATATATCAGTGGGTGAAATGAACATGGATTAGATTCAACTGGAGGCAACATGTCGGGCACATCGAAAGTACTATTAATCCAAACTAGATCAAGTTTGGATTAGTAGTACTTTCGACATGCACCACATGTTGCCTCCACTTCAATCTAATCCACGTTCATTTCACCCACTGTTATATATAATAACTAATCATGGTCATAAAATCGTATGATGAAAGTACTGTATATAAAACCTATACAAATACAACGACAATAAGCTGCATTTCCAAAAATACAGAAAAATTTAGAAGTAGCACTTATCAGAAGAAACGTTACTGCTACATACTATTATCAGCAGCGCTTTCCTCCAACCAGCACTACTGATAACTAGGTATAGCAGTAGTGCTGGAAAACCAGCGCTACTGCTACCAGTTAGCTATAGCGCCTTACTGGTGGCGCTTGTACAAGCGCTACTAGTAGCTATAAAACTAGCGCTACTACTAGGGTTTTCCCTAGTAGTGGGTGGATGGAGGACTATGATATTTCTTTGCCTTATCTGTTATCCCCTCCGCCAAGTCCTGAACACATGGCATGAAACAAAATTAGATGTCCAGAGGCTGTTGAAGCATATGCGTTTTTTAAATTTCAAAACAACATGTTTATATGATTCATCAGGGCTCATCTGGTATACCAAAACCACACCCGTGCCTCTTCTCCAAGTATAAGTGGTATACCAGAGGCACTATTCACATTTTACCCAGCAGCACAGATGTGACCATGCTACACATACATTTGGACTAGAGGCACAGTTGTGCTTCTGTTTGCACAATACAATTAGAGAGGCACAACAGTGCTTCTGGTAGCATCCTATACAGGAGAACAACTGCACATACATCCGGACCAGACGGATAGGCATGCTCCTGTTTGGCACTTTACCCTGTTCTTGGAAAAAACTGTTTGTGTGGTGAATTGAAAAAGCATAGTTGAGATGTCACCTTTGTTTTCTCATGCCTCTCTTGTCCAGCAAATCTTGGCGACATCATCCATGCATTGGTGATTTCGCTGACGATTCTGAATGCCATTGGAGATCCTTTGGAAGGACCCCTCATGTTGAACGCCATAGCTGATCCTTACAAAGGCCCTTGCCTTATGTTTTCAGTGAGCCGTGGACTGCCGTGATGCTTGCTTCCTTGCTCGTAGGCCTGCGTGTGCAATATATTATAATTTAATATACCATGCGAAAACACAAAAAAATTTGCTCACAAAAGAAAAATACATTTGCTTTAAATGTTGTTGCGTGTTCGTATTTGCTGTCACCTGTATTGCTTTCTAGTGCTGCTGTACGGTAAAGTTTCTTCCTCCTAAGTTTGATTTTGTCGTTGGGCTCTTCTTTTTTGTGCAAACCATACTCAATCCTTCAACATCAATGCTTTTGTTGCCAATGATCCTTCTACTAGCATCAATGGAAATTATGTTACCCTGTACCTCTTCATTATGATCGCCTTCAAATGTTGGGCCATCACAACGCCTGCTCTGCGCCTTTGCGGACATCTGTGTCTTAAAACCACAAAATCATTAGATGCACGTGCGAGTATTACGAAGAATTAGCACGTAAAACTTCCACGCATGTTCAAAATTGGGTTTGAAGTTTTCGTCGTTACCTACACAGTCTGGTTAGTGGAGTTCCTGCTACTTAGAATACTCCTCTTCGCAGGTGTCTGTTGCACACCATGCTCCTGGTTGGGACGTTTGCCAAGAACTTGTATCTCACTCTTGACTCCAATTATTCCCGCCCGCATGGCATGTGCCTGTTGGACGACATCTGCATCCTTTTTCTTCTTCTCGCTTTGTAGCACTTTCTTTTTCTTCCACCTCTCGAGACTCAGCTTCAGAGTACATGCACAGGATAAACAGATATTACAGCATTCAACCAGGAGATATTCATCATTTTTTTTTGTTATTGATCTACTCTTTGGTGTTCAGTGGTGGCACCTTGACAGCATACATTGCAGAAATGAAAGACCAAATAACCCCAAACGCTAATGTTCAACTGCATTAGTATTACCTTCCTTCCATAATCCTTGCCAATGTCGTTCAAAGACCGACCGTCCCTGTTGTCCTGATCAGATGATGCAGTCCTGAACATCTGCCGGAAAAAGAGACGTATTAAAAAAAAGTTATACACCTGCAGCATCAGTGTTGTTACCTTTTCCAAGTCGATCACAAACGTTCTTACTAACCTTTTACAATTACCATACAATAGAGATAAATTTTTAGTTCTATAAAATTGAGATATATATATATACATATTTTAATTTTTAATTACACTGCAACCTCAACCAAAGTGAGATCCTGATGCTACTTTGGTAGTGCATCACTTAACACAAGATAACCATGAATCCTAACAAAAGGAACAAGCTGATATTACAAGGATGAGAGTACACAAAACAAAAAACAAGCTCAAATCAGGGTTGCAGTGTAGAAACAAACAGTTTTATTCTATGAATCCCGACCACAACGAATTCATCAACAACATAGAACCAAGCAGTTTTATACTATGCATTCCAACCTCAGGGATTTCATTAACACCGCCACAGTGATTCTAAGCAATAACAATTAGGGAACAAAATTTCTGTCTGCAGCTTCCCGAGGACCAACTTAGGCAGTAACATCATAATATTTTTTAACAGAAGCGCAATGTTGAATTAAGAACCACACTACCTACTGCCGTAAAAAAAGGACTCGGAAACTGAAAAAGCATCCAGCATGTACCACGACAACATAGATATAATGAAGTGAGGTTTTGGCATAGACCCAAAACCAGCATCGCGAAAATTGAATCTCGTGTACCAGGAGTCGCCACGCGAAGGTGCGTTGATAATTTTTTTACTAACCTTCGATTGCCGAATCATATGCACTGATTGTTTGGAACTGACACCTTTCGAATTTTGGGGGGGGGGGGGGGTCTGCTTCCCTGCAGTTTGTGAGCGATCTCCTTGGATAATTTTGAATCTAGAGAAGAGAGAGAGAGAGAGAGAGAGAAAGAGAGAGAGCCTGCTTTGATTTTTTGCATGCAGCAAAAGAATCACCTGATAGGTGGGGTAAGTTTTGCGGCGCATGAGAGATGCACATGTTTTTCGGCATGATGAGATGTGGTAGGTCAACTTCACTTCACCGTCGAACTGACAAGTGGGCTCTCAATTACTACTTCCTCTAAATCTCTCACTAACTTGTGGGGTCGACCGTATATGAGTTCTAGGACTACCTCCATTTGGCGTGAGAAGATGTGGTAGGTGGACTTGATCGTCGTACTGACATGTGGGCTCTCAAATAGTTCCTCTAAGTATTTGACTAACTTGTGGGGTCATCCGCAGATGAGTTCCAGATCTCTCTCCATCTAGCGTCGGTGGCGACAGGTGAAGGATATTCTAATTCTCCAAAGGAAAACATACATTCTCGTCGTGATCCCTCCACAGCCCTCGCTCTTCCCTGAAAAATTATCGGTCTCCTTCATCTCACTCGCCGTGGATCTCCTGCTCAGGTAATCCATTGCTTCCTCGCCATGATTATCCCACCAATTCATCGTTTGAACAAAAAAATTATGATGCTAGCAATTCCGCGAGCTGGAGAGACATCGCATGTGCGCAACACCGCAGGTGGGGCGCGATTTAAATATCCATTTCGGATCCAATTATTTTCCGCTGGTCCGTGCTCAAACTGTTGCGCCTTGTCAACGGGAGAAGGGTTATGGATTTAAAATTCGGACTCTGATGACCTCTCTTTAATCCTGCCAGCTGCATGTTTGCACCGTGGTTTTGCTAAGTTGAGTTATATTTCAAGCCATGCAAAACTTAAGGACTCTCGTGACCACAGATTAAATTAGTTGCAGAGCTCAATGAGACTGCAGTCAAAATTCTCTATGCTGATCCCTATCATGAGGTCATAGGTCAAATGATTGTATAGATCTGCAATTTAGATGAGGGATCCAAAGGACTTACTTTTGTTTTTTCAAAGCAGTTACTAACTCAGAGTTAGAATCCGTCTTAGCTAACCGAGCTGTTGATGATGGTCTCACATGGCCTGCTAACAACTGTCTTACGTAGCTAACCTGGTAACGATGATGTCTCATGACCTCTTATGTAGAGTTCGATGAGATGGACTCCACCCCACAGCTGTCGGAGACTCAGTCTCAGTCTGTCGATGGCACAGAGATTGTCACGCAAGATTTCATGGTTCATGACCAACTAGAGATAGAGAGACTAATGATCGAGTTAAAACGTGCAGTGCACAAAAAGCTTGTTGAGAAGTACAGGCGAAAGAAGCAGCTTGCTGCCTCGAAGTAGGTGTTTATTTTCATGCTTCTCGTGTGTGTCATTGAAATTTCTTTGGAAATCAATGCCTCTCATTCTAGTTGCCTTTTTAATCACGGCTTAAATATTGTGTAAGTTTTGCTGACTCGATGTTTATATGTAAGCTTCTCCCAGAAAAGCATGTGCTTCAACAATACATTTGTTAAAGGTCATTTCTTATCTTTGTCCACAGGGCTGTTACAATGGCTGAATATGAAGAAGAGTTCATCACAAAACTGAGATTGCAGAAATTCATTACTGTCTGTGAGAAGTTAACAGAACCACAAAAGCAGCTTCTCAGAGATATTGGTTGTGGATACCTTCTAGATTTGTGCTGCCGCGAGCTTCCGAGGTGTTTCGTTCGCTGGCTTGTCCGCTATTTTGATTCCCCATCCAAGTGTTTCATACAGCCTAGTGGATACAGATTCTTTATCAACTCTTACACCGTGCACCGGATCTTAGAAATTCCACTAGGGGGGGGGGGGGTAGATTATCCCTAGAAAATGCTCAGAAGCTTTCAGATGTCAGGCTAAGTCTGAGACTCGGTGTGCTGGGCACGCTCCAAACATCAGAGAGTTAAATTATCTCATGACCTCGGAGCTGACAGGAGAATTGTTTCAGTGGGTTTTTGTGATGTTTGCGACAGCGGTGTTTCTATGCCCAATGACATATGAATGCGTTAGCCCCAACTACTTAGCCGCTCTTGAAGGACCAGCAAGTAACATATCATCGTATGATTGGTCCAATGTTGTCACAGAGAAGTTGGTGGCATCACTCTAGACCTTCAAGGACAAAGGATTCACAGGCACCCTGTGTGGCTGCCTCCTGATTCCAGTGGTTCGTTCATTAACTTGTATATTTCTTTATACCCAGAAGCAGCTACAAGAACATGATTCATTTTTACCTCTTCCCCCCTGGCAGATAACGTATTTTGAGTACCTAGATACGAAGATTATGGACCTGAAATCTGATACTCCTGCAAGGCTTGTTATATGGGATACAGTGGCCATTAAGAATTATGCTAACATAGACAGCCTGTCAACAGAGGAAGGAATTTTTGGGAAACATGTGGTGAGTGAACTTTTCATCATTTTCCTTTGGTGAAGTTTTCAACTCAACATAATGATTTAGCTGCCATATATTAATTTGACTTGATTGTCATTGTTTCCTTTCGCATGGAAGCTGAAAGATATTAGGTGCACGCCTTTCCACCCACCGCCTGGCTTTGAGGGGCCATTTTTTTCAAATGAGTCCCAGACTAGAGGCCTACATAGAAGAATTTGTGCCTCAAGAAAAATTTTGTTCCGTAAGTGATTTCTAGCTTGTGCACTTGATTTATGTTTGAAATGATGTTCTCTAAGTTTTTACGAAACAGATACATGTCCTCCCTGCATTAGCTAATGTGTGCTACCATGATGCTTATAGCTCCACTTCCCTGTGCGGGTTAGACATACTTCATAAAGTAGGTTACGAGTCTTTGTCCAGTTGGTTTCCTGTGACTGTTGGAAAATGTAACCTATGGTTACTATAGTGTATTAGGTGTGCTTCCTGTAGTACGTTAGCTGTGCTTTTGTGTTAAATATAGCAGTGCTTCCCTGCGGTGGTAGGTCAACCATGCTTCATACAGTACGTTGGGTGTGCTTCGTCCAATACGTTTGTTGTGCTCCTTCAAGGAATGTGTTGACTATGATTCATTGACTTTGTTAGCCGTGCTTCCCGCAGCACATCATGTGTGCTTCTGTGCACATTATACCTGCCTTTTCTGCAATTCTTGACAAAACGTACAGTAGGTCAGAAGTTATTTTTCATTTTCGGTATTAATAATTTCTGATGTTCTTTTTTTCAATTCCAGGCCAAGGTGAAAATTGTCAAAGTTATAAATGAAATGTACACAAAACTTTTCTCCCTGTTTCAACCAGTTCTCGAGGAGAAATTGGAGAAGGTCCTCTCTCTTGGTAGGGATCTTAGTGCAAAAGAAATCAAGACCTGCGATCGGGGCGTTTATTGTAACTTGCAACAGGACAACTCGAATGAAAAAGAAACTTTTTCATCGCTCCCATCAACATATTCTACACTTTCTTATTCTAGTAGAACAAGCAGTCAAAGTTCTTCTAGCAGTGGCTCGACCAGTGTCCTTCACGCCACATCATACTCCCTGGAAAATTTAAAGGGTTGCTACGACACTCCTGACCCAGACTCACAGAATTTGTACGACAAGGAACAGTCCCATATTTACCTATCTTCACTCCTAAAATCATCTACTCAGATTAAGTTGCTGCTGGAGGTGAACGAGATCGATACAACAAAGAGGACATTGATGAACAAGCCAAGATTCATCTGGATGAAGTGCATTACCATTTGCACAACTGCCTTGATGGCTTGCCGGTTCATGTGCTTCGTGTCAACATCTAAGATGTTGGAGAGCGGGGCAATTATACTAATAGGTGAAAATTCATCTGAGTTTTCTGTACCGACTAAAACCCACAATTCTAGATGATCTACAGACCACAACTCTCTAACAAACCCACTGGAGAAGCTCTTGGAGAAAACAGCAAAACGTACTGCAACTGAACCATCAACCTCGCACTCTGCGGTTGGCAAACAATTACTGACTAGTCCAATCTCAACCGAGACACTTGGAGCACCCGTTTATCTGATTGGGCAAACATCACCAACTACTGCATGGTCCGGTGGTTCTGCTAGCGCTCACAACAACTTTTCAACCAACACAAAGAGCCTCACTGTATCGGAACCTGCACCCAAGTTACACATTGTTACTGAACAACATTCTTCTTTGCTGCCAGAAGCTAAGGTCCATGTTGTTTCAACTTTGAGAGATGAGAAGAACATTGCTGAAACTAAATGCTCTAGAGCTAGTTGCTCCCTTGCTCCTACAGTAGCCATCCCTAGTGATTCTAGCAGTGGTTCTGGCACAATACTGGACACGGAAAAGCACTTCCATCCACTAGTGATGCTCCATTCACTGCTGCCGCATCTATCGATGCGAAAGACAATGTCATTGCAGAAGAACATGAAGAATGTACCAAGCAACCACATATTGATCCCACAGGCTGCGTCCCTGTTACCACAAGCGCACGTCCGCCAAAACCGGAAGCACAAATGGCAGCTCACAAGAGGTCCTTACAGCAGTCAAAAGATCCAGGAAACGAGAGTACGACGCCTCGTAAGAAAAGAGTTAGGATACTGGAGCCTCCACATAATTCAACAGAAACTACAACCAATCAACCAAGCAGATGCCTCCTTGATTGTAGATTCATTGATGATGATAAAATATGGTCTGACCCATCTATCTATGAACAACTTGATAGGGTAATTGAATAAAAGAAGAAGCAACCCTTTGCTAGCCACGTACCCTCCCAACAATGCCAACCTGATACTCTCTCACACTTGGCCAAGAATTCAAGCTCATCAGCGTGATCTTCCATTTCTTACAGTCCAGAGCCACCTATGCCCAGCAGATCAGGCTCAATGTCAGGCGGTACTCACCTCTCACAGGCTTTTGATATGTCATACTCTACAGGTTTAACTCAAACTGTCTTGTCCGAAAGATTGCCAGCAACTGCTTTGTCCCAACACTGCCACCAACCAGCTCCTAGTTTCAAAACCCACTTCTACCAACGTCCTAGTGCTCAGAATAACGGCGGTTCACACAACAGCCAGCACTCACCTTATGCAATGAACAACCAAAGTCACAAACAGTACCAGCAACAAACCCCTATCTCTAATGTCTACTACTCCCAACACAATGATGTTCAGAATAACAGCGGGCCGCGGTGCTGACAGTGCCAACCTCAAAAGCAGAACCATTAGCAACCATGCAGAGGTGAGTCTCATGGGCAAAGTTGCAGTGCCTTACAACCACAGTTCAACAGAATACAGTATTCCAGCCATCCTTTGCAGCATTTAGCAACAAATATTCCTTCGATCTCAACCAGTCATCCAACTGTCAGTACATCAGCACTGCACATGCAGCAACAACCACAAGGCCCAATGGTCTGAAGAAACAATAATTATAATGAGGGCCATCTGCAACTCTGTAATGGTCAAATGAACTCCGGCGGTCATGTCTTCCATCCTCATCAACATCATTCTCAGCTAGAACAGACTCGATTCACTGACCCAGCGAATGACGATCATGAACACTGTCAAGTTTTGGAAATAAGAGATTCTACAATCGAGGAGAGAGATGTGTATGAAACTATCGTCGACAATACGCCAGGCATTGGTCAAAGATACGATTGTGCCTGAAGCTACCATATTCAAGTGTTTCGGCTCGATTCTTCTACTACTGTAATTGAATACTCATCACCTCTAATGCTAAATAAGAAAATCATACGATTTAAAATGATTTTTTTTTTGCAGCAAGAGGATATTCTTCGTCGAACCACGTTGGGCCGATCATCGAACTTTAGGTTTGTCAATGAAGATATATGGATATATCAACACATTCGTGGTCGACGCTTACTCAACGTTGCTAATGAAAGAACAGTTTAACGGACCGCCAACTAATTTGCACAAGCATATAATGTGGATGGACACTTCTGTAAGTTCTTGCTTCTGATAAATAATAATAATAATAAACCACATTTACTACTACTACCACACTGAGTGACACAGCTTCAATTTTCTGCAGGAAAAATTTATAGTTCTAGGTGCAAGCACTGAAATACTGAAGAAACACATTGTAAAAAAAACTGTTGGGTACATGCTGCCCAACAAATGTAACATCGTGAGTTGACCCTACTCACTCTATTTGTCCAGTGTTCATCTTCATTTCTACCAGTTTTTGTTGTTACACTGATATTATTTCCTGTTCATTGTTTTAGATCTTAATACCTGTGAGAAAGAAACCACATTTTATGTACCTCATCATCGTGAATTTTGCAATGCGTCGCTTCGAAATTCTGTGTCCTTATATCAATTGTGATGGTATAAAGGAACATTCAGACATTGTCATCAAAAACTTCGAGAGAGCCAACCATTCTGCTTACAACACCCATCCGCACACCATAGCCTCCTTTCGTGTTAAACCTGTGCAGAGTGTATGTAACTCAGAAAGAGAGTGAGTTTCTTGTAACTGTAGCTCTACCTCACCATCCTTTTTTTGTTCTACTACATATCCAATATCCACTGTTCAGCTTCTAATCAGTAATATAATGCTCTCAATTTTCAGGGATGACAGTGGTATTTACATCATGCATTTGATGCCGCTCATTAGTTTCAATAATAATGCATTTTTTATCAATAGTGTAAGTTCACTCTCATTGACAGGACATCAATATACATTCATCCGAGCAAGCTGTACATTATGTTTTACAATAAATTTTATTGGTTTATTCTGTTATGTGTTTGCAGATCTATGTGAAACCGATGAGAGAACAACTAACTTTCAAAATGATGACATCCACCTACAACATAGGCCCTATATTTGAGGCACTGAGCATCATCTTCAAGCATCACAATATCCAGCGCGAAAGAAGAGTTGGAAGAAGATGACTACTACTTAACTATGCCTTAATTTAGCTGGAGCCATCCGAACATTGTTTCAGCTATTTCGACTCATGTCATCACAACAATAGTGTTTCAGCTATTTTTATGTCGGTCCAAGATATCTGTTATGGATCCCATTAAACACAGCTGTGCATTCAAATGTTCAAGTCTTCAAATCCTGAACAGCAAACATTATAAATAAAAATCATATTTTTCCAAAAGAAGTTGCAAAGATGATATTCAAGACATCACTTCCTTGCACTAGAAAACCACTCACTTCGAGTAGACATAATAAAAGAAACATTTGGAACAGAGAGGACCAACGTTGTCTGTTCATAAGCATCTGACGAAGATGGTAAATGTCTCACCTGGAATAATGGGGGTCACAGAGGCACGACAGTGCCTCCTATCCACATAGAACGTGCCTCTCTGACATAGACAACCAAGCTGAAAAAATAACAACACACACACACGAGTGCGCCACCAGTTAACATAGGACAGTCCCTTCGATAGCTTAACACCGGTGCCTCTCCAAGCCAACGTGTCAGGGAAGCATGACCATGACTCAAGGTAACGAAAGAAGATTCATCCTCTGACATAGATGACTAAACTGACAAAAATACCAAAACAGAGGAACGATCGTGACTTCAATTGTAAAAGGTCCGTGACCTGACAAGTTTCACCGACGTGCCTCTCTGAGCGAAGCAGTGAGAGCAAACATTTCGAAGGAAAGGCACGACCGTGCCATGAATAACATCGTAGATGTGCCTCTCCGAGCGAACATGTCAGAGGAAACATTTGCGAACGAGAGACAGAACTCTGACTCAACATAACATAGGGCATGCCTCCACTAACTCGATAGACGTGCTTCCACTAGCAGACTAACTAGAAGTATTACAGAACACACAGCCACTACAGTGACTCATACTAACATAGCGCAGTGCCTCTCTGAATTTAGTACCCACAGGAAGGACAACGCCTCTCCCAAACATATGATAATGCATCCACTAGCTTCACGGTCGTTCCTTTCCCAATCAAAGTATCACCACAATAACTGGAACAAAGAAACACAACCGTAATTTGAAGAGTGACTAACACAATACTCCCACAGCAACTCTCACACTGGATAACCGTCCCTAAAACAGTCATCATATATTGAAACAGACAGCACAGAGAGGAAATATGAAGAATCTTAAACAGACTCATGGTCTGCGTAAAAACACTTTAAACACACAACCACAACCGTATATTCGATATAAAAACAACTGTGCCAAACACAGTGGGAACACAAAGTGAAAGTAACGCCCCTACCTGTCTGTGTGACCATATTCAGAGAAGAACTGACGTAGCTAGCCATCTAAACCACGGACGAAAACACGTACTTCTTATCCGCACTGATATACATGACTCAGCTAAAAAATAGAAACACAAACCCACGACCGTGCCTTCTGATAACACAAGACCGTGCCTTGCCTACATCAAAGAAAATGCCTCCCTGAGCAAATGACTGTGCACTGTCTAGATTCATGAACATGCACATCTGAGTGATCCTCTTAATACATCTCATCTTATATCGACGCGAAGCAATGAATCATAGAGGAAAATATTCTTGAAGGCATCCAAACAAGAAAAACATAATACAACAAAAATAAACTTAAATTTCCAAACTAGTAAAATCCATCCGGTTGAAGTAAAACCACTACATCTATAATTCATCAGTCGATGTACTATTACCCCATACAATAACTAGCAATTAACCAATTCATCATACGATCTATCTTCGCAGCACTTCCACCTGGAGTCCTGCTCAGAAACGTCGTCGCCATCTGAGATCAGGAAGACAGCGACGATGCAGGATGTCCCTCGTCGATAGAAACCGATGGTATAGCTCATAGCTCACATACCCTTCCTGCAAGAAAAGCAAATGAAAAGATAAATTTACAAAAAAAAACATACTGTTCTTCCAACAAAGGCAGAAACTAACGAAAATGAAATCTTCACTTACAATAGCTCCAAATTTCAGGTGGTCAATGGTAAGTGGCTTCCAATCCCAGTAGTGACGCAGAAGTTCTGGAAAAGAGGACTCCAGCTTCGAGTAAGATTCGTCAATGATGGCTCCTGCTAAGTCTTCCATCGAGTCCCTTTCTTCGTCGCCCTTTGATCATGAACTTCTCTTGGATGTCGATGTGGTACTCTATTGGAATTCTGATGAAATCTTGAAAAGGAGCATCTCTAACATTTTTGACGTCCACACTAGAGAAAGTTATACCTCTATTCTCAAGGAAATCATTCAGGGCAGGGCACTCCATCCTGGCCTTGCAGAAGTGATAGACCAAAACATGATTCCGCATAGCCAGTTGCATGACGGCGACTTTTCTACGCCCATAACAGTCCTTTCGAGTGTACTCCAGGCCAAGACCAACAAACTTGTACTTCTCCTCGCGCAACCACTCCTCGTAGAAGGCAATGGTCTCCTCCACCTTGTAAGGCTCGTTCATGTACCACACGTCGAGCTTGGTGTTACCATCCGCAACTATCGGTCGGTACTCGGTAGTGTTCAAGAAGTCGTCCATGGCAGCGAGCAGCAAGGTGCCAATGGAGATTCCTAAGACTCTGTGACGAGGTTGGGAAGTGGTCAGGATGGTGGGAATTGCCTGATGTTATGTGGCTACAATGTGACGTGGTGACCTCAAAAACACGACCAATATTTATCCTTGGCGAAGGATGTTTCAGTTACCATGTGCATTAACGTGTGAACTAGGAACAGCGAATAGACGGTTGTGCTTCTGCAGCTCGTGGAACCATGCACTTCCTAAAGTCATGGCTGTGCAAAATATTTGATGCCGTGCAGAAATCAAGGAGCCTCTAACTTTTTTTTACGGTAACTGACACACTGAATAGTCACATCGAACAGCCACCACATCGGTCATCAATTCATCCTTTGAACAAAGACCACCGATAGAAGAATCCAATGAGGCAAACGAAGAGCCTACCATAGACCTTAGATCTGAAGGCCAGAACTGATCTGTGCCTCACCTAGCTAGATTCGCACCGTCTCTCCCTCGGTAAGCTAATAAAAATGATCCAATCAAAGCTATAAGAGCAACGGCAGTTTTTTCAACTGTTTCATGTCAGTTAAGACCACAGAAGCACGGGCGTGATGAATAATAAGGCACGCAGCAACCATCTCTAATCTTTGACCGTTTGTTTTGGGCATCAATATTCGTGCTGCCTGACTGTAGTTTTTTTGTTCGCTAGCATCTTAAGTCAGTCGGTCGGACGCTACCATTTTTTTAATTTTAGTGTAGTGACACTGCTAAAGAAAAGATACAGGACTCAAGCCACTACAGGCACGTGGATGCAGGCACCGGAGGCATGAAGTGAGGCCTCTACAGGCATCCACGTGGAGCCTCTCAAGGCACAGGTACTAACCCTCTGCATGCACAAGAATGCGATAGCAAAGGCATCCGTCCGAATACCTAGATAGAGAGGCACGGTTGTGAAGTCTCTAGAGCCACTGGCGCGTGGCACCATAGGCACATAGAGTCATAGGAGGCGAAGGCACGGAAGTGAAGCCTCTACAGGCAGGGACATGAGGCATGGGTATCAACCTTCTAGATGCACAAAAGTGTGGTGGCGGACGCATGGGTCCGATTACTGAATTAGAGGGGCACGAAAGTGAAGTCTCAAGAGCCACGCGTGTGTGTAACTGCAGGCACGTAGAGTGAAGGCAGGTTTCACGTGAGGCACGTGGATGCAGGCACGAGACGCACAGATGTGTAGATTCTACAAGCACGGGCGTAGGACTTCTCGAGGCCTCGCTCGGTATCAACACTCTGGGTGCACAAAATTGTGATAGGAGAGGTCCGATTACTAAGTCAGAGAGCCACAATTATGAAGTCTACTCAGGCACGGGCGTGTAACACCACAGGCACGACGAGTCACAGTCAGCGTGTCGCCTGAGGCACGGGCGTCTGGCACCACAGGCACGTAGAGTCACAGGCAGCTTGTCGCCCAAAACACGTGAATGAGGGCAGCGGAGGCACCGAACTGAAGCCTCTACACGCATAGAATTCTGGCTTCTCGAGGCATGGGTATGGCCTTGGAATTTGCGTTCTCCAGCCACGGGTACAAACCCTGTGGATGCATAAAAGTGTGGTGGCAGAGGTATAGGTGAGAATACTCAGTTGGAGAGGCACGGTTGCGAAGTCTCTAGAGGCACAGTCGTGTGACACCACAGGCACATAGAGTCATGGCGTGTATCACGTGAGGTACATGGGTGCAAGCAGCGAAGCCACGGGAGAAGTCAGAGATCCACAGTTATGAAGTCTCCTGAGGCACGTGCGTGTAGAACCACAGGCACGATGAGTCACAGGCAGCGTGTCGCCTGAGGCACGGGCGTCTGGCACCACAGCCATGTAGAGTCACAGGCAGTGTGTCACCTGAGACACATGAATGCAGGTAGAGGAGGCACAGAACTAAAGCCTATGCAGGCACGGAATTGTGGCTTCTCGATGCACGGGTACGGCTTTGGAATTGGTGTTCTCGAGGCATGGGAACAACCCCTCTGGATGCACAAAAGAGTGGTGGCAGAGGCATCGGTGAGAATACGCAGTTGGAGAGGCACGGTTGCGAAGTATCCAGAGGAACAACCCTGTGACACCACAGGCACATAGAGTCATGGCGTGTGTCACGTGAGGTACATGGATAGAGGCACCGAAGCCACGGGAGTGAAGCCTCCACAGGCACGGAAGTCGGGCTTCTCGAGGCACGGTCCGGAAGCACACAAAGACAGGAAACTGAACCATCTAAAACACAGATGCACAGACGTGCGTCGTGTACACAAAGATACATGCCTCTAGCATTCCAACGCCATGCATCTCAGGATGAACAAATAAAAGGAAACATTCAAAACTAAAATGCCAAATCCATACGTCTGCCTTCATGCACAATGTTGCCTCGTACGTTAGCAGACGTGCCTCTCTTGTGCAAACATGTAAAAGACAACAATACAAACATAAACGCACGACACTGAATATAAGCCAAACACAAAGGGCGCTTCTCCCAAACAATACATGTGCACCACTTCGACGGATTCTCTAAATGTACCTGAACTCACGTAGACATCAACAATGAACTTGTAACATAAAAAACATAAAAAATTATATTCCTGTAACATGAGACAAGCCAAACATGATACTGTGAAAATAAAACCAAAATCCCAAAATGGTACTCCATAGGATTGAACTAAAAGTACAACATTAATTATACATGAAATGAAGTACTATCACCTTGGCAAAAAAAGAAATGAAAGCCTTCCACGCATCCATTATGCTCACAAACGTCCACATAAACATCCACGGAGTCCATTCTACTCAGTTGGAGTTCTGCTCACAAACATCCACGGCGTCTGCGGTCGGGAAGACAACGAGGATGCATCATGTCCTTCATCGACAGAACTCGGCGGTAGAGCTCGTAGCTGACATACCCATCCTAAAACGAAAAGTGGATAAGAATGAAGATATAGGTAAAGGAAAAAAAAGTACTATTGTTGCAATAAAACAAAAATAAAAAGACAGAAAATCCACAAAAATGAAATTTTCACTTACAATTGCCGCATATTTCAGGTGGTCAAGGGAAAGCGGCTTCCATTCCCAGTAGTCATGCTGACCTCGTGGAAAAGATGACTTCATACTCAAGTAAGATTTGTCTATGTCGGCTCCTGCCAAATCTGCCATGGAGTCCCTTAGATCGCCTCCTTTGATCATGAGCTCCTCTTGAAGGTCGATGTGATACTCTCTTGGAATTTTGAGGAAACTATTTGCGAGAACTTCTCTATCGTTCCTGACATCGACACTAGCGAAAGTTATACCTTTTTTCCGAAGGAAATCCTTCAGAGCAGGGCACTCGTCCTGGCCTTGCACAAGTGATAGACAAGAACATGCTTGCGCATCGCTAGTTGCATGACGGCGACTTTTCTGCTCCGATCAAAATAATCCTCTCGTGTGTACTCCAGATCAAGGCCAACAAACTTGTACCTATCCTCACGCAACCATTCCTCATAAAGAGAAAGAGTATCCTCCACCTTGTAGGGCTCGTTGGTGTACCACACCTCGAGCTTGGTGTTACCGTCGGCATCTATAAAGAGACACTTAGTAGTGTTCCTGAAGTCGTCCATGGAAACAAGGGTGAGAGTGACAATGGAGTTTGACTGTGCTTCTCCGGCGTCACTCGTATGTGGTGAGGATGATGGGAACTGCCTGCAGTTCTGTGGCGAGAATAAGACGCGGTGACCTCCCAGAATAGACCAGTACTTAACCTTGGGGAGGGATGACTCAGTTACCATGCGCCCATTAAAATGCATCAGGAACCGTGAATAGACAGTTGTGGTTCTGCAGCTTGTGGAACCATGCACTTCATAAGTCACGGCTGCCACTGTCGGGGGGATAGACCCCGGGTAGCCTCATCCGCACCCAATGAAGTTTCAAGACATCGGGGCTGGCCCAAGCCTCTCATGCCGACTGGCCACGCGGCCGGCTCCACGGGCCAGCTAGGACCACGTGACCGGCTTCCAGAAGATGGCGCACCCCCAGAAGACGGCTTCGGGGACGGGCCGGCCTTCAACAGCCGGTCTGTCCTTCCCCTCGGAGTCTACACTCACCCACTATGACAAGACGGAGCGTAGCTACAGGGCCACCTGCTCCCCCTGAATCCCGGAAGGGCAAGGCTACAGTGTGCGCTGACCAAGCGGCCACCTACCCGCCTGGCGTGGGACTGTAGCCATGCGACGCATGACGCGGCCCTCGTCAGCGAGGACAGAGCTACAGCGAAAGGCAATCAGCGTGGCCCGCAGGCGGCGGGCCCTACCTGTCGACCGGATTCTTGGTGGCCGGCGCGGCCCTCCAGAGGCGGGCCCCAGCAGCCGACGGAGAACCCGGTGACCCTAGACAGTGACGTCCGGGTCCTAAACCCGGTCGTATTACCATTGTACACCTGGGGTGCCAGCCTATAAGACTCCCCAGGGCTCACCCATGCAAAGGGTTCAGCCTTCATTCCCCACACCCTCACCATAGCTAGGAGAAGAGAGGTAACTCTACCCTTCTTCCTCCTCTAGCAACACAGCTCAAGGAGCAACCATGTATACTATCGATCATAGTCATCACAGCAGGATTAGGGGTGTTATCTCTCCAGAGAGCCCCGAACCTGGGTATGTCTCGTGTGCTACCGAGCTCGTGCTCACTCTCGCTTTCGGAACCCGACGACGTCCTCATGGCTTCACCCACGATAAGCCACCCCCTGGCATCTGACGTGAGATTACCACGACAGCCACGCTGTAATCGAGGAGCCTCTAGATTAACTCTAGCACGGTATCTGGCACATTTAATACGAACAACCAATAGCCATCCCATCAGTCACCAGCACATCTTTTCACCGACAAAAGAATGCGAGGAGGCAAACGATGACCCTATCGTGCAACCTAGATCTCTGGAATACATTTACTACACGGGGAGTGAACCAAAATAGAAGCATGGTTCGGCTAGCAGCAAAGCCACACGTGTGCCTCCACTTTGTTAAAGAGAAACCTCAGTGATATCGATTTACTTGCATCTCTATGTCTGCGTACCGCCAAAAACATTGCCAAAACAAAGCCACGGCCATGCTTCTGACATTCATACAACCGCGAGCTAGCTATCATACAGATTCTCACCTGAACCCAATGAACCGCGGCGTAGGCCGGAGTTGTGTTTCGGATGGGAACCACCCTTCCCTCTGGCAAGTGCGTCACGTCTGGCTTGATCAAGCAGCCCGATGCGTTCGCTTGCGCTTGCACCGGCGCATCTCCCGGCGTGGGAGCCATCTGCCCCGCAAGCTACCTCACCGACCTCTTCGATAAGCTGACCCTCTTTGATGCGGCCGCCACTGACGGGTTCCCGGCGAAGTGGTGGTCATCAACGATCCTCTCCCTCCTGTCGCCTGCAACGCATCTGTCGCGGCGCTCGGCATTGGTGTCTTCGTGGAGGTAATGGTCGCTAGCAACATCCAGGACACTGGCGGGGCCGGCCAGGACCCATTGCGAGCGGCAATGCATGACCTGGCTGCTCCCCTCGGTGCTAACACCGGCCCGTCGGAGCTAGAAGAATTCCGTGTCAAGCTCCTTGACAGCGCCACCAAGATGGCGGCCATGAAGCGCCGTGCTGAGGCCAACCAGCGCGAGATCGACCGCATAGCGGGCGGAATGCCGGCTGCGGGTGAGCCCAGCCAAGCCGGCGCCATCCGGCAATGCGGCGTGGCTATCGCCAGCATGCTGGGAGTCAGACGCCCGATCTACGACACCCCAGTGCAGAACCTACGCGCCGCGTAGGCGGCGGCAGAAAAGCTTGAGAACCTGGAGGGCGACGAGCGGCGCAGCCAGATGGAGTGCCTCCAGGAGCTCCTCAACGCTGCGAGCATGCAGCAAGACGCGTGCAACCGCGTGGTGGGAGCCGGCCGGTAGGCCGACCTCCCGAAGAGAAACCCTCCACCCCGCCACGAGAATGGAGCGACCTCCCCGTCACCAAGTGGCGGCGGCCGCGGCCAGCGGAACCCGAAGCCGGCGCTCCCGCGAGACAGTTGTGAATAGCCGGCAAGTTCCTCCAAGAGTGGAAGGCCGGCGCCAGCAGGACGAACGTCTGCCTCCCCCCCCCCCCCCCGCAGGGAGAGGCTGGCTTCTCCGGCGCCGGTTGACCAACCGACTTTGGGGGGCCAGCTAGGCAACCGTGAAGCAGTCGGCGAGAATGACGCTCGTCACCGGATCGAGCGGCTAGCTCGATCCCTGGCAGTAGAGAAGGAGGATATAGTCAGCCCGGCCTGCTTCAGTCCCCGCATCCGCGACGAGCCCTTCCCCAAAGGGTTCTCGCTCCCTCGCGATACTCCGAAGTACACCGGTGCCGTGAAGCCGGAGGACTGGCTGACCGACTATGCCACAGCAGTCAGCATAGCAAATGGCAACAAGTGCGTTGCCGTGAAGTATGTTCCGCTCATTCTGCAGGGCACGGCCCGGACATGGCTGAACAGCCTCAAGGCCAACAACATCAACAGTTGGCTGGACTACAGCGAAGTCTTCGTGCGCAACTTCAACAGCACCTACAAGCGCCCCCCCAAGCCTCGCCAGCTCTCCATGTGCGTTCAGGGCCCGATCGAGTGCACTTGTGACTACCTGACGCGCTGGGCGGAGTTGCGCAACTCCTGCGAGGGGGTGCATGAGGTGCAAGCCATCGAGTACTTCACCGCCGGGTCCAGAGAGGGCACCCTGCTCAAGCACAAGCTCCTATGCGATGAGCCATCTACCTTGGATGAGTTCCTGGTTGTGGCAGACAAGTACGCCACGGCTGACTCCTCCACGAAGTCGGAGATCCGGGTTGATGTGTCCGGGAAGGTGATCCAGCCGGCTTCTCAGGCGTCGGCTGGTGACTCCAACCGGTGTCAGCAGCCGAACGACAAAAAGCGCAAGGCCCAGCAACCGGCTTCTAACAACCGGTAGGTGGCTACTGTTGAGGACCAGCAGCCGGCAGGTCAACCCGGCCCCAAGTCTCTGCGGGGCGGCAAGGGTGCCTGGCTGCCGGCCTTCTCCTTCAAGCAAGCCCTCGACGCACCATGCAAGTTCCATAGCGGCGCGAAGCCATCCAACCATACAACCCGACAGTGCATCTGGCTCACCCGAATCACTAAGGGTGAGGGCTTGCCGCCTCCTCGTCCCGGCCCGGTGGCTCCGGCTCCTCAGCAGCCAGCCCGCCCTGTCGGCATGCTCCAAGATGAGTTCCCCAACGAGAACGCCACTTACGTCGTCTTCACCAGTGAAGCCGGCGACAAGCACAGTCGGCGTCAGCAGCACCACGAGGTGAATGCTGTTATTCCAGAGGTCCCCCAATTCATGCACTAGTCCGAGAGGCCCATCACCTGGAGCCGTGATGACCACCCGGCTGTGATGCCTTCGCCGGGTGCTTATGCCATGGTGCTGGACTACACCTTCTCAACCGAGCGGCGGGTGTGCCGCTTCTCCCGAGTCCTGATAGACGGCGGCAGCAGCATCAACATCCTCTACCGTGACACCATGGAAAAGCTCGGCCTTAAGGAGAAGCAACTCCAGCCCTGCCGGACCGTGTTCCATGGCATTGTCCCTGGGCTTTCCTGCTCTCCAATTGGCAAGATCAAGATCGACGTCCTGTTCGGAGACAAGACCCACTTCCGCCAAGAGCCTATCTGGTTCGAGGTGGTCAACTTCGACAGCCCCTACCATGCGCTTTTGGGCCGGCCGGCACTGGCCAAATTCATGGCGGTTCCGCATTAAGCATACCTGAAGATGAAGATGCCGGGTCTCAAGGGCATCATCACCATTGCCGGCGACTACAAGAAGTGGCTCACGTGCGCGCAGCCAGCTCCCAGCTGGCCGAGTCCCTCGTCATCGCCGAAGAGAAGCGCCTCCTTGACCGGGTGGTGGCCATGGCCAGCAAGCAGCCGGCCATGCTAATCGACCCCAAGGAGGATGAAGGTGAGGGCTCCTTCCAGCCGGCCAAGGAACCAAGAAGATCATCTTGGACCCGGCGCACCCGGAGCAGTTCGCTGCCGTGGGGTCCAACCTCGACAGCAAATAGAAAACCAAGCTCGTCGACTTCCTCCGTGAGAATCGGGATATCTTTGCATGGTCCCCCAAGGACATGCCGCGTGTTTTGAGGGAGTACACCGAGCACAAACATCATGTGCGATCGGATGCTAAGCCGGCCAAGCAACCCCTCCGCCGCATATCAGAAGAGAAGAGAAGGATCGTTGGTGAAGAAATCGCCTGGCTTCTGGCAGCCGGCTTCATCATGGAAGTGTTCTACCAGGACTGGCTTGCCAACCCAGTCCTCATTTTGAAGAAAAACAACAAGTGGCGCATGTGTATCGACTACACGAGCCTCAACAAAGCCTGCCCCAAGGATCCGTTCGCCTTGCCCCGGATTGATCAAGTGATTGACTCCACGGCCGGCTGCAAGCTGCTGTCCTTTCTGGACGCCTACTCCAACTACCACCATATCAAGTTGGACCCGGCCGATTGACTGAAGACCGCCTTCATCACCCCTTTTGGCGCCTTCTGCTACATCACCATGACGTTCGGCTTGAGGAACACCGGCGCCACCTTTCAATGATGCATGTAGAAGTGCCTCCTAAAGCAACTCGGTAGGAACGCCCACGTCTATGTGGACGACATAGTGGTGAAGACGGAGAAGCGCGGCACCCTTTTGGAGGATCTCAAGGAGACACTACTGGAATCTGGTAATTTGCCGTCTGCCACCTCTTTGCCGTCGGCCAGCGGACGGCAAAGAGCCTCTTTGCCGTCGGCCAGGGGACGGCAAAGAGCCTCTTTGCCGTCCGCTTCCACATAGCGGACGGCAAAGAATGTGCAGATGGCAAAAAGTCTATTTACTATCCGCTGTTTCTTTGCCGTCAGCCAGCTGACGGCAAAGAGCTAGAAGGCAGATGGCAAAGGGCCAGGTGGGCCCCATAGGGCACGGTGTGGCTAGGTCAGCTTCTTTGCCGTCTGCCTGGTCTTTGTCGTCTGCCTTCTGGACCTTTGCCGTCCGCTGGCGGACGGCAAAGAAATGGCCCAGCTAACGGCCGTCTCCCCCCTCCTATGCTCGCTCTTCACCATGCTCGCTCTCTGTCTCTCCCGGCCCCCCGCCCTCTCTCCCTCTCTCCCATCTCAACCACGCCTGTTCCCCCAACTCAACCGCGCCCGCCGCCGCCCGCAACAGCGCCGTCGACACCGCCGCCCCCGGACCTGCGGCCAACCAACCCCCCGCAGCACCCCCGCCCGGCCGCCCCCCTGAGCCCTGCTGCCCCTTCTCCACCGCACCTGCTCCGCCCTTCTCCCCCTCTCCCGCAATCGCCTCCCCTCCTTGCCCCCCCATTTCCGTCCTCCACTCCCCAAGTCCCCCCTCGCATCACCACCTCCTCCTCCCTTGATCCCTTCTTGTCCTCGTCTCCACCACCCATCCCTTCTCCCCCCCTCCCGTCCATCTCCGACCCCTGCGCCTCCCCCCTAATCCTTTCTTCCCTTCTCCCACCCCCACTCCCTCTGTCTCCCCCTCCTCCCTTCCCAGCGCTTCTCCGCCGCCGAGAAACCCCGCCGCCCGGCGCCCCTGGGCCTGCCGCAGGTGAGCCCCGGCCGCACCCCTCTTCTCCTCTTTTTTTTGTTTTTTCTGTTTTTTTAGTTTAGATTACTTTTAGTTTTGTTTTAGATTTAGTTTAGTTTAGATTACTGTTAGTTTAGTTCTATATTTAGTTTAGTTTAGATTACTTTTAGTTTGGTCTTAGGTTTAGTTTAGTTTGAGGTTTATGTTTAGTCATGAAAAAAACTAAGAATAATTAGAAGAAGAGGAGGAGAAGAAGAATAGCTAGGTTTAGGTGTAGTTTTTTCCTGGTGTTTAGGTTAATTAGTGCTAGGTTTAAGAAGAGGAAAAGGAGAAGAAGAAGAAGAAGAAGAGGAGGAGGGGAGGAAAGAAAGAAGAAGAAAAGAAAAAGAAGAAGAAGAAGAAGAAAGAGAAGAGGAGGAGAGAAGAAGAAGAAGAAGAAAAAGAAGAAAGAAGAAGAGAGAGGAGGAGGAGAAGAAAGAAGAAGAGAAGAAGAAAAGGAAAATTGTATACATATTAGTTCATGATTATGATACACTTAAATTGTTACAATTATTGGTTCATGTCAGGTATCCAAATTTTTTATGTTGTACTAATTTCGTTTACTTTTTGTCATTGCAGGTGTTGACAGGATGGTGGGCAAGGGTCCAGAGCGCCCCGAGCCTCCTGCGAGCGCTACCGGGAGGGGTGGTTGCATTATTGCAGCGCAGCCCCTCCGGAGAGCGGTGCAGGACGGTATGCAGACAGCTGCGGCGGGCGCTTCTTCTACGGCTGGGAGAGGTCGGGGGAGGACGAAGAAGGCTGGTAGAGGTGGACGTGGCAGTGGGAGAGGTAGGAAGGCTGCTACGCCTTCGTCGCCGCCACCCTTAGCTGATTCACCCGACCACAGGAGTGCTCCGTCTTATGTGGACCCTCGGACTCCGGTCCATGAGCCTCCGGTTGCTGATCCTTCGCCTCACTAGACTCGGGTCGCCGACCCTTCGCCCCACGTGAGTCCGGTCCTAGAGTCTTCGTCCCAGAAGACTCCGGTCATGGGGTCTTCGTCCCAGAAGACTCCGGTCACGGGGTCTTCGTCCCAGGTCCCGGAGTCTTCGTCCCAGGTCCCGGAGTCTTCGTCCCAGAAGACTCCAATCCCGTAGTCTTCTTCCCACGAGACTCCGGAGGCTAGTGGCTCGGAGGATGGTAGCGAGGACACCTTTTCAGAAGATAGCTACAGCGACGACGAGCTGGTTGAGAACGGCAAGAAGGTCTACAAGCGTGGTTGTACAAAGCTCCCGCCCGTGCCGACGACCCCCGACCAGAGGTGGTTGATTGCGCCTAAAGGGTTGAAGTAAGTGCATTTACTATTTTTTAACCTTTTGCCTTCATGTTCCTTCAAATTTATATCTAATGCGTTGGCCTTGTCATACTGCAGGGGCTGGGTACGCCCCCGTGGTTCCCGTAGGCCCAACCAGGTCCTTGGTGAGCTTTGCCGGCACCACTTCCCTGGGTGGGTCACGTTGCCCGGTGAGGGTCAGGTTCCACAGCTAGCACTGTCCTGGGAGCTGTACTCGGTTGCCCCGGCCCCGCCGGAGGAGAGGGTCGACGGTGTCTTGTGCGAGACGGTGGCGGACATTGTGTTCCGTCGGTTTTGGGTAATTTCTCCTTTACGGAATGAAAAATCAACACTACCTAGTGATTGTACTAATCAGTGTTGTCTTGTTTGATTGCAGACCTTCTACAGGGTTTCAGAGGGAGAGCAGGAGGCCGCGTGTATGGTTGTCGAAAACGAGTGCAAGCGCCTACTTCAGAACTTAAGGCACGAGGCTCGGGTGCAGGCCGTTCGAGACTACTACGCCTTGAAGGGTATTAGGAGGGGCAAGCAGAAGTGTCACGGCAAGTTTCTGAGTAAGGAAGAGTACATGTAGGTAATTACCTATTCTTAAGGCCTTGAACTTAGTTTTCTTGATTTGATTCGTAGGTGTAACGATGAAATTTCTCTTGACTCACTTAGGTGCCCCCGAGATGGTGTGTGGATAAGATGGACTGTTGGGAGGCGTTGGTGGATGCGTGGTGCTCTGCCCAATGGAAAGTCGAACACCAAAGGGCCAAGGATAAGCGCGACCAAATGGAAGGTGTGCCACACCATCAAGGGAGCTCCAACCTGTTTGAGTACGGGGATAACTGGGTATGTGGTTTGCTATGATTCATGCAATTCATTCTTCATGCTAGATAGTTCATTTATGACATATTTAGCTCTAAAATGACATAATAACCTTAGATAGCTCTATAAAATGACTTAATATGCTTTAGTCAGTTAAAAAATGGCATAACTACCTTCGATAGCTCAATAACGACCTCAACTAATCTTAGCTGGTTCATTCATGACATAATTAGCTCTAAAATGACATAATAACCTTAGATAGCTCAATAATGACATAATTAGCATACTTTGGTCAAAAATGGCATAATAATCTTGGTTACCTTGAAAATGACCTAAACTTAGCTTATTTTCCTCAAAAATGACATAATAACCTTTCTTAGCTCCAAAATGACCTATTTACATAGCAATATCATTCTTCATGCTAGCTTGAGCCCTTAACTAATATTTTGTTCGTCTCTCTCAGGCGCACCACCACAAGAAGCCTGTGCCAGGTCTGTTCGACCTCTATGGCATGGCCCATATGGCCCCGTACAAGAAGGCCAAGCCATTCACGGAGTCTGACCTAGATGATCCAGAGAACTTCACCAACAAGACCTCCCACCACAAGCTTGTGAAGTACAGACACGAGGGGAAGGCGAGGAAAGGGGAGGACTTTAACCCAAGCCAGGATCCTTTTGATATAGAGCTGGTGATGATATCTGGTGGCGGGATGTCCCATGGCTCTCTAGCCATTGGTGATGGACTGATACGTTGTCCTAAGACTCTCCCGCAGATCAAGAAGCGCCGGAGTAGCTCTGATCCTGAGATAACGCCTCGTGCACGACCCACGGAGATCGCCATGGCGGTTAGTTATACGGACTCTCTCACCTTTCCTCCATTACATTGGGTGTGCGTCCGTCGATGATTACAATGCTAACGAGGAGTGGTGTGTTGCAGGCTATTGTTGAGAAAGAGAGATTGAAGATGAAGGAGCTTCTGGAGGAGGCAAAAAGGGAGGCACAAAGGGAGGCGGCGGAGAGGGAGAGGGAGATGGAGGAGAAGACGGCTAAGCTGTTGGAGGAGGAGAGGAACCGGAACAACAGCGCTAACCAGGCCCTATACGAGCTCATCGTGGTACGTTTCTCGTGCATATTAGCCCAATGATGCACGTAATGTTTGCATTACTATCTAATATGACTGACTCGTGACAACCAAATGTGTAGAGCTTATGCGAGAAAAACGGTCAGGCCCCTCCGCCGATGCCCCAGATTGCTCCGGCGACCATGGTGAGTTTGATTTGAATGGTCGTTGCTTACTACTATTCACATTGAAGTTAGCTCTAAGTTAAATAGAAAATGGCATAATATGCTTAGTTAGGTCAAAAATGGCATAATTAGCTAGGTAAGCTCAAAAATGGCATTTTTCTTCTTATTTAGTCCATTTATGACATAATTTAGCCTATTTAGTCCACAAATGACATAATAAGATGAAGAAAATCAAGGAAGACGAAGAAACCCAGAAAAAGAGGCCAAGGAACAGAAGAGGAAGAAAAGAAAGAGAAGAAGAAGAAAAGAGAAAGATAAACAGACCAAGAAGAAGATAGAAGACAAGCAAAACAGTAAAGAAAAGGAACCAGCACAAGACAAGGAACGAGAAGAAAAAGAGAAGGAAACAGAAAAGAATAGAAAGAAGAACGAAGAGAAAGGAAGGATAAGCAAAGAAAGAAGAGACCAGAAAGAGAAGTAGATTTACACGAAGAATAAGAAAAGAACCCAGAACAAGAAGAAGACAAGAAGAAGCAAAGAACCGAAGATAGAAGAAGAGAACAAAGAAGAAAGAAGAAAGAAACAGAGAAGAAGAAGACATAAGAAGAACAAGAAAAGAAAAGAAGAAGAAGAAAGAAAGAAAGCAAAAAGAGAGAAGATAAAGAGAAGCAAAGAAAAAAGAAGAGGAGAACGAAGAAAAAGAGAAGAAGAAGGAAGAAAAGAAGAAGAAAAGAAAAGGAAGAAGAAGAAGAAGAAGAAGAAGAAAGAAGAAAGAGAAGAAGAAGAGAAGAAAGAAGAAAGAAAGAAGAAGAAGAAGAAGAAGAAGAGAGAAAGAAGAGAAAAAGAAGAAAGAGAAGAAAAAAGAAGGAGAAGAAGAAGAAATTCTTCTTCTTTCTTCTCTCTATCTTCTTCTTCTTCTTCTTCTTCTAGTTTTCTTCGTCTTCTTCTTCTCCAAAATGATTGTAAGCTCTAAGTTATATCTCATAATATGCTTAGTTAGGTCAAAAATGGCATAATTAGCTAGGTAAAGCAAAAATGGCATTTTTCTCTTATTTAGCCATTTAGTCCATTTATGACATAATTTAGCCTATTTAGTCCAAAAATGACATTATAAGATGAAGAAAATCAAAGAAGAGAGAAGAAAAGAAGGAATAGGAAGAAAAGAAGAAGAGAAGAAGAAGAAGAAGAAAAGAAGAAGAAGAAGAAGAAGAAGAAGAAGAATGAAGAAGAAGAAGAAAAAGAAGGAGCTTCTTTTTCTTCTTCTTCTTCTTCTTCTAGTCTTCTTCTTCTTCTTTTTCTTCTTCTTCTCTTCCTCTTCAGTTTTTCTTCTTCTTCTTCTTCTCCAAAATGAAGTAGTAAGCTAGTTATATCTCATAATATGCTTAGTAGGTCAAAAATGCCATAATTAGCTAGGTAAGTCTCAAAAATGGCATTTCTTCTATTTAGCCATTTAGTACATTTATAACATAATTTAGCCTATTAGTCCACAAATGATAATAAGAAGAAAAATCAAGAGGAAGAAAAGAAGGAATAGGAAGAAAAGAAGAAGAAGAAGAAGAAGAAGAAGAAGAAAAGAAGAAGAAGAAGAAGAAGGAGAAGAAAAGAAGAAGAAGAGCTTCTTTTTTCTCTCCTTCTTCTTCTTCTTCTTCTTTTTTTTTTCTCCTTCTTCTTCTCTTTTCTTCTTCTTCTTTCTCTTTAGTCTTTTATTCCTTTTTTCTCTTCTTCTTCTTCCTCTTCTAGTTTCTTCTTCTTCTTCTTCTTCTCCAAAATGAAGTAAGCTCTAAGTTATATCTCAATATGCTTAGTTAGGTCAAAAATGGCATAATTAGCTAGGTAAGCTTAAAAATGGCATTTTTCTTCTCTATTTTAGCCATTTAGTCCATTTAGACATAATTTATCCTTTTTAGTCTACAAATGACAATAATAGATGATGAAAATCCAGGAAGAGGAGAAAAGAAGGAATAGGAAGAAAAGAAGAAGAAGAAAAAGAAGAAGAGAAGAAGAAGGCTTCTTCTTTTCTTTTTCTTTCTTCTTTCTTCTAGTCTTCTTCTTCTTCTTCTTCTAGTCTTTTCTTCTCTTCTTCTTCTTCTTCTTTTCTTCTTCTTCTTCTTCTTCTTTTCTTCTTCTAGTTTCTTCTTCCTTCTCCAAAATGAAGTTAGCTCTAAGTTATATAAAAAATGGCATAATATGCTTAGTTCACTCAAAAATGGCACAATTAGCTAGGTTAGCTCCATTTTACCTAAGTATGCTTACTTCTTCTTCTTCTTCATTTTCTTCTTATTCTTCTGATTCTAGTCTTCTTCTTCTAACTTTCTTGTTTCCATTTTGCAGATTTAAATCACTATATGGAAGCTTGCATGGATGCATGGAGTGCTTGTTTCCCTTACCTATGAACTTGTTATATGGATGCATGGAATAATGTGTTGGATGAACATTGTGATATGTAATATGTATATATGGATGGAACTATGTTTCTTATGTATATATGTATGTTGTCATGGATGGAGATAGATATGTATATGTATATCTGTGTGTTGGATACATCATATATGTATATCTGTGTGTGCCTGTGAAAAATATATATATATGTATATCAGTGTATGAAACCCTGTCAAATTAAATGGATTCAAATAAAAACAGGGGATACATAGCCTCTTTGCCGTCTGCTAGCGGACGGCAAAGCTCTTTGCCGTCCGCTAGCAGACGGCAAAGAGGACACGTGGCAGCTACCTGTGAAACCTGGGAACACTGGCTGCCTATTTGGTCACTTTGCTGTCTACCAGCGGACGGCAAAGATTCAAATCACTTTGCCGTCTGCCAGCGGACGACATAGCTGGCCACGTGTCAGCTTCCCAGTACAGCCTAGCTGAGTTGTTTGCCGTCTGTCAGTGGACGGCAAAGAGCTTTGACCCTTTGCCGTCCGCTGGCAGACGACAAAGAGCGCCGTTAACCCCCTAACGGCTCTCACGCCACCGCACTGCCGTCAGCTGTCTTTGCCGTCAGCTGTCTTTGCCGTCTGCTGGCCTCGGATGGCGGACGGCATAATCCTTTGCCGTCCGTTTCTAAGAAGCGGACGAAAAAGAAGGCCTTTGCTAGCATGCTTTCAGCCAGAAAGTTTGTCGTCTGCTGGCGGACAGCAAAGATGTTTTCCGTCCGTGATCCATGCCTTTGCCGTCCGCCATGGCGGACGGCAAAGAAGCTGATTCCAGTAGTGAGACCTTCGCCAACCTACGCTGTTTTAAGATCAAGCTCAACCCGGAGAAGTGTGTCTTCGGAGTACCAACCGGCCAGCTCCTTGGCTTCCTTATGTCTGAGCGTGGGATCGAGTGCAACCCCGTGAAGATCAAGGCTATTGAGCGGATGAAGAAGCCGACACGGCTGCGGGACGTCCAGAAGTTCACCGGGTGCTTAGCATCTCTCGGCCGGTTCGTCAGCCGGCTGGGTGAGAAAGCCCTCCCTCTGTACCAGCTAATGAAGAAAACCACGTGCTTCGAGTGGACCGACCAGGCGGCTGAGGCGTTCCTTTAGCTCAAGCGGATGCTGTCCACGCCACCTATTCTGGCCGCTCCGACTGCCAAAGAGCCCATGGTCCTCTACATCGCTGCCACAAGTCGAGTTGTCAGCACGGTCATCGTTGTCGAGAGCCCAGAAGCCGGCAGGGCGCAGCCGATCCAGAGGCCAGTCTATTACTTGAGCGAGGTGTTGTCCGCCTCCAAGCAAAACTACCCCCACTACCAGAAGATGTGCTACGGCGTGTACTTTGCCGCCAAGAACCTGAAGCAGTACTTCCAGGAGCACTCAATCACGATCGTCTGTACCGCCCCCCTTGCCGAGATCATGGGCAACCGAGATGCCTCGGGCCGGGTGGCCAAGCTGGCTCCCCACACCATCCTCTACCAGCCCCGCACCGCCATCAAGTCCCAAGCGCTGGCCGACTTCCTTGTCAACTGTGCCGAGACCCAGTACCTGCCGCCAGTGCCAGATTCCAGGCATTGGCGAATGCACTTCGACGGCTCGAAGATGTGCACCGGTTTGGGAGCTTGCATCGTCCTCATGCTGCAGATCCTCTTTGCCGCCTCCAACAACATGGCCGAGTATGAGGCACTCGTCCACGGGCTCCGACTGGCCAAGGAGATTGGCATCCGCCACATTTTGTGCTACGACAAATCAGACCTTGTGGTCCAATAGTCCTCTGGCGACTGGGACACCAAGGATGCCAACATGGCTAGCTACCGCTTCCTCGTCCAGCAGATCAGCGGACACTTTAATGGGTGCGAGTTATCCATGTGCCACAGGCCCACAATGAAGCAGCCGACGCCCTGGCACGAATTGGCTCTACCCGGCAGGCCACACCAACCGACATCTCCCTCGAGTGCCTGCGCAAGCCGTCTATCCAACCTTCGCCAGAATCAGAATTCATCTTTGTGCTGGCTGACCCCGGAGCAGCCGGATCCGGCTCGGGGACTTCAACAGCCGGCCCGAGGACTTATGTAGGCGGCCCGGGGGCTGCAGCACCCAAACCCGGCCAGGGGACTCCAGCACCCGGCCCGGGGACTTCCGTGACGCAACAAGGAGCGGTCGGCCCCAACCCGCCGCCTCCCAACCCGGCCACCCTAACGCCGGTTGCTGTCATGACGGTTGTGGAAGCACCGTCTAGGGCGCAGCCCATCCTCGACTTTTTGGTGAGCCGCGTGCTCCCAGCCGATGAGGTGTTGGCCCGACAGGTGCAGCATCGGGCAGGTGTTTACACGATCATCAACAGAGAGCTCGTCAGCCGCAGTGCGACTGGCATCTTCCAGTGCTGCGTCGAGCCAGAGAAGGGCATTGCTATCATCAGAGACATCCACCAAGGCGAATGTGGCCACCATGCCGCCTGCAGAGCCCTTGTTGCCAGAGCTTTCCGCCATGGTTTCTTCTGGCCGACTGCTCTGGACGACGCCAAGGAGTTGGTCCAGAAGTGCAAGGTGTGCCAGCGTTTTAGCACCAAGCAGCACCTGCCGTCCTCAGCACTCAAGACCATTCCCATCACCTGGCCATTTTCCGTATGGGGCTTGCACATGATGGGCCCATTCAAGACATCACGTGGCGGCATGACCCATCTGCCATGGACAAGTTCACAAAGTGGATTGAGGCAAGGCCAGTCAAGAAGCTGAACGGCCCCACAACCGTTACATTCATCGCGGACATCACCATTCGATACGGCATCCCTCACAGCATCATTACCGACAACAGCACGAACTTCGCCAAAGGCGCCGTGGCCCATTTCTGCACGACACAGGGCATTCGACTGGTCCTCGCGTCAGTTGCTCATCCGCAGTCAAACGGCCAGGTGGAGCGGGCAAACAACCTCATTCTATCCGGCATCAAGCCACGGCTCGTCAAGCCACTGGAGCGCTCGGCCGACTGCTGGATCGAGGAGCTGCCGGCCGTCCTTTGGAGTCTCCGGACCACGCCAAGCTGATCATCCGGCTTCACACCTTTCTTCCTCGTGTACGGGGCCAAGGCCATCATCCCAACAGATATCAAGTTTGACTCACCTCGCGTCACCCTGTACACTGAGGCAGAAGCAAAGGAGGCATGAGAAGATGGTGTCGATCTGCTCGAAGAGGCCCGGCTGCTGGCACTCAGCCGGTTCGCTATCTACCACCAGAGCCTGTGCCGCTACCACAACAAGAAGATCAAGCCACGTGCTTTCCGTGAGGGCGACCTTGTGCTCTGACTGATCCAGCGAACAGCCGGCTAGCACAAGCTCTCGGCTCCTTGGGAGGGGCCTTTCAGTGTCAGCAAGGCTCTAGGCAACGACTCCTACTACCTCATCGACGCACAGAAGCCCGGGGCATGCAAGAGGGACACAGCTGGCCAAGAGTCGGAGCGCCCATGGAACACGAACCTTCTCCGCCCGTTTTACAGTTGATGTAGTGTATGTACCATGCTATCTTTTGTACTATGTAAAGACAACAGGTACCCCGAGGCGCACTCGGGGGCTACCTTTTTATCTCTATGATAAGCTTCTCCTATGTATGAGTATTCATTCTTTCACCCTGCCCGGGTCCGGTCAGCCGGCCCGGGGGCTCACCCACTTGGCCCAAGTTGGTACCATCCGAAGTCGGTTCAGTAGTGTGCCGACGCCAAAGCCCTCTCTTTGCACCAGCCACAGCTCACAGCGCGACTGTCCGGCTGGCAAGAGATAAAGGCCGGAAACGCTGTCCACATGAAAAACGACTAAGGAAGAATGCCGATTCAGGTCAAGCCGGCCACTCGCCTCCCCCGTCTGGCTGCTCAGCAGTCGGCCGGCCGGCTTCTCACTTGACTAGCTACGCTTTAAGCGGCTCAAGTAACTTGCCTATTCTAAACGGCCAAGTCCCTGACTCGGCCACGGACTGCAACAAGGATATCCGACTGGCAGTGCGGCAACCAAAGGAAGACGGCAAAGGAAAAAGCCAAAGAAAGCAAAGGCAAAATCAAGTCAGAACTCGGCAAAGCATACAAGCGTGTGAAGAAAATAAATTCATTTACATTGCAAAAAGCCCAAGGCCTCCATTCATCACAGTTTAAAATACACCCCCAGTGGTTGGAACTGTGCATAACTAACTTGTTCTTGAGCATAAGACAGAAAAATTTTAAACAGATAAAGGCCGCCTAGGCCGGGGGTACTGCGGGCTGCCCGGACGAGTCGGCGGCGGCTGTAGCACCGGCTGGTCGGTCCTGGTCTGGTCGGCAGCGGCGGCCGAAGTGGTCTCCCGCTGCTCACCAGCTAGGGCCGGGTCGGGCCGGTTCTGGCTGGTCGCTCCATCATCTGGCATGATGTCGTCGCCTTCCTCGCCCTCGTCCTCCTCCCCGGTCTCTTCGCTGGAGGCGGTCTCCTCCGCCGTGTTCTCCCCCTCATCCGGGTTCAGCCCGAACTAGGACGGTGGCACCTTGGTGCCGTCGTCCGCCCGCTCCGGGATGAAGACGTCGCCGTTAGTGTACTCAGCGAGGGCCAACGCGCGAATGGCGATCTCCTCGCGCTCCGCCTCCAGCTTCGATGTCGCCTCCCGGCGGAAGGTGGCCAGCTGCGCCATGCTCACGCCCGGGTACAATGCCTTCATGAACTCCAGCGCCACCTTGGCGCTGGCCCGCGCCACGGCGCCCTTCTAGGCGTCGAGCCGCTCCCCCGCCGCCTCCAGCCAGTCGGCAGTCTGACTGGGAGTCCGGGGAACCTGCACACCCGGCCAGAGCCCTTCCAAGACCTGCGACCCGGTGCACTGAAATCGGCCATGCAGACGGCATGCCGGCTCAAGACACAGTCGAATGGCCAGGAACTGTTCGCCCAAGTTCCGGGGCCGGTCCAGCGCAATCTCCATGCCCACACTCCTCCGCTGCTCGCGCTGTGCTTCAATTGCCTGGCTGATGGCACTAGAGTGATCCGGGAAGTACTCTGTTCAAAAGAAGACAAAAGAATTAGAAGCCGGCTTCCTACGTTAGCCGGCAACTAACCAATCAAGGAAGAGAGAAGATCTACCTTCGTGCAGATCCTCAATCACCGAGTAGCCCTCCGAGAGGTACTTCTCCCTGTTGGCCCAGCCCGAGCGCTGGGACTCGAACTCGGCCTTGAGGCGCTCCTCCCGGTCCTTCAGCTGCTGGACCCGCTCCGCATGCCGGGTTGCCTAGTCGGCCAGCTCCTTCTCGAGCTGGTCGCGCTCCGCGGCCGCATGGCTGCGCTCCAGCTCCTTGGCCTGAAGCTGGCCCTCAAGCTCACGCACGTAGCTCCGCAGATGGGAAGCGGCCTCTGCGAAAACAAAGAAGAATCATCAGCAACAGTGTCAACGAAGACAAGAAGTCGCCGGGAAGATCCGGCCCGACTACTCAGCAGTCGGCCCGAATCTCGGGGGCTACACCCAGTGGGTGCGCTTGCACGCCCCCACTGAAAGCCGGCCTAGGCACCTCGGCTCCTCTGCAAGTCAGTGGTCCGGGTGGCGAGCGTCTGGTTCTGGGAGTTGTAGGCGGCCGCTCGCAGGTTGTGGTAGTCCTGCGTCAAGAACGACATTCCGACAATCAGAAACACGCCTTAAAGTTCCAACCCCCTGCTCAGTAGCCGGCTTGGAACTCGGGGGCTACACCCAGTGGGTGTGCTGGCGTGCCCCCACTGAAGATCGCAAAAGATAATGAAGCAAGTCCAGAGCATACCCGGACGGACGTCTGCATTGCCACCATCTCACTCCTCGCCTGCAGGAGAGTGGCGCCGTGGGCATTGAACTTGTCCAGGACATCCTGCACCGCAAGGTTCAAGGCGGCTGTGCCGGCCACCAACATCCAGCCTGGCTCGGCGGAACTCGTGGCCTCAGTGTCGGCTTCCTGCGAGCTCGCGGCCCCGGTTTCCACCGGCCTCGACTCGGAGGCCGCTCGCACCTGGCGCAAGCGCAGGCAGGTGCGCGTTGTCATGGCCTGGCTCGTCGCCAACCCGGCGCCGGCCAGCGGCATCTCCGGCCCTTCAGGGTGGCCGTCACCTCGCTCTCCAGCACCCGGCGCGCGCTGAGCCACCTCCGGCTCCGGGATGGCGTAGTCGGCAAACTCTCGCTCCGGCGCCGTCTGATCGGCTTCGGCAGCTCCAGTGGGCACCTGGGCCTCCACTACCGGCACCTCCGACTGCTCAAGATTTGCAGCGTCCGGGATCCTGCTACTAGCCGGGTTCCCCGCGGCCTTGGCGTCAGCCTCCGCCTGCGCCTTGGTCGCCGCCTCCGCCTGCGCTGATGCGGTGGCCTGGGCATCGGTGTCCGCCCGCACCGCGGCGGCCTCCCGCTTCGCCCGCACCTCCCGCGTGTTCCTTTCCGTTGCCTCCTGAAGGGCGTTGGCCGGGTCCACGCGCCGGGCCTCCTTAGAGCCACCTGCTGATCCGATCAGTGAGGCGGATGGAGCCCGGGATATGGAGATGGCAGCCCTGCTCAGCCAAGCAAGCAGAGATGAGAAATTTGCAAGAAAGAAAAACGATTAAGGTAGCACGCCTGATGTACATACCCGGACACCAGTGGGCGCTCCTTTGGGGTCCTCCGAATGGCGGCCGCCTTCGCGGCCTCTTGCTGCTCGGTCGTGGCCGCTTGCTTAGCCTTCTTGTATGGCCGGTTGCCGAACAACCCCTTGCCGCGGTGCTTGGGCGCACCGGGTGCGTCAGCCGGCCCTCCGCCGGACGGCCGCATTATCGAGGAGCCGGCGCCCGCCCTCTCGGCACCTTCGGGGCGGCGTTGCCCCTCGTCGGCATCGTCATCATCCGGCCAGGACTGGACATCACCGTCTCCTCCTGCGCTGCCTCCTGTGGCTCTGCCTCCTCCAGCACCGCCTTCCCAGACGCCGTTGTCCTAGCCTCCGTCTTCCAACGCGGCCACCCCTAGCTCGGGGTCGCCCGCGTCGCTCTTCTCGCAGTCCGGCATCCATTGGTGGCCTGCAGCCGGCGCGTTGACTGCCGCCGGGCCAAGAAAGCGCTGCCCCGGGTCCGGGTGGTCAGGTCGGATGAAAAGCACTGCATGAGCGAAGAATGGGGACCAGATACTAACCGACGGTGGTGTGTTGGCACGACTATACGGCTGCTTGCCGAATCTCCAGTCGGTCTCACTGAGCTTGCTGTCGGAGAAATAGTTGACATGGCGGACCATCTCCATGGTCGGCAGCTCCTTGGTCGACATCCGGCATGGGTCCCGGCAGCCGCTCATGTCGCAGATCAGGTGCGGCCGGGCTTAGAGGGGCGAAACCCGGCGGTGGACGAAGGCGGCCAGCAAGTCCGCCCGCTTGAGGCCATCCGAGTCCATCATCTCCTGAAGCCGGACAAGGACGTTGGTGATGGAAGCCGGCACCGGCCTGCGTTGCTGCCCCTAGTTGTCCCGCGGCTTGCTGGGCGGGCCGATCACGAAGGCCGGCAGGTTGATGTAGTCATGAGTCGGTTGGAGGTTGCAGACATAGAAGTATGACTTCTACCACAACTTCGCCGACTCCAGCAATGCGATAGTCAGAAACCGGGTCCGGGAGCCGCTGCGCTGCACGGCAACGCATGATCCGCACTGGGCCAGTTCACCCTTGGCCCGGGTACCCAACTTCAAGTAGAAGAACCTTCCCCACAGCTCGAGGGTGGGCAGGATGCCAAGGTAGCCTTCACAGAAGGTCACGAAGGCAGAGAGAAGAACGACAGTGTTGGGGGTGAGGTGATGAGGTTGGAGACGGTAGAAGTCAAGGAAGGAGCGGAGGAAGCCGCTTGTAGGCAAGCCAAATCCGCTAAGGAAATGGCTCCGAAAGATGACGAACTCACCGGCCCTCGGCGCTGGCGAGATCTCCCTCGCGTCGGGAAGGAGCGTCCCCACGACCGCCTCGACGGGAAGCCTCCACGTCGCGTGGAGGAACTTGATGTGGCCTTCATGTACATTGGAGCCGTCCCAGTCGCCTCGTGCCATGTCCTGCGGTGGCCTGGCGGCGGGACGGCAAGGCTGGATGGTGGCGATGCCGTGGTGGCGCTTTGGCAGCGCGGGGTGCAGCGACGCGGCGGCGGCGAGGAAGCAAAGGATCAAGGAAGAAGAAGAGAGTGGAGGAGGCGCGCGTGCGTTTGGCCGCCCCCCTCCTCTCCTATTTATACGGCGACGACGGTAGGGCCGAGGCGATGCTTCGTGGGGGGTGTGGGATTAACTGCGCCCACATCCCGCACGCCCCCGCAAATCCCGCGCCTTAATGGCGCGTCATCATTTTGCCTCGGAAAGGCAACCGTCTGCCACGGCCGCAGCGGATCCGCGCGCGTGCTGAGGCTGTGTAGTGGTGGGCCCGGGCCTGTGACGGCATCCCGTCGCGTGCGTGGGCTGGCAGGCAGCTTGGCCTGCTGGCGATGTGTGGCATGCGTGCAACGGGCGGCAGGCGCGGCACCCGGTGGCGTACCACCCGGCGTCCGCCACAATAATTCAAATTCACTAGGCGGCTGGAGTTGCCTCAGCCGGCTCCGGACAGGCGGCTTCTTCAAGCCGGTCGAAGCAAAGACACAGGATCTCTCGGAGGAGGAAACTTTTGAGGCACTCCGGCTTCAAGCCATGGCGCCTCACCAGCTTCGGGGACTACTGTCGGGGGGATAGACCCCGGGTAGCCTCATCCGCACCCAATGACGTTTCAAGACATCGGGGCTGGCCCAAGCCCCGCATGCCGACTGGCCATGTGGCCGGCTCCACGGGCCGGCTAGGACCACGCGGCCGGCTTCCAGAAGACGGTGCCTCCAACAGCCGGCCTGTCCTTCCCCTCGGAGTCTACACTCACCCACTACAATAAGACGGGGCGTAGCTACAGGGCCACCGGCTCCTGCCGAATTCCGAAAGGGCATGGCTACAGTGTGCACTGACCAAGCGGCCACCAACCCGCCTGGCGTGGGACAGTAGCCATGCGACGCATGATGCGGCCCCCGTCAGCGAGGACAGAGCTACAGCGAAAGGCAATCAGCGTGGCCCGCAGGCGGCGGGCGCTACCTGTTGGCCGGATTCTCGGCAGCCAGCGGGGCCCTCAAGAGGCGGGCCCCAGCAGCCGGCGGAGAACCCGTCGACCCTAGACACTGACGTCCGGGTCCTACACCCAGCCGTATTACCATTGTACCCCTGGGGTGCCAGCCTATAAGACCCCCCAGGGCTCACCCATGCACAGGGTTCAGCCTTCATTCCCCAGACCCTCACCATAGCTAGGAGAAGAGAGGTAGCTCTACCCTTCTTCCTCCTCTAGCAACACAGCTCAAGGAGCAACCGTGTATACTATCAATCATAGTCATCACAGCAGAATTAGGGGTGTTATCTCTCCGGAGAGCCCCGAACCTAGGTACGTCTCGTGTGCTACCGAGCTCGTGCTCACTCTCGCTTCCGGAACCCGACGACGTCCTCATGGCTCCACCCACGATAAGCCACCCCCTGGCATCTGACGTGAGATTACCACGACAGCCACGCTGTAATCGAGGAGCCTCTAGATTAACTCAAGCACGGTATCTGGCACATTTAATATGAACAACCAATAGCCATCCCATCAGTCACCAGCACATCTTTTGACCGACAAAAGAATGCGAGGAGGCAAACGATGACCCTATCGTGCAACCTAGATCTCTGGAATACATTTACTACACGGGGAGTGAACCAAAATAGAAGCACGGTTCGGCTAGCAGCAAAGCCACACGTGTGCCTCCACTTTGTTAAAGAGAAACCTCAGTGATATCGATTTACTTGCATCTCTATGTCTGCGCACCACCAAAAACATTGCCAAAACAAAGGCACGGCCATGCTTCTGACATTCATACAACCGCGGGCTAGCTATCATACAGATTCTCACCTGAACACAATGAACATTTGAAAAACTGTGGCTCTCTGGGCCAACAAGTGGCTGAAAAACATTTGCAAACGCAGAGTCACGAACCGTGACTCCACTTCAGGTGCAACAGTGCCTCTCATTCGGAACGATCATGCCTCTCTAGAATTTTCCTCCCCCGATGTATCGATCATGCCTCTCCTTCTTTCATGACCGTGCATCTAATAACGACATTACCGTTCCTCTCATAAAGACACACCCAACCCTATCTGATTAAACATGTGATTAAAAACAATTAAATCACAGAAGCACGAGTATGCTTTTTAGCTTGTATAACCATGCCTCACATATGTCTATGAGGCACGATAGGCACATAGAAGTGTCCAGTGGGAGGCAGCACAGCTAGACAACTCTGGTGGGAGGCAGCTGGATGAGTCAAACGTCTCGTGTCCCCATAACACCTCGGAATGCACACACCATCTACAACCAGCATTCATTCCATTTCGCAGAATAAAAAATAAAAAAACAAGCACTCAATACTACTCTTGCTCTCTCGCATCTCCTTTATATTTCAATTAGCTCCGACTCCCGGAGCCACATCACAACCCATCTGCCTTCTCTGTCATTTGCTTCTAGGGTTCGTGCTTCTTCACCGCACACAATCTGATTTCAAACAAGTTATTATAGAGTTTTTATTGGGTCTCTCGATGAATTTCTAATCCATACTTCTCTCGTAGATTGCTCGTGGGTACTTGCCCTAAGCTTCCCCTACCCCAATCTCCGTTCGTCGACGGCCGATATTCTTCTTTCATAGGTAAAAAGCATATGCGTAAGCTGTTGGGAAACGTAGCATGCAATTTCAAAAAAAATTCTACGCTCACGCAAGATCTATCTACGAGATGCATAGCAACGATAGGGGGAGAGTGTGTCTACGTACCCTCGTAGACCAAAAGCGGAAGCGTTTGACAACGCGGTTGACGTAGTCGAACTTCTTCTCGTTCCGACCAATCAAGCACCGAACGTACGACACCTCCGAGTTCTGCACATGTTCAGCTCAATGACGTCCCTCGAACTCTTGATCCAGCAAAGTGTCGAGGGAGTAGATGAGTTCCGTCAGCACGACGGCATGGTGACGGCGATGGTGAAGTGATCCGCGCAGGGCTTCGCCTAAGCACCGCGAGAATATGACCGAGGGTGTAATCTGTGGAGGGGGCGCCGCACACGGGTAACAGATGTTGTTGTGTGTTCTAGGCGCCCCTTCCCCATGTATATATAGGTGGGAGAGTGAGGGGAGCAGCAGGGGGCGCCCCAAGTAGGAGGAATCCTACTTGGGCGCCTCCCCAATTCGGCCTCCCCCCTTCCTTATTCACCGGAGGGGAAAGGAAGGAGGAGGGAGGAGGGAAGGAAGGGGTAGGCCGAATCCCTCCCCTTCCTTCTCTATTCCCCTCTTTCCTTCCCCTCAGTTGCGGCCCATATGGGGGGCGCAGCAGCCCCTGCTGGCTGCTGTGTTTCCCCTCTTGGCCCATTAGGCCCATATCTTTTGCCGGGGGTGCCCGGAACCCGTTCCGGTGACCCGATATGTAACTGGTACCCTCCGGAACACTTCCGGTGTCCGAATACGATCGTCCTATATATCAATCTTTACCTCTCGACAATTTCGAGACTCCTATTCATGTCCGTGATCTCATCCGGGACTCCAAAGAACATTCGGTCAACAAATCACATAACTCATATAATACAAAATTGTCATCGAACGTTAAGCGTGTGGACCCTACGGGTTCGAGAACTATGTAGACATGACCGGGACACCTCTTTAGTCAATAACCAATAGCGGAACCTAGATGCTCATATTGGCTCCTACATATTCTACGAAGATCTTTGTCGGTCAAACCATTATGACAACATAAGTTATTCCCTTTGTCATCGGTATGTTACTTGCCCGAGATTCGATCGTCGGTATCTTCATACCTAGTTCAATCTCGTTACCGGCAAGTCTCTTTACTCATTCCGTAATACATCATCCCAAAAATAACTCATTAGTCACTTTGCTTGCAAGACTTCTTATGATGTGCATTACCGAGAGGGCCCAGAGATACCTCTCCGATACTCGAAGTGACAAATCCTAATCTTGATCTTTGCTAACCCAACAAATACCTTCGGAGATACCTGTAGAGCATCTTTATAATCACCCAGTTACGTTGTGACATTTGATGACACACAAGGCATTCCTTCGGTATCCGGGAGTTGCATAATCTCATAGTCGAAGGAATATGTATTTGACATGAAGAAAGCAATAGCATTAAAACTGAACGAGCAATATGCTAAGCTAATGGATGGGTCTTGTCCATGACATCATTCTCCTGATGATGTGATCCCGTTCATCAAATGACAACACATATCTATGGTTAGGAAACTTAACCATCTTTAATTAACGAGCTAGTCTAGTAGAGGCTTACTAGGGACACGGTGTTTTGTCTATGTATCCACACATGTATCAAGTTTTAGGTTAATACAATTCTAGCATGAATAATAAACATTTATCATGATATAAGGAAATATAAAATAACAACTTTATTATTGCCTCGAGGGCATATTTCCTTCAGTCTCCCTGTTGCACTAGAGTCAATAATCTAGTTCACATCACCATGTGATTAACACCAATAGTTCACATCGCCATGTGACCAGCACCCAAAGGGTTTACTAGAGTCAATAATCTAGTTCACATCGCCATGTGATTAGCACTAAAGAGTATTAAGGTATGATCATGTTTTGATTGTGAGAGAGGTTTAGTCAACGGGTCTGCCATATTCAGATCTGTATGTTAATTTGCAAATTTCTATGTCTACAATGCTGTGCATGGAGCTACTCTAGCTAATTGCTCCCACGTTCAATACATATCTAGATTCAGACTTAGAGTCATCTAGATCAGTGTCAAAGCTTGCATCGACGTAACTCTTTACGACGAACTCTTTATCACCTCCATAATCGAGAAACATTTCATTAGTCCTCTTAGGTAACTAAGGATAATTTTGACCGCTGTCCAGTGATCTACTCCTAGATCACTATTGTACCTCCTTGCCAAACTCATGGTAAGGTACACAATAGGTCTGGTATACTGCATGGCATACTTTATAGAACCTATGGCTGAGGCATAGGGAATGAATTTCATTCTCTCTCTATCTTCTGCCGTGGTCGGGCTTTGAGTCTTACTCAACTTCACACCTTGCAACACAGGCAAGAACCCTTTCTTTGACTGATCCATTTTGAACTTCTTCAAAATCTTGTCAAGGTATGTACTCATCGAAAGTTTTATCAAGCGTCTTGATCTATCTCTGTAGATCTTGATGCCCAATATGTAAGCAGCTTCACCGAGGTCTTTCTTTGAAAAATTCCTTTCCAAAAAATTCTACATCATTTCCGATCAACAATATGTCATTCACATATACTTATCAGAAATGTTGTAGTACTCCCACTCACTTTCTTGTAAATACAGGCTTCTCCGAAAGTCTGTATAAAACTATATGCTTTGATCAACTCATCAAAGAGTATATTCCAACTCCGAGATGCTTGCACCAGTCCATAGATGGATCGCTGGATCTTGCACACTTTGTTAGCACCTTTAGGATTGACAAAACCTTCTAGTTGCATCATATACAACTTTTCTTTAATAAATCCATTAAAGAATGCAGTTTTGACATCCATTTGCTAGATTTCATAAAATGCGGCAATTGCTAACATGATTCGGACAGACTTTAAGCATCAATACGAGTGAGAAAATCTTATCATAGTCAACACCTTGAACTTGTCAAAAACCTTTTGTGACAATTCGAGCTTTATAGATAGTAACACTACCATCAGCGTCCGTCTTCCTCTTAAGATCCATTTATTCTAAATGGCTTGCCGATCATCGGGCAAATCCACCAAAGTCCATACTTTGTTCTCATACATGGATCCTATCTCAGATTTCATGGCCTCAAGCAATTTATCGGAATCTGGGCTCATCATAGCTTCTTCATAGTTCGTAGGTTCGTCTTGGTCTAGTAACATGACTTCCAGAACAGGATTACCGTCCCACTCTGGTGCGGATGGTGCTCTGGTTGACCTACAAGGTTCAGTAGCAACTTGATCTAAAGTTTCATGATCATTATCATTTGCTTCCTCTCTAGTTGGTGTAGGCACACGGGAATGGATTTCTCTGATGTGCTACTTTCCAATACGAGAGAAGGTACGATTACCTCATCAAGTTCTACTTTCCTCCCACTCACTTCTTTTGAGAGAAAACTCCTTCTCTAGAAAGGACCCATTCTTAGCAACAAAACATCTTGCCTTCAGATCTGTGATAGAAGGTGTACCCAATAGTTTCTTTAGGGTATCCTATGAAGACGCACTTCTCCGCTTTGGGTTCGATCTTATCAAGATGAAGCCTTTTGACATAAGTTTTGCATCCCCAAACTTTTCAGAAATGACAGCTTAGTTGTCTTGCCAAACCACAGTTCATACGGTGTCATCTCAACGGATTTAGACGGTGCCCTATTTAACGTGAATGCAGCTGTCTCTAATACATAACCCCAAAATGATAAAGGAAAATCGGTAAGAGACATCATAGAACGCACCATATCTAATAAAGTACGGTTACGATGCTCGGACACACCATTACGCTGTGGTGTTCCAGGTGGCGTGAGTTGTGAAACTATTCCACATTGTTTTAAATGAAGGCCAAACTCGTAACTCAAATATTCGCCTCCGCGATCAGATCATAGAAACTTTATTTTCTTGTTACGATGATTCTCCAATTCACTCTGAAATTCTTTGAACTTTTCAAATGTTTCAGACTTGTGTTTCATTAAGTAGATATACCCATATCTGCTCAAATCATCTATGAAGGTCAGAAAATAACGATACCCGCAGCGTGCCTCGACACTCATTGGACCACATACATCGATATGTATTATTTCCAATAAGTCATTGGCTCGCTCCATTGTTCCAGAGAACGGAGTTTTAGTCATCTTGCCCATGAGGCATGGTTCAGAAGTACCAAATGATTCATAATCAAGTGATTCCAAAATCCCATCTGCATGGAGTTTCATCATGCGCTTTACACCAATATGACCTAAACGGCAGTGCCACAAGTATGTTGCACTATCATTATCAACTTTGCATCTTTTGGCATCAATATTATGAATATGTGTATCACTACGATCGAGATTCAATAAACCATTTGCATTGAGTGCATGACCATAGAAGGTTTTATTCATTTAAACAGAACAACAATTATTCTCTGACTTTAAATGAATAACCGTATGGCAATAAACATGATCTAATCATATTCATGCTCAACGCAAACACCAAATAATATTTATTTAGGTTCAACACTAATCCCGAAGGTACAGGGAGTGTGCGATGGTGATCGTATCAACCTTGGAATTACTTCCAACACACATCGTCACCTCGTCCTTAACTAGTCTCTGTTCATTCTGCAACTCCCGTTTCGGGTTACTAATCTGAGCAACTGAACCGGTATCAAATACCTAGGGGTTGCTACGAACACTAGTAAAGTACACATCAATAACATGTATATCAAATATACCTTTGTTCACTTTGCCATCCTTCTTATCTGCCAAGTATTTGGGGCAGTTCCGCTTCCAGTGACCATTCCCTTTGCAGTAGAAGCACTCAGTTTCAGGCTTGGGTCCAGCTTTGGGTTTCTTCACGTGAGTGGCAACTTTCTTGCCATTCTTCTTGAAGTTCCCTTTCTTTCCCTCGCCCTTTTTCTTGAAACTAGTGGTCTTCTTAACCATCAACACTTGATGCTCTTTCTTGATTTCTACCTTCGCCGATTTCAGCATCGCGAAGAGCTCGGGAATTATTCATCCCTTGCATATTATAGTTCATCACGAAGTTCTAGTAGCTTGGTTATAGTAACTAGAGAACTCTATTAATCACTATCTTATCTGGAAGATTAACTTCCACTTGATTCAAGCGATTCTAGTACACAGACATTCTGAGTACATGCTTACTGGCTGAGCTATTCCCCTCCATCTTGTGGGCAAAGAACTTGTCAGAGGTCTCATACCTCTTGACACGGGCATGAATTTGAAATACCAATTTCAGCTCTTGGAACATCTCATATGTTCCGTGGTTTTCAAAATGTTTTTGAAATCCGGGTTCTAAGCCGTGAAGTATGGCGCACTAATCTATCAAGTAGTCATCATATCGAGCTTGCCAAACGTTCATAATGTCTGCATCTGCTCCTGCAATAGGTCTGTCACATAGCGGTGTATCAAGTATATAATTCTTCTGTGCAGCAATGAGGATAATCCTCAGATCATGGACCCAGTCCGCATCATTGCTACTATCATCTTTCAACTTATTTTTCTCTAGGAACATATCAAAAATAAGGGAGCTATATCGCGACCTATTGATCTACAACATAGATTTGCAAATACTATCAGGACTAAGTTCATGATAAATTAAGTTCAATTAATCAAATTACTTAAGAACTCCCACTTAGATAGACATCCCTCAAGTCATCTAAAGGATATGTGATCCAAATCAAGTAAACCATGTCCTATCATCACGTGAGATGGAGTAGTCATCAATGGTGAACATCTCTATGTTGATCATATCTACTATATGATTCACGTTCGACCTTTTGGTCTCCAGTGTTCCGAGGCCATGTCTGTACATGCTAGGCTCGTCAAGTTTAACCCGAGTATGCCGCATGTGCAAAACTGTCTCGCACCCGTTGTATTTGAACGTAGAGTCTATCACACCCGATCATCACATGGTGTCTCAACATGACGAAATGTCGCAACGGTGCATACTTAGGGAGAACACTTATACCTTGAAATTTTAGTTAAGGGATCATCTTATAATGCTACCGTCGTACTAAGCAAAATAAGATGCATAAAAGATAAACATGACATGCAATCAAAATATGTGACATGATATGGCCATCATCATCTTGTGCTTTTGATCTCCATCTCCAAAGCATCGTCATGATCTCCATTGTCACCGGCTTGACACCTCGATCTCCATCGTAGCATCATGGTCGTCTCGCCAACTATTGCTTCTACAACTATCGCTTACGCATAGTGATAAAGTAAAGCAATTACATGGCGCTTGCATTTCATACAATAAAGAGACAACCATAAGGCTCCTGCCGGTTGCCGATAACTTTTACAAAACATGATCATCTCATACAATAACGTATATCACATCATGTCTTGGCCATATCACATCACAACATGCCCTACAAAAACAAGTTAGACGCCCTCTACTTTGTTGTTGCAAGTTTTACGTGGCTGCTACCGGCTTCTAGCAACAACCGTTCTTACCTATGCATCAAAACCACAACGGTGATTTATCAAGTTGTTGTTTCAACCTTCAACAAGGACCGGTCGCTGTCAAATTCAATTCTACTAAAGTAGGAGAAACAGACACCTGCCAGCCACCTTTATGCAAAACTAGTTGCATGTCTGTCGGTGGAACCGGTCTCATGAACGTGGTCATGTAAGGTTGGTCCGGGCCGCTTCATCCAACAATACTGCCAAATCAAAATAAGACATTGGTGGTAAGCAGTATGACGATCACCACCCACAACTCTTTGTGTTCTACTCATGCACATCATCTACGCATAGACCTGGCTCATGATGCCACTATTGGGAAACGTAGCATGCAATTTCAAAAAAAAATCTACGCTCACACAAGATCTATCTAGGAGATGCATAGCAACGAGAGGGGGAGAGTGTGTCTACGTACCCTCGTAGAACGAAAGCGGAAGCGTTTGACAATATGGTTGATGTAGTCGAACTTCTTCTCGTTCCGACCGATCAAGCACCGAATGTACGGCACCTCCGAGTTCTGCACACGTTCAGCTCGATGACGTCCCTCGAACTCTTGATCCAGCAAAGTGTCGAGGGAGTAGATGAGTTCCGTCAGCACGATGGCGTGGTGACGGTGATGGTGAAGTGATCCGCGTAGGGCTTCGCCAAAGCACCACGAGAATACGACCGAGGGTGTAATCTGTGGAGGGGGCGCCGCACACGGCTAACAGATGTTGTTGTGTGTTCTAGGCACCCCCTCCCCATGTATATATAGGTGGGAGAGGGAGGCGAGCAGCAGGAGGTGCCCCCAGTAGGAGGAATCCTACTTGGGCGCCTCCCCAACTCAGCCTCCCCCCTTCCTTATTCACCGGAGGGGAAAGGAAGGAGGAGGGAGGAGGGAAGGGAGGGGGAGGCCGAATCCCTCCCCTTCCTTCTCTCTTCCCCTCTTTCCTTCCCCTCAGGTGCGGTCCATATGGAGGGTGCAGCAGCCCCTGCTGGCTGCTGTGTTTCCCCTCTTGGCCCATTAGGCCCATATATTTTGCCGGGGGTGCCCGGAACCCCTTCCGGTGACCCAATATGTACCCGGTACCCTCCGGAACACTTCCGGTGTCCGAATACCATTGTCCTATATATCAATCTTTACCTCTCGACCATTTCGAGACTCCTCGTCATGTCCTTGATCTAATCCGAGACTCCGAACAACATTCGGTCACCAAATGACATAACTCATATAATACAAAATCGTCATCGAACGTTAAGCGTGCGGACCCTACGGGTTCGAGAACTATGTAGACATGACCGAGACACCCCTCCGGTCAATAACCAATAGCGGAACCTGGATGCTCATATTGGCTCCTACATATTCTACAAAAATCTTTATTGGTCGAATTGTTATGACAACATAAGTTATTCCCTTTGTCATCGGTATGTTCTTTGCCCGAGATTCGATCGTCGGTATCTTCATACCTAGTTCAATCTCGTTACCGGCAAGTCTCTTTACTCATTCCGTAATACATTATCCCGCAACTAACTCATTAGTCACTTTGCTTGCAAGGCTTCTTATGATGTGCATTACCGAGAGGGCCCAGAGATACCTCTCCGATACTCGGAGTGACAAATCCTAATCTTGATCTACGCCAACCCAACAAACACCTTCGGAGATACCTGTAGAGCATCTTTATAATCACCCAGTTATGTTGTGATGTTTGATAGCACACAAGGCATTCCTCCAGTATCCGGGAGTTGCATAATCTCATAGTCGAAGGAATATGTATTTGACATGAAGAAAGCAATAGCAATAAAACTGAACAATCAATACGCTAAGCTAACAGATGGGTCTTGTCCATCACATCATTCTCCTAATGATGTGATCCAGTTCATCAAATGACAACACATGTCTATGGTTAGGAAACTTAACCATCTTTGATTAACGAGCTAGTCTAGTAGAGGCTTACTAGGGACACGGTGTTTTGTCTATGTATCCACACATGTATCAAGTTTCAGGTTAATACAATTCTAGCATGAATAATAAACATTTATCATGATATAAGGAAATATAAAATAACAACTTTATTTTTGCCTCTAGGGCATATTTCCTTCATAAGCATGCTCCGATCCATATTTACATTTTGAAAATGATATTTTAATTATTATTGTTTTACGTTTAGGTTTTTCATTTGATAATTATTGAAGTATTAGATCCGGTACAACAACTTCATTCTCTAAAGGAATATAAAAAGTGTTTGCAAATCTAAACAAGTGATCTAAACACTGTCATACTGCTTTTCTGGAAGGAGTAGATGAGAAGATTTCTGGTAAATTTGTAGTTGTTGTCTACCTTCGTACCGATATTTTTAATATGGCTAACGTTGAAGCTTGTTTTAAATTCTTATGATATTCTTGTTTTCTTAACATAGTTGTTCTGAATTATTTAGGTATGGTTTGCCCTACCTGCCGCCAACCAGGCGACCCTTGCAAACCACACCCTGAAGCTCTCCAGCAGTTTGAGGTTATTCTTGATGAGAAATGCTGGAGCCTCATGGTTAGTAAGCATTTCTAACATATAGTTATCTTTTTATCTTAAACAATGGTCGTTTGGTAGAATTACAACTATTAGTTGCCTACAACACAGTAGAAATCGTCACTATTATGCATATCCCTTTGCATCTACGCTAGGTTCCCCTGCTATCACTTCTTTGCACCTGTCCTCTGTTTTCTTTTTCCATTAGTATGCCTGCCTATGCCTTAATTATTATAGTGCATCTTTAGTTCTAATTAAAATTCATCAACCTATGCCAAAAATCTGTATCCATTAATTTATCATACCATTATGTCGTTATCTTTAATTGTTATCAAATATTCAGATACAAGCTAAGAAAACTTTTAACATTAATGATCCATGAGTTCAAATTTATACTTACAGGTTGTTATTTTTACTATATTTTCCAGAATGTACCTTGTAATGTCAGAGCTTTTCTCGCTGAATACAATGATGAGAGGAAGGAAGAAGCAAGAATATTGCATAAAGAGCAGGTAGAGCCAACCCTTCTTACACATGAAGGAAGGTCTTACAATGCTTTGTTTGAGCATAGGGCAAACTACACAAAGTTCTGCGGTGGTTAGTGGTGCATCTTTGCGGACGATTATGAACTACGTGCTGGAGACCGCATAGAATTTGAACTACCAGACAAGGGACTCAATCCGGAAATACAAACATATCGGGATAACAAAAGGCTGCTTCCATTACCCCACGTTGGTAGGTATTTAATATTCCAAAATTATTTTCTTTCGTTGTATTTTTATATGCATGCATCATACTAAATAATATTAACCCCGTGTTGGATATAACTTTATCTAACTTTGAATACTTGTTCTTTTTCTAGCTCTTGTTTCTTTTGATGATTTCGACCATGTTCAGTGCTGTGTCTACTCTAAGGATATTGAGCTTACCTACGACCAGACATGATTCTTTCTACAATGCCTTTTTCGAGCCTTTTCTAAGATACTTTCATCCGTTGCCAGCCATTTGTCCATGTGTTGACTCCCACTAACACCAAAGACTGCATCATGGTTGGTTACAACTGTCCTTGTTAAAATACCAAACATATTTTGCTTCGTATTCTCATAAAACAAATGATAACGACCTAATCTTGCTTGTATGTAAAATTATAAAGAAATGATTTATTAATCCTAAAACAATAAAATTTTGTTGCTCTCTTAATATATTGTTTTATCTGTTTACTCACGAACCTGAACATGCCAAGAAATATATTAGTTTCAATATGGAATTTCTTACTGATTGCGCACTCACCGTATTCAGCCATTCTTTTATTTAATGTCCAAGTGGCAAATCAACGCTTTTAATTTCTATTTAATTTCGGTTTCTTCTAGAAAATTCCGAGGAGTGTTGTCTCGACACTGAAGAGATGGGTGGACGTGCCAACCAATGGCAGGGTGACCCTTGAAGCTCCTGATGAACCTGCCCACGTCATCACTCCTTCGTCGTACTACATCTGCAAAAAAGACGGCAGGATGGTAATTGAAAAGTCTTCTTTCAGAGACTTCATATCAGCTGCAACCTTTGTTGAAGAGAACATTGTTCTGATCATTCTGTGTCCATCATCATTCAGCGCATTCCATAGATTTCGTTGGAACCAGCACTTAAAATGGAAGAAATAGTGCATCTCCTAGGATGTTCAGTGGTCGTTTCATGATGATGCCTCCCAGGAGCAAATCACTGGTTACTATAAGTTTGCTTATTAGAATGGTAGTAATGTAGCTCTTATGGACCAAGTGGTTGCTTGAACTATTGGAATGATCTTTTGGAACTTATGTAGCTCTTATGGACCCTCAACTCGTTGTTTGAACTGTCGGAATGATCCTTTGGAACTAATGTAGTTCTTATGGACACTCAAGTAGCTGGTTAACCTTTGAAATATTCACAATTCCAAAAATCAAAAAACAAACAAATCATTTTCTGGTAAACTCTGAGTCAAAAATCAAACAAATCAAGAATCAGTTTTTGCATCAAAATCTATAGCCATATCATGTTATCAAAGTTATTCAAACCATCTAGTGAAACATATATCAATTAAACACCAAACAAAACTCCATTTTCAAGTGCACACTATGTTTACTTCACCAACTTTTTTTAAACATGCAATTGTGCACCGAATAACATAACAACAGTGCCTCGTTGACCAAGGAATATTGTTAACCAAAAAAAATGTTTCGACAACAAAGGCACGACCATGACTCTGTTGAGTGTTCCACCGTTATTCGACTACCTTCACAGCCAAAGATGGAATACGCACACACGGATCACGCAGGCAGCACACGACGAATAAAACATTTCACGAAACAAGATAAGTGAAAATCTTAAAAAAACTGATCCAACAAACGCCTGTTTCCATAAATCTACCCCTGGAACCGCCGGATGACTACCAACAGCTCTTTGACGGTTACCTTTTTTGCACGACAAAGTAAAGGTCCCTTTCATTTTACCGAATCCATTTCCATCTTCTTCCTCGGACGTTTCTCGTCTGCCCCAACAATTCACCACCGCACACTTGTAGCCATGAACGACGGGAAACTAACAACGCTCACCAAACACATCAGTACCCACGGTACAACCGTGCTGGAGGTGGTGTACACCAACGACCCAAAGACCATGGAGCGAATCATCAAAAAGTACGAGGAATGGCTAAAGGAGGAGAAGAACAAGTTCATCGGCCTCGACCTCGAGTACACACGTAAGAGTAGTTACATACATCAAGGGATCGCCGTCGTGCAACTTGCCATGCACGAGCATGTCCTCGTATACCACTACTGAAGGTCCGAGCGCTCCCAGGCGTAACTTGACTTCCTGCAACTCAAAGCGGTAACTTTCGCTAGCGTCGACACCAGGGGCAACAAGACCATACTTGCCCGTGCATGGATTAAAATTCCAGACGAGCACCACGTCGACATCCAGAGACAATTCTGTATCAAGGGTGGTGGAGAAAGGGACTCCATGGGTGACCTTGCAGCGGCCATCATCGACCCCTCCTACAAGAACATGAAGAAATCATTCCCAAAGGAGAAGCACCAGTTCTGGGAGTGGAAGCCGCTTTCCCCGCTACACCTTGAGTATGCAGCAAAAGACGGGTATTTTAGCCATGAGTTGTACCGTAGAATCCTAATCATCAAGGACGGGCTACTTCACCTCCACCAACAACCATTGAAGGAAAGACTACGTCCACGTAAGAACAAAGACAAGGGATCTTCCAGTGGCTGGAAGCGCCGGAAGGGAAACCGCGGGCGGTGAATTGCGAGAAAATGGATGTCTACATTAAACTAGTAGTACCTAGTAGTTTGATAATTTAGATTGAATGAACCTATGTTGTAAATATGATTGTTGTTGATCAAAGATGCTGTGTGTAGTGTATTACTATTTTATGTTTGAACACAGTGGTGTGCTCATGTACAAATGCATAGTATGTTTTGCATGTCGAAATGCAATTAGTAAGTTATCTCCTAGTATTGAGCAAACATATGTTGTATCCATGATTATAGAAGGACAAATATATCACACGATATTGTATTATAATTTTCATAGTTAACCTGTACAAGATTCATCGTGCATTTAAAAGAATATGCGATTGTATCGTTGTTAATTTTCTGTAAAATGCTTATTCAACATTGGCGTGAACAATTCATAAATATTGCAGAAGAACATTCGGTACACAGATGCAAGGGACAAGCACTTTGTTAGTTTAACCACATTGAAAAAAAATTAAAATCACACAACAACCATTTCACATCAAACACTGCGCTGTCCATTCAAAACATCCTTGCTATTGCACACAGGTTCTTCTCCGTACACCCATTCTCCAGGATGCCACAAAACTACATTGTTGTGTGCAACTCAGCTATGTACAGCCGTGGCTCTCTAAATGTCTATTCGAACCCATGCCTGTGGTGCCACACGCCCGTGACCCTAGAGACTTCACACATGTGCATCCACAACCAAGCCTCTCTAACCAAGTTTTCGGACCGATGCCTCTGCTGACATACTTCCATGCCTCTAGGAACTTCACACCTTTTGTACATCAAGAGGGTTGATACCCGTGCCTCCAGAAGCCACACAACCGTGCCTGTAGTGACTTCACCTTCGTGCCTGTACCGACTTCACTTCCGTGCCTCAGTTTAATCAATCCACGTGCCTCACATGAAGCCCACAGTGACTCTACGTGCTCCGCACACGTGATCGCCTGTGCAACTTTGGTGCTGCACACACGTTCCTCTCAGTACAGCCGTATGCTGCCGGATGCCACCAACCTATACATGTGCCTCCTGCCTATAGAGGCTTCACTCACGTGACTCTGGTGCCCACACACCCGTGCCTCGCGTAGCACGTGCCGTGACTCTACAAGCTATTCAGGCGTGATCAGCCGTGCCTCTTTGCTGCTGCACAGACGTTCCTTTCTCTACAACCCATGTCAGAGCAAACATAGAAAAAACAAAGGCACACACGTGAAGGAAATATGCCCTAGAGGCTATAATAAAGTTGTCATTTTATATTTCCTTATTCATGATAAATGTTTATTATTCATGCTAGAATTGTATTGACCAGAAACCTAAATACATGTGTGAATACATAGACAAACACTGTGTCCCTAGTGAGCCTCTACTTGACTAGCTCATTGATCAAAGATGGTTAAGGTTTCCTAACCATGGACATGAGTTTTCATTTGATAACGGGATCACATCATTAGGAGAATGATGTGATGGACAAGACCCATCCGCTAGCTTAGCATAATGATCATTCAGTTTTATTGCTATTGCTTTCTTCAAGTCAAATACATATTCCTCCGACTATGAGATTATGCAACTCCCGGATACCGGAGAAATGCCTTGCGTGCTATCAAACGTCACAACGTAATTGGGTGATGCTCTACAGGTATCTCCGAAGGTGTTTTTTGGGTTGGCATAGATCGAGATTAGGATTTGTCACTCCGAGTATCGGAGAGGTATCTCTGGGCCCTCTCGGTAATACACATCATAAGAAGCCTTGCAAGCAAAGTGACTAATGAGTTAGTTGTAGGATGATGTATTATGGAACGAGTAAAGAGACTTGCCGGTAACAAGATTGAACTAGGTATGAAGATACCGACCATCGAATCTCGGGCAAGTAACATACCGATGGACAAAGGGAATTACGTATGTTGTCATAACGGTTCGACCGATAGAGATCTTCATAGAATTTGTGGGAGCCAATATGAGCATCCAGATTCCACTATTGGTTATTGACCGGAGAGGTGTCTCGGTCATGTCTACATAGTTCTCGAAACCGTAGGGTCCGCACGCTTAACGTTCGATGACGATATTGTATTATATGAGTTATGTGATTTGGTGACCGAATTTTGTTCGGAGTCCCGGGTGAGATCACGGACATGACGAGGAGTCTCGAAATGGTCGAGAGGTAAAGATTGTTATATAAGATGATAGTATTCGGACACCGGAAGTGTTCCGGATAGTATTTCGTATTTATCGGAGTACCGGGGGGGGGGGTTACCGGAACCCTCGGGGGAAAGATATGGGCCATATGGGCCACAGGAGGGGAGCACACCAGCCCACAAGGAGTGGCGCCCCCCCACCAAGGAAGGAGGCCAAATTGGAGAAAGGAAAGAGGGGGTTCAGCCCCCCCCCCTTTCCTTCTCTCCTTCCTCTTCCCTTTTCCCCCCTCCGAAAATAAGGAAACGGGGAGGGGCCGAATTGGGAGGACCCCAAGTAGGATTCCTCCTACTTGGGGTGCCCCAAGGCTGCCTCTCCTACCCTCCCACCTATATATATGTGGGGAGGGGGCCGCCTAGAACAAACAACATCAATTGTTAGCCGTGTGCGGCGCCCCCCTCCATAGTTTACAACCCCGGTCATATTCTCGCGGTGCTTAGGCGAAGCCCTGCGCGGATCACTTCACCATCATCGTCACCATGCTGTCGTGTTAATGGAACTCATCTACTTCCTCGACACCTTGCTGGATCAAGAAGGCGAGGAACATCATCGCGCTGAACATGGGCAGAACTCGGAGGTGCCGTATGTTCGGTGCTTGATCGGTCGGAGCTAGAAGAAGTTCGACTACATCAACCTCGTTGTCAAACGCTTCCGCTTCCGGTCTATGAGGGTACGTAGACACACTCTCCCCCTTGTTGCTAAGCATCTCCTAGATAGATCTTGCATGAGCATAGGATTTTTTTTTAAATTGCATTCTACGTTTCCCAATAGTGGCATCCGAGCCTGGTCTATGCATAGATGATATGCACGAGTAGAACACAAAGAGTTGTGGGCGGTGATAGTCATACTGCTTACCACCAACGTCTTATTTTGATTCGACGGTATTGTGGGATGAAGCGGCCCGGACCAACCTTACATGTCCACGCACATGAGACCGGTTCCACTGACAGACATGCAACTAGTTTTGCATAAAGGTGGCTGGAGGGTGTCTGTTTCTCCTACTTTAGTTGAATCAAATTTGACTGCAGCCGGTGCTTGTTGAAGGTTAAAACAGCAAACTTGATAAATCACCGTTGTGTTTTTGATGCGTAGGTAAGAAGGGTTCTTGCTAGAAGCCTGTAGCAGCCACGTAAAACTTGTAACAACAAAGTAGAGGACGTCTAACTTGTTTTTGTAGGGCATGTTGTGATGTGATATGGTCAAGACATGATGTGATATACGTTATTGTATGAGATGATCATGTTTTGTAAAAGTTATCGGCAACCGGCAGGAGCCTTATGGTTGTCTCTTTATTGTATGAAATGCAAGCGCCATGTAATTGCTTTACTTTATCACTATGTGTTAGCGATAGTTTTAGAAGCAATAGTTGGCGAGACGACCATGACGCAACGATGGAGATCAAGGTGTCGAGCCGGTGACGATGGAAATCATGACGATGCTTTGGAGATGGAGATCAAAAGCACAAGATGATGATGGCCATATCATGTCACATATTTTTTGATTGCATGTGATATTTATCTTTTATGCATCTTATTTTGCTTAGTACGGCGGTAGCATTATAAGATGATCCCTTAACTAAATTTCAAGGTAAAAGTTTTCTCCCTGAGTATGCACCGTTGCGACAGTTTGTCGTGTTGAGACACCACGTGATGATCGGGTGTGATAGACTCTACATTCACATACAACGGGTGGAAGACAGTTTTGCACATGCGGAATACTCGGGTTAAACTTGACGAGCCTGGCATGCATAGACATGGCCTCGGAACACTGGAGACCGAAAGGTCAAACGTGAATCATATAGTAGATATGATCAACACAGAGATGTTCACCATTGATGACTACTCCATCTCACGTGATGATCGGACATGGTTTAGTTGATTTGGATCACGTATCATTTAGATGACTTGAGGGATGTCTATCTAAGTGGGAGTTCTTAAGTAATTTGATTAATTGAACTTAATTTATCATTAACTTAGTCATGATAGTATTTGCATATCTATGTTGCAGATCATTGGCCCGTGCTACTGTTCCCTTGAATTTTAATGCATTCCTAGAGAAAGCTAAGTTGAAAGATGATGGTAGCAACTACAGGGACTGGGTCCGTAACTTGAGGATTATCCTCATTGCTGCACAGAAGAATTATGTCCTTGATGCACCGCTAGGTGAAAGGCCTGCTGCGGGAGCAGATGCTGATGTTATGAACATCTGGCAAGCTCGATCTGATGACTACTTGATAGTTCAGTGTGCCATGCTTTACGGCTTAGAATCGGGACTTCAAAGAAGTTTTGAACATCATGGAGCATATGAGATGTTCCAGGAGTTGAAGTTAATATTTCAAGCAAATGCCCGAGTTGAGAGATATGAAGTCTCCAACAAATTCTATAGCTGCAAGATGGAGGAGAATAGTTCTGTCAGTGAACACATACTCAGAATGTCTGGATATCATAATCACTTGACTCAGCTGGGAGTTAATCTTCCAGATGATAGTGTTATTGACAGAGTTCTCCAATCACTGCCACCAAGCTACAAAGGCTTTGTGATTCCTGAGCTCTTCGCAATGCTCAAAGCTACAGAGGTAGAAATCAAGAAGGAGCATCAAGTGTTGATGGTTAACAAGACCACTAGTTTCAAGAAAAAGGGCAAGGGAAAGAAAGGGAACTTCAAGAAGAATGGCAAGCAAGTTGTCACTCCCGGGAAGAAATCCAAAACTGGACCCAAGCCTGAAACTGAGTGCTTCTACTGCAAAGGGACTGGTCACTAGAAGTGGAACTGCCCCAAGTATTTGGCGGATAAGAAGGATGGCAAAGTGAACAAAGGTATATTTGATATACATGTTATTGATGTGTACCTTACTAATGCTCGTAGTAGTGCCTGGGTATTTGATACTGGTTCGGTTGCTCATATTTGTAACTCGAAACAGGGGCTACGGATTAAACGAAGATTGGCTAAGGACGAGGTGACGATGCGCGTCGGGAATGGTTCCAAGGTCGATGTGATCGCCGTCGTCACGCTACCTCTACATCTACCTTCGGGATTAGTTTTAGACCTGAATAATTGTTATTTGGTGCTAGCGTTGAGCATGAACATTATATCTGGATCTTGTTTAGTGCGAGACGGTTATTCATTTAAATCAGAGAATAATGGTTGTTCAATTTATATGAGTAATATCTTTTATGGTCATGCACCCTTGAAGAGTGGTCTATTTTTGTTGAATCTCGATTGTGCTGATACACATATTCATAATATTGATGCCAAAAGATGCAAAGTTGATAATGATAGTGCAACATATTTGTGGCACTGCCATTTAGGTCATATTGGTGTAAAGCGCATGAAGAAACTCCATGCAGATCGGCTTTTGGAATCACTTGATTATGAATCATTTGATACTTGCGAACCATGCCTCATGGGCAAGATGACTAAAACTCCAATCTCCGGAACAATGGAGTGAGCTAATGACTTATTGGAAATAATAAATACCGATGTATGCGGTCCAATGAGTGTTGAAGCTCGTGGCGGGTATCGTTATTTTCTAACCTTCACAGATGATTTGAGCAGATATGGGTATATCTACTTGATGAAACTTAAGTCTGAAACATTTAAAAAGTTCAAAGAATTTCAGAGTGAAGTGGAGAATTATCGTAACAAGAAAATAAAGTTTGTATGATCTGATCGTGGAGGTGAATATTTGAATTACAAGTTTGGCCTTCATTGAAAACAATGTGGAATAGTTTCACAACTCACGCCACCTGGAACACCACAGCATAATGGTGTGTCCGAACGTCGTAACCGTACTTTATTAGATATGGTGTGATCTATGATGTCTCTTACCGATTTACCACTATCGTTTTGGGGTTATGCATTAGAGACAGCTGCATTCATGTTAAATAGGGCACCGTCTAAATCCGTTGAAATGACACCGTCAGAACTATGGTTTGGCAAGAAACCTAAGCTATCATTTCTTAAAGTTTGGGGTTGCGACACTTATGTCAAAAGGCTTCAGCCTGATAAGCTTGAACCCAAATCGGAAAAGTGCATCTTCATAGGATACCCTAAGAAAACAATTGGGTACACCTTCTACCACAGATCCGAAGGCAAGATCTTTGTTGCCAAGAATGGAAACTTTCTAGAGAAGGAGTTTCTCTCGAAAGAAGTGAGTGGGAGGAAAGTAGAACTTGATGAGGTAATTGTACCTTCTCTCAATTTGGAAAGTAGCTCATCAGAGAAATCCGTTCCCGTGATGCCTACACCAACTAGAGAGGAAGCTAACGATGATGATCATGAAACTTCAGATCAAGTTACTACCGAACCTCGTAGGTCAACCAGAGCACGTACCGCACCAGAGTGGTACAGTAATCCTGTTCTGGAAGTCATGTTACTAGACCATGACGAACCTACGAACTATGAAGAAGCTATGATGCGCCCAGATTCCGAAAAATGGCTTGAGGCCATGAAATATGAGATAGGATCCATGTATGAGAACAAAGTGTGGACTTTGGTTGACTTGCCCGATGATCGGCGAGCCATAGAGAATAAATGGATCTTCAAGAAGAAGACTGACGCTGATGGTAATATTACTGTCTACAAGGCTCGACTTGTCGTAAAAGGTTTTCGACAAGTTCAAGGAGTTGACTACGATGAGACTTTCTCACTCGTAGCGATGTTTAAGTCTGTCCGAATCATGTTAGCAATTACCGCATTTTATGATTATGAAATCTGGCAAATTATCCTTAGAGGACTAAGGAAATATTTCTCGGTTATGGAGGTGATAAAGAGTTCGTCGTAAAGAGTTACGTCAATGCAAACTTTTCCACCGATCTAGATGACTCTGAGTCTCAATCTGGATACGTATTGAAAGTGGGAGCAATTAGCTAGAGTAGCTCCATGCAGAGCATTGTAGACATAGAAATTTGCGAAATACATACGGATCTGAATGTGGCAGACCCGTTGACTAAACTTCTCTCACAAGCAAAACATGATCACACCTTAGTACTCTTATGGGTGTTAATCACATGGCGATGTGAACTAGATTATTGACTCTAGTAAACCCTTTGGGTATTGGTCACATGGCGATGTGAACTATGGGTGTTAATCACATGGCGATGTGAGCTATTGGTGTTAAATCACATGGCGATGTGAACTAGATTATAGAATCTAGTGCAAGTGGGCGACTGAAGGAAATATGCCCTAGAGACAGTAATAAAGTTGTTATTTTATATTTCCTTATTCACGATAAATGTTTATTATTCATGCTAGAATTGTATTGACCGGAAACCTAAATACATGTGTGAATACATAGACAAACACTGTGTCCCTAGTGAGGCTCTACTTGACTAGCTCGTTGATCAAAGATGGTTAAGGTTTCCTAACCATGGACATGAGTTATCATTTGATAACAGGATCACATCATTAGGAGAATGATGTGATGGACAAGACCCATCCGTTAGCTTAGCATAATGACCGTTCAGTTTTATTGCTATTGCTTTCTTCATGTCAAATACATATTCCTCCGACTATGAGATTATGCAACTCCGGATACCAAAGGAATGCCTTGTGTGCTATCAAATGTCACAACGTAACTAGGTGATTATAAAGATGCTCTACAGGTATCTCCGAAGGTGTTTGTTGGGTTGGCATAGATTGAGATTAGGATTTGTCACTCCGAGTATTGGAGAGGTATCTCTGGGCCCTCTCGATAATACACATCATAAGAAGCCTTGCAAGCAAAGTGACTAATGAGTTAGTTGCAGCATGATGTATTACGGAACGAGTAAAGAGACTTGCTGGTAACGAGATTGAACTAGGTATGAAGATACCGACGATCGAAACTTGGACAAGTAACATACCGATGGACAAAGGGAATTATGTATGTTATCATAACGGTTCGACCGATAAAGATCTTCGTAGGATATGTAGGAGCTAATATGAGCATCCAGGTTCCGCTATTGGGGATTGACCGGAGAGGTGTCTCGGTCATGTCTACATTGTTCTCGAACCCGTAGGGTCCGCACGCTTAACGTTCGATGACGATATTGTATTATATGAGTTATGTGATTTGGTGACCGAATGTTGTTCAGAATCCCGGATGAGATCACGGACAAGACGAGGAGTCTCGAAATGGTTGAGAGGTAAAGATTGATATATAAGATGATAGTATTCGGACACCGGAAGTGTTCCAGATAGTATCGGGTATTTATCGGAGTACCGGGGGGGGGTTACCGGAACCCCCGGGGGAAAGATATGGGCCATATGGGCCATAGGAGGGGAGCACACCAGCCCACAAGGGGTGCCCCCCCCCCCCCCCCAAGGAAGGAGGCCGAATTGGAGAAAGGAAAGAGGGGGTTTACCCCTCCCCCCCTTTCCTTCTCTCCTTCCTCTTCCCTTTTCCCCCCTCCGGAAATAAGGAAAGGGGGGAGGCCGAATTGGGAGGACCCCAAGTAGGATTCCTCCTACTTGGAGCGCCCCATGGCTGCCTCTCCTCCCCTCCCACCTATATATATGTGGGGAGGGGCGCGCCTAGAACAAACAACATCAATTGTTAGCCGTGTGTGGCGCCCCCCTCCACAGTTTACACCCCCGGTCATATTCTCGCGGTGCTTAGGCGAAGCCCTGCACGGATCACTTCACCATCATCGTCACCACGCCGTCGTGTTGACGGAACTCATTTACTTCCTCGACACCTTGCTGGATCAAGAAGGCGAGGAACGTCATTGCGCTGAACGTGTGCAGAACTCGGAGGTGCCGTATGTCGGTGTCAAAACCGGCCGATCTCCGGTAGGGTTTCCCGAACTGTGCGTCTGAGGATCAAAGGTAATCAAGGGACAAAGGGGAACACGATGTTTACCCAGGTTCGGGCCCTCTTAATGGAGGTAAAACCCTACGTCCTGCTTGATTGTATTTGATGAGTATGGGGGTTACAAGAGTTGATCTACCTCGAGATCGTAATAGCTAAACCCTAGATGTCTAGCCTATGGATATTATGGTAGCCTCTACGGACTAACCCCTCTGGTTTATATAGATACCGGAGGGGGCTAGGGTTTGTATAGAGTCGGTTTACAGGAAGGAAATTACACATGCGGATGCCAATCTTGCCGTCCACGTAAGGGAGAGTCCCATCCAGACATGGGGAAAGGCCTTCAACTTTATATCTTCACGGCCCATCAGTCCGGCCCATGTCACTTAGCCCGGACGCCGGAGGACCCCTTAATCCAGGACTCCCTTAGTAGCCCCCGAACTTGCCTTCAATGACGATGTAGTATCCGGCTTATGTCTTCGGCTTTGCAAGGCGGGTTCTTCATTTGTACTTCGGATTGACAACAGTCCGACTTTTACCTCGATGTGCTGCTTTTATGGTTCTTTTCTGTTGTCGCTTCGATTTCCGTGCTCTGGGTGAATACTGACAGCCTGTGATTTTTTGCAAATAAGACCCTCACCACACGCGGACGGCATCTATATAAGGAGAGATAGATCCCCAAATGCCATCTCATATCACGTAAAAGAAAGTCCGTCAAGATTAGCTGCGAACAAAGCTTTCCAACATGGCCAGCGCTCCAGGCTCATCTTCGCATCCTCATGGCCGTCAAGAGGGTGATTGGCAGAGTTGTTCCATGCCTCATCTTCTGCTGAGTCGACTCTAGACGCAGGGCTACCTTCCCCTCGCAGATCTAGTCCCTGTTTGAGCGGGATTGGCCTCAATTGGCAATGACGTGATGGCTGAGAATTTCCCCAACCCCATTAAGGAGGAGACGGTGTGCTTCGTCCCCTTTCTGCTGCGGGGCCTAGGATTTCCAATCCATCCCTTTCTCAGGGGCCTATTGGAATTTTATGGCATCCAACTGCACAACCTTACCCCAGGTTCGATTCTGCACATCTCAGGTTTTGTTGCCCTCTGCGAACTGTTCTTAGGCATCGAGGCCCATTTTGAACTATGGAGGAAGTTCTTTTGCCTTGTTCCCCGCCACCGGGGAGGCTCTATTTTTGAAGTGGGTGGTGCCGAAGTATGGCGTATAGCCGGATCCGGATACCTCATAGGAACTCCCAACGAGGTATACGCTCAGTGGGCTTCGGAATGGTTTTATATAGATGACGTCCCACTGCTGGACCCAGTTCGGCGCGACCTTCCTGAATTTTCCAGTGCTCCTTTAAAGAAGCGTTTCAACTGGCATCCCCGAAGTCCCAAGGAAGAAGACAGTGCGGAAATAAAAAGGTTGGTTAACAAGATCAGGTTATTAGCCCATACCGAGCTCTCGATAGTAGAGGTCATGGCTATTGCAATAAAGAGGTGCATCCGGCCTCTTCAATCCAGAGTAACAACCTTATGGTGTTATAATGGAGAAGATGACGCTGCCCGTTACAGACGGAAGGGTCCAAATACCCCTGCCGAACTGGCCACAATCCAGGCCGATCTATATAAGGGTGAGAAAGAAGACTTCCTCCGCTTAAACTGCCGAGAGGGCTATTCCATGTACAACCCCGTAGAATGGGTAAGATTTCGATTGTCTGCGCTGCTTTTATTGTTGTCACAGACACTAATCAACTTTGCCCTTTGTTACCAAAAAACAGTCATGGAGGAAGATGATCGAGGACGTCCACTATCCCGCTCCACATCCAGAGCATCATAGCCGTGATGGAGACCCTGGCTTTCACGAGGATCCGGACATATACATAGAGTTCGATGATGGGGTATTCTATCAAGCGAGCCTTGACAGCTTAAGAGTGGCTATCACCGCTGACTACCCCCGCCTCTATCCCTTCTGCATCGTAAGTATTCAGAGGGCTCTTGAAAGGAAACCCTTATCTGCATTTTTGCTTATTACGCCATTCCGGACTTTTAACAGGATCGGCGTTAGGCAGACCGTACCTCCTCGGGGGCGGCCCCTACGCAGGGTAGCCGTTCAAAACAAAAGCGGATTGAGGGTGCTGCAGAAACCCCCACAGTCTTCCAAGAGGTATGCCCGTTTAATACATGCCTAGGCATGAGTTCGGATTGTTTAAAGTCTCCTTCTTATCTTTGATGCCAGGAGAAACACGCGGCAGACGGTGGGCAAACGCCCTGCTAGCCGAATGTCCGCCAATCCGGTGCCGGACTCGCCAACTAGGACGAGAACCGAGGCAATGCCAGATCCGAATCCTCAAGAGGATTCGGACGATGTATCTGTCACGAATTCCGAAGTGGAGAGTGTGATGAACCACCGTCGATTAAAGGAAGCCATGCGTGCCCCGGCTTTTTCCGAGCAAGAATTTACCGCCCTCAGCGCGGTGGATGCATATATCCGAGCCGCTCGAGACGGACTTGCCAGGGTCACTCAGCTGTTGTCAAAGGACATACAGGTAAGCATTTATGCAATTTTAGATAGTCATATGCCAGTAGCCCCCGAGACTTGAAGCGGTGAGGCAAACCGATTTAAGGATCGATATACCCTCCAGGTCCTTAACGAAAAGAACACGACGCTAGCCCAGGAGCTGAAAACAAACCAAATGCAGCTGAACACTGTTACCACCGAGCTGGCGGAGATGAAAAAGAGCGCAACGGGTGCGTCCAGGGAGGAAAATTTCAAGGAGGAAAAGGACAAACAATCCAAAGAGATAGAGATCTTGAAGGCTCAGTTACCGGCCGCTTAGAGAGAAAATGAAAAACTGAAGGGCGGCATATTCGGTATGTCCTCCTCTATTATTTAGAATCTCCCTAGGTACTCATGTTAAATCCATAATTCAGAATATCATGACCCTGTTTGCCGCAGGTCTGTTAACCGGTAGGCCAAAAGAAGAAGTATCCGGATTTCAAGGCGATGTGCTAAAGGAGCTGTCCGCGATACATGCTCGGGCCCGGAATGCCATGAAGAGTATGGTGAAGGCATTATGGCCATCCGATACCCCTCCAGAGAGTATGGAGGGCTTGCTAAACCTTTTCAAAGGTGCCCGACGCCAGTTTGAGCTATGGAAGACATCCGCCTGCCGTGAAGGCGCACGAGAAGCCTGGGCCATGGTGAAAACACGCTTGACCAAGCTAGATCCAAATCATATGGCCCGGGTGGGACCACAGGGACCAGACGGGAAAGAGATTCCAGTGAGTTTGGTGTATGACCAAGTAATGATAGCTGCGAAGTATTCGCAAGAAGACTGTATGTTAGACAGCCTTATAGATGGAATAGATACGGAATAGGTATTTGATGCAATGTATTAGAGTACGTTATGATCAACATGTGCCTTTATCCGAACATATGAAAAGTTTTGTCATCGCAGGCTTTCGGCTTTATCCTACGTACCCAAAATGGTGGAGTGTTTCCGAATACAATTAGGAACGAAAAGAAAGATTCACTATGTCCGAAAACGAGGCAACCCAGTCATTGTGCTCGAACAGACAAAAATTTGTAGTTCAGGATGTATGTTATATTACATATGTAAGAAACATCTTCCAAGGAAAATAGTTCCGTTAAGGGTTCCTTTCCTTGGGTTGGCATGCAGTAATTATGCGTGCCATGGTTTTGGTCCGTTATACAGAAAAACTATCCCATGGTATTTGGAGTGGTCACAAGAATGTAACAATCTGTCGTTTGATTGCCGACCACTTATTCTCTTAAGAACGCTAGCTTTCGGCTTCACCCGTCTGAGGTACATGTCCGGTGACTCGGTTGTAACAATCGCAGAGGTGCTCCCTTTACGCCCTAGCCGAACAATCGGGAACGTAGGGCATAAACACAGGAGCAAGGCAACCCAGCTTGGCAAAAACTTAAGTCATAGAGGTGCATATAATGGCAAAAAGGATGTATATGAGCAAACGACATTTAAATTTTGAGCTCCAGGCTTGAAATAATAATAAGCTTCGGTTAAAGAAGCCCCCAATCATGGTGGGATGTATACATTTTAGGATGTTTTAGCCTCCAAGTGTTCGGCTGATCTAAACACATCCTGGGAATTGTATAGAAACGAGAAAACAAAAACAAAATGAAGAGGAGAAAAAAAAGGAACGAAAAAAAGTATGACCAAACTTATGCGTAGAATCTTCGGAGCCGAGCAGCGTTCCATGGATTCAGCTCTAGGCGGTTATCCGATGCATTATGAAGGTGATAGGCTCCTCCAGTGAGAACTTCATCTATAATGAAGGGACCCTCCCATTTTGTAGGAGATATGCCCTAGAGACAATAATAAATGTTATTGATTATCTCCCCGTTCATAATTAGGTTTATGTTCCATGCTATAACTTCTATGGTTCTCGAGTCTACAATAACCACGAGGCTCGGAGGAAGACTCATATGCACGAGTGGAATAATAAACGGTAAAATGTATTCCTAGTCTAGCCTCTAAGACTAGCTCAAGTGTTGCATGATGGTTCTGTTTTCCTGATCATGGGCATGTCTATGCCAGCAACTTTGAGGGCACAATGTTACAAGAACATTTGTGTTGAATCGACCCGAATTGATGTTATGCCATGAGAATAAATTTGTCACAAGTTAATGGTTAATAACACAGAGATGGTTTACGTTTGCATAATTTCTTAGACCATGAGAGTATCGAGTTTCTTCATGCTTGCTTCATGAACTTTGGGGTTTGTTAAACGTCATCCGTAAAATGGTGGCTATTACGGTGGCTTACGGGTTCATGGAAAAGTATGTCAAGTAACTTGATAGCTCAAGATTGGGATTTTCTCCTCCGACGATGGAGAGATATCTCTGGGCCCTCTCGGTGTTACGGTATCCATCATCGTCTGGCCAGACACAATGTGATTTGATCATAGGCATGCCGGAACACAGGAACGAGAAAAGAGAACAATACCGGTAACGAGGTAACTGGTTTAGTGGACTAGATGTTAATCCACGGGAGTGCCAACATGTCTCACCTCGGGTATTTGTAACATATCGCGAAGCAACAGGAATAGCACATGGCAACTGGATTTTCACTCGAATATTCATTCATGTGGGTATAGGGGTCAATATGGGTTTCCACGGCTCCGATGTTGATCATTAATCGGAAAGTGTTCCATTCATGTCTATGCTTCACCGAACCTATAGGGGCACACACTTAAGGGTCATCTATCTGCTGAATACTAGACAAGGAGTCCGAGAGAAAGTCACTGGAAAAGTTTCAGAGACAACGGAAAAGTTTCGGAGAGAACACCGAAAAAGTTTCGGTAAATCCGAAAAGTTATTTCGGATAAAACCATTAATCCAAAAAGGTTTCGGCAAGCACCGGGAATGTTTTGGAGGTTGCCAGATTGGTCTGGTAATTTCTGGAATTTTTCTGGAGAAAAAACCGAAAAAAAGTTTTCGGAGCTGCCGGAATTGTTTACCGGGTAAACGAAGATGGTTTTAAATTAAACCACCATACCGGAAATGTTCCGGAGCGCGTCCATATAATTTTAGAGGGTGCCGGAAATGTTCTGGGACCTTCCAGAATTTTGCAGAAGTAATAGTCGCGGAAAACATCTTGTCCCAGCGTGAGGGGACAAGATCCCACGACTCGTGGGGGCTGTTTTGGGGCGCCTCCCCTTGGGGGGGCAGCCCCCTTGTGGCTGGACAAAGTGTTGGCGGGGCCCCCCATGGTGGGGGGGCAGCCTCCACAAATGGTGGAGAGTGTCGGGAGGAAGGTGGGGCCCCATGGGGGAACACCATGGACAAGGGAACATGTTTTCTCCATGTTTGGTGGGAACATGTCTTCCTTGTTTGGTGGGTGCATGTTTTGTGGGCTGATTTTCAGCCCCCCCCCCCCCCCTCACCACTTCCACCACTAGATAAGGAGTTGGAGAGGAGCTCTCCATCACCACTCCAACTCTCTCACACAAGCCATGCATGATCTGGCATTCTCTCTCCCTCCCACGAAATAGTTTCGTAGTGCCAAAAGGCTGTCTAGGTTCCGGTGGAACTTTTTCTGGACGGCGAAGCCCTGCCGGATAGATGACACCGTATGTGTGCAACCTGTAGAGAGGTCTTAGTTTCGTCCTTTTTCCCGAGGGGCTGTTCGAGTGTCCTCCCGAAGGGCTATCCGAGTAACCGTCCGAGTTTCGAGGGTCCTCCCGAAGGGCTGTCCATGACACTGTCCGAGGGACTGTCCGACCGCCTCCCGGAGGCTGTCCGAGGGGCAGATGAGGGAGTACATCCTCACTGTTGGGAGGTTGTAAATCCTAGCTGCGGGGATCTGCACCGACGATCATCATCGACTCTACTTCCGCTGCGCTACGAGTCGGTAACGAAAATGATCAAACCTTGTATGCAGTATCCATAGTGGTCCTGGGCTGGTGCGTAGGTCAGAAATTTTTTGTTTTCTGCTGCGTTACCCAACAGTGGCATCAGGAGCCGTGCTATGCGTAGATGCAGGTTGCGATCTAGAATACATAGAGATGTATGGGTGTTGCACAATATAATTAGGTAGTAGATGAGTTCTATTACTGAAAATTATTTGTGCGGGTAGCAGATGAAATCTGTTACCCGATGTTCCTATTGCTTCCCTTGAATTTGCATAATCCTGATCTTGACGGCATGGTGGAATCTCACAAAGTTCTGGCAATCCGCGATCCTTTCATGCTGCTCCTGAGTATGCTGATTGACAGATCAACGAAGTGCTAACAGTTCTTTGGGTTCCACCATAGTTAAAGAAAGATCGATGTTTCGCAGACGAATGGGCAATGCAGATATGATCTACACGGGGGTCATGCGTATGACGAAGTTCTGTATGGGCCTCAAGATTTTATTATCTCTTGTTTCATACACCCCGCATTGATAATCTAGCGACTTGGATAATCATGCTTGATGATGGACGTTGGTAGATTCGGTTTGTTTCGAAACCTTAGAAGCCACGTAAAACAAGTTTTGCATGAACCGATTAGAGGCATCTAACTTGGTTTTGCAGGATGGTTTGCATGTGATGTGGTATAGCAGTGCTCATATTAATTTGATTATGTATGAGATGACTATCCAATGTAAATTAACATGACCTGCGTGTCATGATTCGGCATGATGGCTGGAGCCATATGATTGTCACTTTAATAACCTGCGTGTCAACCTTAATAATGCATTATTTTATTAGCTATAGAGATAGCAATATTATCAGGTGCATCGACAAGGTGGTGGCAATCTTCGTGAAAGTGAACACCGACCCGAATGCCGAAGACGAAGGAATGAAAGACTTCTCCGTCAGAAAGGGCTATCCCATATCGTTCTATTGTGAATTGCCTGAGATGTTTATCCCTTATGATGCACCCATTTTGATTGAGCGGTAGTCGCCTTTTATTAGGGTGATCTCTCACAAAAATATCAAGTAGTTAGTGTTCTCCCAAGTGTAGCACCGTCACGGCACCTAACTTTTCGGGGTGCGCCATGTCCACATGGGTACGAACGATTAGAGAAGTGTGAGGCGGGTGAGGTCAGACCTCGCAGCAAGATCACTTGGTTGTCTTGATGTTTTGGCTTGATAGTCCTGAGCTCGGAACACGCCCATCGAAAGATGAACAGGAGTCACATAGAGATGTGATCGGCATGTTTGCCCACCAAATTGAAATTCTCGTCATCAGTGATGTCCACATCAATGGCGTTGAATTGAAATGTGGATCTTGTATCACTCACAATCAATTATGAGAGATATTGATTTGAGTGGGAGCGCACTGCAGAATTAACTTGTTTAATTCTCTGTGAAATTAATTATGGACGCTGTCTAAGTGTTATTTTCATAATAGTTGTAGAAGAATGGCTCGCATTTCCACCTTCCCTATTAAAATTGAATAGCTGTTAAATATCTGGTTAAAACTTTACGGTTGGTAACGTAATGTGAGGATTGTCCTCAAGAGTGCCGAGAACGACTTTGTCCTATCGCATACTTTCGGTATTCTCCCGCTAATGCTATGGATCATGTGACTCTCGTCCTTCTATCCAAAAACTAGAATTCCGTTATGGTCAAAGTGCAATATGTTTGCTTCCATGAGACCCGAACTTTGAAAGTTTGGATAGTTATGTTATATTCATGGAATCTGAAAATCCTTTTCAGAGACAGACAAAAGCTAAAAAGATATGAGATATCCAAAGCAATGTTTGTTTGCAAACTATTAGTAAAAGTGTTTACTGTGCATTAGACTAATAAAGAGGGATCCAGAAGAATGCCTGTCATATGATGAAAGGTGAATAAAACAACAACTTAAAGAGAAAGGAAGTGTCTGAAGGGTGTTAGTAAGACTTTCACGTCTGGGAAGTCCGGGGCCAATGCTACTCTTAAGTTGAGTGCTTCTTCTGAGAGTAGGATAAATACTGAAAGTTAAACTGTTAGAAGTATAAAGGCAGAAAGAAAGGAGACTGGAATATCCAGCTCATGTATGAATGTCATACAAGTTTTTGATGTATAGAAGGCTGGTCAAAGATATAGTCCTTGGGAATTATGATTAAATTGTTAATCACTGATTCTTGGGTATTGTGAGTTAAATCACAAAGATACCCGCTCGATTGCACTCTGTTGCAACTCGATGTAAGAGCTACTATGGCCTGAAAGACTAGCCAGGAATGAGGTTTTGATATGCGCTGGGAACATAGTAAAAGTTACTATACCTTCCATCGGTGTATTACCTATGTATTTACTTTCATAAATTCATTTTAGAGTTTCACACTCTAGCCCTTTGCATATGGTATCTTACAAGAAGGTTGTTCATAAGAGAACTTTTGATGTTCGGTGTTATGAATGACATAAGGGCCATACTTTCATTATGAATGAGATGTATGTTATGAATGTTGATAATAATACATTACCTCTATATTTACTTTCATAATTCATTTTAGAGTTTTACAGTCTAGCCCCTTGCACAATGTTGTTGCAAAAGGGTTGTTCATAAAAGAACAATTGTTGTACAGTATTATGAATAACATGAGGGCCATACTTCCATCATCGATGGGACGTATGTTATGAATATTGATGGTAATATGATACATCCATAACACTGACACTAAATGTCGTAAGACTAAAAGAATACCACACAAGTGTGGCACTGCATTTGGTCACATTGGAGAAACCCGCATGGAAAATTCCATTATGATGGATTTTTAAGTCGTTTGATTTTGAATCATCTGACACTTGCAAATTTCCTCTGAAAAGTGAAGTGACTGAAATACCATTCATAGGCCATAAGGAACGAGCAACAAACTTATTGGTGATCATACATTTTGATGTGTGTAGTTCAATAAATGTCGTTGCAAGTAGTGGATTTATCTATCTTCAGAAATGACTCAAGTAGATATATGGATATTTACTTGATGAGACGTAAGTCTGGATCTTTTGAAATCATTTGAAAGGTTTTCAAAAATGAAGTAGAAGTTATTGTAACAAGAAAATTATGTTTCTACAATTCGATTGTAGAAAGGAATATTTGAGTTACAAGTTTAGCGAATGTCTGATGAGTTGTGAAAGGGGTTTCATAACTTGCACCTCCCGGAAGACCACTACAAGTGGAAAGTCCGTGAAGATGTAATCGAACCATTTATGACATGGTAAGATCAAAGATGACATAAATAAATTTGCCATTATCCCTTTTAAAGTGATGCTTTGGAGACTGCGGCTTTTACACTGAAAAGAGCGCCATCAGGTATGTTGAAATGACGCCATGGTATGGTATGCCCAACCATGTTATATCTTTTCTTAACATTTGGAATACGGGGCTTGTGTAAAAAGTTACAAACCTATTCCAAATTAGACAAGTGCTACTTTGTAGGTTGTCCCAAGTCATTGGGTATTCCCCCACCACTATACCGAGGCAAAGGATTTTGCCACAAAATGGTATGCTTTTAAAGAGAATAGTTCTTGCAAAAAGGTAAGTGGGAGGACAGTGCAACTCGACGAGATAACAAGTATCTTCGTCATCAGATCAAAGGAAAGAGACCTTGGAAGTGATTCCGGAGTTTCCTACTGCGACTGATATGGAAGTCTCTACAATAAAATGTATGGACTTTGGTCGAACTTGTAGCTGAACCACGTAGGCAAGGTTCGTGCAAACCTCTCAGGTGCGCAAACGAGATATTGTTGTTTGACAACAGTATACCTACGATACACAAGGAAGCGTTGATGGGCCCTGACTCCGGAATTGGCTAAATGCCAATACAATCCGAGATAGTTTCCATATAAGTGATTCAAGATTAAAATCTTGATACACCTTTCGGAAGTCTTAGAGTCTAACAAATATTTATGGAACTAAAAACTGATATGGATAAAATGTTTTATCAATAAAGCTCGACTTGTTGCAATAAACAAGTTCAAGGAGTTGACTACGATGAGGTTGTTTCACCGTAGCGATGCTTAAAGTCGGTTCGGGTTGAACTAGCAATTAATACATATTTCAATCATGAGATATGAAACATGGATGACGAAAGGATTTCCATCTGATGGAAATGAAACCAAGGACATGCATGTGTTACAGTCCAAGGTATTTTGTCAGTCCAGAGGATGCTAGTAAGTATGCAAACTTCAGAGTTCCAGCGATGGACAGAAGAGAGCAAAATGGAGTTGGAATCTTTGTGTTCTGATGAAATGGTCAAAAGGGTTTTGACTTCATCAATGGGTAACGAAGATGCTTGTGATTCAAGAAAGTAAGTGGGAGCATAATAATATTTCTAAAAACGTTGTGTGCTTGACACATTGTTAAATTGGAAATAAATTTCTTGACATGAATTAGGACTTCATTTGAAAATAGTTTTTTGATGAAGTGCTTGGGCTAAATAGCCTCGATATTAGGCATGATGATCTATGGAGACAGATTTACCTGATGGGGCTAAGCAAAGATACATATTGACAAGATGCTAAAACTTTTTAGCATTTAAAAACGCCAAGGAGTGATTCTTGCCGAAGGCACATGGAAAGGGTTTTTGCAAGACTCGGCGTCCCAAAAGCACTGATGAGCAAAATACTTGATGGAGATTCCACACACTCTTGTGTTTGGATTAATCATGTATTCCATGGTATGTAAAACAACCAGATATGTCAAATACTCGAAAGTTGTTGCAAGTATAGATACCAAAGTGATCAAAGTACTGATCATGGGACAACAGTGAAAGATGTCATTGAGTACTAGAGTAGTACTGATGACATGTTTTCTCGCAAGCAGAGATTATGAAGTACTCATTGTAAGTAATTACATCGATACAGTCGTCATCAATGCTCCATGCGATTTTTGATTTAAATTAAGGGTTTTGTGTAACACACAATGTGGTGGCACAGTTAGTTGGAAAATGTTCCAAACAAGATACTGTGGCGAATTCTATAACAAAGGCTAAGTACGTTGACGCTTTAGAAGTGACAAAGAAGATGTTGAATCAAATAGTTCATTCATGAACTTAGTATGGTTCCAAGATGGCTTTTGTCAATGGGACACTACTGCAGGTAGTTGCTCCATAACTCAGCCTGAGGAATCCAGGTTCGACCTATGATTCACATACATACAAAGCCAAGTCCACACAAAATATGAATTTTGTGAAAGCATGAAAATGCGAGGATATGCAAAGATACACACAGATCCGAAGTTGTCAGATCCGTTGGACATCAGGCTATACCACAAGCGAAGCATATTTACACCGGTGTGCCACAGGTGTAAAAGTGCATTAGCATTAACTAGATTATTGACTCTAGTGCAAGTGCGAGTCTGTAGGAGATATGCCCTAGAGGCAATAATAAATGTTATTGATTATCTCCCTGTTCATAATTAGGTTTATGTTCCATGCTATAACTGCTATGGTTCTCGAGTCTACAATAACCACGAGGCTCGGAGGAAGACTCATATGCACGTGTGGAATAATAATCGGTAAAATGTATTCCTAGTCTAGCCTCTAAGACTAGCTCAAGTGTTGCATGATGGTTCTGTTTTCCTGATCATGGGTATGTCTATGTCAGCAACTTTGAGGGCACAAAGTTAGAAGAAAATTTGTGTTGAATCGACCCGAATTGATGTTATGCCATGAGAATACATTCGTCACAAGTTAATGGTTAATAACACAGATATGGTTTACGTTTGCATAATTCCTTAGACCATGAGAGTATCGAGTTTCTTCATGCTTGCTTCATGAACTTTGGGGTTTGTTAAACGTCATCCGTAAATGGGTGGCTATTACAGTGGCTTACGGGTTCATAGAAAAGTATGTCAAGTAACTTGATAGCTCAAGATTGGGATTTGCTCCTCCGATGATGGAGAGATATCTCTGGGCCCTCTCGGTGTTACGGTATCCATCATCGTCTGGCCAGACACAATGTGATTTGATCACAGGGATGCCGGAACACAGGAATGAGAAAAGAGAACAATACCGGTAACGAGGTAACTGGTTTAGTGGACTAGATGTTGATGCACGGGAGTGCCAACATGTCTCACCTCGGGTATTTGTAACATATCGCGAAGCAACAGGAATAGCACACGGCAACTGGAGGTTCACTCGAATATTCATTCATGTGGGTATAGGGGTCAATATGGGTGTCCACGGCTCCGATGCTGATCATTAATCGAAAAGTGTTCCGGTCATGTCTATGCTTCACCAAACCTATAGGGTCACACGCTTAAGGGTCATCTATCTGCTGAATACTAGACAAGGAGTCCGAGAGAAAGTCACTGGAAAAGTTTCAGAGACAACGGAAAAGTTTCGGTAAAACCGAAAAGTTGTTTCGGATAAAACCATTGATCCAAAAAGGTTTCGGCAAGCACCGGGAATGTTTTGGAGGTTGCCAGATTGGTCTGGTAATTTTTGCAATTTTTCTGGAGAAAAAACCGAAAAAAAGTTTTCGGAGCTGCCGGAATTGTTTACCGGGTAAACGAAGATGGTTTTAAATTAAACCACCATACCGGAAATGTTCCAGAGTGTGTCCAGATAAATTTGGAGGGTGCCAAAAATGTTCTGGGACCTTCCGGAATTTTGCAGAAGTAATAGTCGCGGAAAACATCTTGTCCCAGCGTGAGGGGACAAGATCCCACGACTCGTGGGGGCTGTTTTGGGGCGCCTCCCCTTGGGGGGGCAGCCCCCTTGTGGCTGGACAAAGTGTTGGGGGGGGGCCCCCATGGTGGGGGGGCAGCCTCCACAAATGATGGAGAGTGTTGGGAGGAAGGTGGGGCCCCATGGGGGAACACCATGGACAAGGGAACATGTTTTCTCCATGTTTGGTGGGAACATGTTTTCCTTGTTTGGTGGGTGCATGTTTTGTGGGCTGATTTTCAGCCCCCCTCACCCCTTCCACCACTATATAAGGAGTTGGAGAGGAGCTCTCCATCACCACTCCAACTCTCTCACACAAGCAATGCATGATCTGGCATTCTCTCTCCCTCCCACAAAATAGTTTTGTAGTGCCGAAAGGCTGTCTAGGTTCCGGTGGAACTTGTTCTGGACGGCGAAGCCCTGCCGGATAGATGACACCGTATGTGTGCAACCCCGTAGAGAGGTCGTAGTTTCGTCCTTTTGCCCGAGGGGTTGTTTGAGTGTCCTCCCGAAGGGCTGTCCGAGTAACCGTCCGAGTTTCGAGGGTCCTCCCGAAGGGCTGTCCATGACACTGTCCGAGGGACTGTCCGATCGCCTCCCAGAGGCTCTCTGAGGGGCAGATGAGGGAGTACATCCTCGCGGTTGGGAGGTTGTAAATCCTAGCTGCGGGGATCTGCACCGACGATCGTCATCGACTCTACTTTTGCTGTGCTACGAGTCGGTAACGAAAATGATCAAACCTTGTATGCAGTCTCCATAGTGGTCCTGGGCTCGTGCGTAGGTCGGAAATTTTTTGTTTTCTGCTATGTTACCCAACACATTTTGGTTTGAGCTTGTCCTTCTTCTTCTCTGGGAGGCGTAAAACGAGTTCGCCGACATTATAAGTCTTGGCCCGCACTTCTCTGCTTTGGTACCTCCGAGCCTGCTGCTGATAGAATGCGGAACGGGCTTTTGCAACATCGCGCTCCTCCTCCAAGCCGTCTAGGTCATCCTACCGATCGAGCTCGGCTTCTCTCTCTTCATACATGCGCACTCTAGGTGAGTCATGAATAATGTCGCAGGGCAAAACAGCTTCTGCGCCGTACACCATAAAAAAGGGGGTGTATCCAGTCGTGCGATTGGGTGTGGTCCGCAGCCCCCAGAGTACGGAATCGAGTTCCTCGACCCAGTGCTTATTTGACTCCTATAGGGATCGCACGAGTCTGGGTTTGATGACGCTCTTTATCAGGCCATTAGCCCGTTCGACCTGACCGTTTGTTTGAGGGTGATATACGGAGGCGTAGTCGAGCTTGATGCCCAAGTTAGCACACCAAGTTTTCACCTCATCGGCTGTGAAGTTAGAGCCGTTGTCGGTAATGATGCTATGAGGGACACCACAACGGTGTACAATGCCGGATATAAAGTCGATCACCAGTCCAGCTTCAGCCGTTTTTACTGGTTTGGCCTCTATCCATTTAGTGAATTTATCCACCCTAACCAGCAAATATTTCTTCTTATGGCTTCCCCGTTTAAGGGGTCCAACCATATATAGCCCCCAGACCGCAAAAGGCCAGGTAATGGGGATTGTTTTTAAGGCGGTGGGCGGCATGTGACTTTGATTGGCGAAAAGCTGGCATTTGACGCAGCGCTGTACAAGAGCCTGTGCATCTGCTCGGGCTGTAGACCAAAAGAAACCTGTACGGAAGGCCTTACTTACGAGGGCCCGAGCAGCGGCGTGCTGGCCACCGAGACCAGCATGTATTTCGGCCAAGAGCTGTCGTCCCTCCTCTTCGAAGATACATCTCTGAAGAACTCCGGTAGTACTTTTCTTGTAGAGTTCTCCTTCATGAACCTTGTAGGCTTTCGAGCGTCGAACTATGTGGCGGGCCTCATTCTGGTCCTCAGGGAGCTCCTGCCTATTAAGGTAGGCCAGGAAGGGCTAGGTCCATGGAGCAATGATAGCCATGATTACATGGGCGAAACGTGTCATTTCGGTGCCCGAGCCCCCGACGATATCAAAATTGTGTTCGGCATCTGAGGGTATGATCGGCTCCGGACTAGTATTGCCGCTCTCGTCCTGCCATACCATGGATGGCTTGAAGAGCCTTTCCACAAAGGTGTTAGGTGGGACGGGGTCACGTTTAGCGCCCATTCGGGCAAGGATGTCCGCTGCCTGATTACTTTCTCGAGCGACGTGATGAAACTCGAGACCCTCAAACCGAGCTGATATTGTGAGTACGGCGTCGCGGTATGCCATCATCTTTGGATCTTTTGCATCGAAATCTCCATTTATTTGTGATATTGCGAGGTTCGAATCCCCACGCACCTCTAGGCGTTGAATGCCCATGGAGACGGCTATCCGAAGACCGTGGAGTAGTGCCTCGTATTCGGCTGCGTTGTTGGAGTCCGTGTACATTATTTGCAATACGTAGTGGACTGAGTCCCCCGTGGGGGAGGTTAAGATGACACCGGCTCCCAACCCGGCTAACATTTAGGAGCCGTCGAAGTACATTACCCAGTTGGAGTATGTGCTGTATTCTTTAGGGAGTTCGGCTTCCGTCCATTCGGCGACGAAGTCGGCCAACACCTGAGATTTAATAGCTTGGCGTGGCTTGTATGTTATTTCAAACGGTAAGAGCTCGATGGCCCATTTGGCTATGCGGCCGGTGGCGTCCCGATTATTTATGATATCATTGAGTGGTACTTCGGATGCCACCGTGATCGAACACTCTTGAAAGTAGTGCTGCAGCTTCCGGCATGCCATGAAGATCGCATACGCTATCTTTTGGTAGTGTGGGTATCGAGATTTACATGGTGTAAGGACCGCCGATACATAGTATACTGGTTTTTGGAGTGGGAATTTATGTCCCTCTTCCTCTTGTTCGACGGCGAGCACGGCGCTCACCACCTGGTGGGTTGCAGATATGTAGAGCAACATAGGTTTGCCGACGCTTGGTGTGGCGAGGATTGGGTTGCTTGCTAACAAAGCTTTTATTTCTTCCAATCCGGCCGTTGCCGCATCCGTCCACTCGAAGTGGTCGGTTCGTCAGAGTAGGCGATAAAGTGGCAGTGCCTTTTCTCCCAATCTGGAGATAAATCGGCTCAAAGCTGCCACGCACCTAGCTAGTTTTTGGACCTGCTTTAGGTCTGTTGGGGTTGCCAATTGTGACAGGGATTGGATTTTTTCTGGGTTTGCTTTGATTCCTCTATTGGAAACAATGAACCCGAGTATTTTTCCGGCTGGAACGTCGAAGACACATTTTTCCGGATTGAGCCGTATGTCATACGTTCGGAGGTTGTCGAATGTGAGGCGTAGATCGTCCACCAATGATTCGGCATGTTTAGTCTTGATGACTACATCATCTACATATGCCTCCACTGTCTTGCCAATTTGTTTCTCCAGACATGTTTGAATCATGCGTTGGTAAGTGGCGTTAGCGTTTTTTAGTCCGAACGGCATGGTGTTGAAACAGAAAGGACCGTATGGGGTAATGAATGCCGTTACGGGCTGGTCGGACTCCTTCATCTTAATTTGATGGTATCCAGAGTATGCGTCGAGGAAACACAGTGAATCATGTCCTGCAGTCGGGTCAATGATTTGGTCAATATGGGGCAGCGGGAAGGGGTCCTTAGGGCAAGCCTTATTGAGGTCTTTGAAATCCACACAAAGGCGCCAGGACTTATCCTTCTTCGGTACCATGACCAGGTTTGCTAGCCAGTCCGGATGTTTGATCTCCCTGATGAACCCTGCTTCGAGAAGCTTAGCTAGCTCCTCCCCCATAGCCTATCGTTTGGGTTCGAAAAATCGCCGCAGCATTTGCTTGACTGGTTTGAACCCCTTTATAATATTGAGGCTATGTTCGGCCCGTCTGCGTGGGATCCCGGGCATGTCCGAAGGGTGCTAGGCGAATATATCCCAATTTTCACGCAGGAATGCTCTCAGTGCGGCGTCGATCGTTGGATCTAGCTGTTCTCCAATGGAGGCTGTCTTGTTGGGATCCGCCGGGTGTACTTGAAATTTTACTATTTCGTCTGCTGGTTTGAAAGAAGTGGATTTTGGCCTATTATCGAGGATTACGTCATCTTTGTCCACTGTGGAGCGCAGAGTGGTTAGCTCCTCGGCCGCTAGGGCTTCGGATAGTGCCTCGAGGGCCAAGGATGCCGTTTTGTTTTCGGCGCGGAGCGCTATATCCGGATCACTGGCGATGGTGATAACTCCGTTAGGCCCTGGCATTTTGAGCTTCATATACCCGTAATGGGGTATGGCTTGGAAGCGTGTGAAGGCGTCTCGCCCCAACAGGGCGTGATATCCGCTATTGAAAGGTGCCACATGGAAGAGCAACTCTTCGGACCTGTAGTTCTCCGGCCTGCCGAATACTACATCAAGTTTAACTTTCCCCAAACATCTTGCTTCACGACTGGGGATAATCCATCAAATGGTGGTGATGCTTTGCTTGATGCGACTCTTGTCCATTTGCATTTTATCGAGTGTGTCTTCGTAGATGAGGTTTAATCCGCTGCCGCCGTCCATGAGCACCTTGTTGAGTCGAAAGCCGTCTATAATTGGGTTTAAGACTAAGGCGGCAGGTGCTCGGACTAATCTGGCCCTTGGTTCGTCATCGGCAGTAAAAGTTATTGCCGTATCGTTCCAAGGATTTATTGCGGCTACCTGGTTAACTTCGGTGAGGTCGCGGAGCGCCCTTTTGCGCCGATTATTTGAAGGAAAGGTCTCAAAGACCGTAAAGACATTAAGGTCGTCATCCTCCGAAGAGTGCTTCGCCGGGGTGGTGTTGGTGAGGATGGCCTCGCCACTCTTAGCCACCTGCCGGAGTACCCAACATGCCCAAAGGCTATGTGTTGGTTCGGTATTCAGCGTCGTGTGTATCTGACATGGTTTGCCGAGCAGTTCATCAAGGACAGTTCTATGTCCCGTGAAGGGTTTTATTTTCTTGTCAATGAGATGATGATCGGGTGCCCCGTAAGGGTGCATCCTTTTTGCCCGTCCAGTGGGCTTCTTAAAGGCGGGAGGTTCCCACTGGGCCGTCTGGGCTTTCCAGGTGCTTTCCATTGCGCAGTACTTCTGTACTATATGTGCCAAATCTGCAAAGTGCAGTATGCGGCGGCGGTTGAGGGCATTGAGGATTCCCTCATACGTATAGTTGCGGTAGAAAACTGAAACCGCGTCCTCGTCGCAGCAATCTTTAATCTTGTTTTTAACAAGGAGTAATCTGGCCCAGAAGTGATGGACCATTTCCTGAGGTTGCTGTCGTACATACATTAGGTCACATACGTCTGGAGGACCTGAATTGCTTGGGGAATATTGCTTGTGGTGGGTGGGTGGGCTAAAATCCGAACCCCAACCCGCTGTTGGATCCGGAGTTTGAAGAATCTCCGAGGTCACTGGTCTAGGATCAGGAGGGCCCTGGTGACTTTCGGGCTTAACGCCAGATTCTATGTTCGGAGGACCTGTGGTCTCTTCCCGATGATGGGCATCTGGCTCGCAGGGCTCGGAAATCCGAACATAGTTTGTTACCAACTTAGGAGGAGAAGTATTCTCGGCTTGTTCCTCCATGACCGATACCAGATGGGTGATCATCGGGGACTTGATTTCCCTCTGATCGGGTTTAAGCCGAATCCGTTCATAGTCTGTTGCGACCCCCAAGGCGGCGATGCGATCTAGCAGTTCGTTCAAGGACGAGACATCTGCCGGATCCATCTTTTCAGAGTGTTCGAGGCCGATGCGGAGATGATGTTTGGCGATTTGGGGGGCCGCCATTGGCACAACAGCTGAGCGGGCGCCCATGGTAAAACCGCCGAGTTGGAGGATCTGTCCCGGAGCTAGGGCTCCTCCAGAGGTGATGTTTTCATTGATGACAAGGCGAGCCATCGGTCCTTCCGTCGACGACACAGAGGAACTCTCAATGAAAGCACCAATGTCGGTGTCAAAACCGGCCGATCTCGGGTAGGGGGTCCCGAACTATGCATCTGAGGATCGAAGGTAATCAAGGGACAAAGGGGAACACGATGTTTACCCAGGTTCGGGCCCTCTTAATGGAGGTAAAACCCTACGTCCTGCTTGATTGTATTTGATGAGTATGGGGGTTACAAGAGTTGATCTACCTCGAGATCGTAATAGCTAAACCCTAGATGTCTAGCCTATGGATATTATGGTAGCCTCTACGGACTAACCTCTCTGGTTTATATAGATACCGGAGGGGGCTAGGGTTTGTACAGAGTCGGTTTAGAGGAAGGAAATTACACACGCGGACGCCAATCTTGCCGTCCACGTAAGGGAGAGTCCAATCCAGATACGGGGAAAGGCCTTCTACTTTATATCTTCACGGCCCATCAGTCCGGCCCATGTCACATAGCCCGGACACCCGAGGACCCCTTAATCTAGGACTCCCTCACCGTACGTTCGGTGCTTGATCGGTCGGAGGTAGAAGAAGTTCGACTACATCAACCGCGTTGTCAAACGCTTACACTTTCTGTCTATGAGGGTACGTAGACACACTCTCCCCCTCGTTGCTATGCATCTCCTAGATAGATCTTGCGTGAGCGTAGAATTTTTTTTTAAATTGCATGCTACGTTTCCCAACAACACGTGCCTCTAATCAATGTATAACTATGCCTCCAATTAACTAACATCCGTCCAAAAAAAACATCTAAAAAAGAGATGCATAGCCATGCCTCTTCTACAAATGAAGTACAAAATGAACAGTTAGGTTCATATCCATTTTATATATCTAAATAACAATATACTGTAGCATAGATTTTTAAAAATATCCACTCTGTTCAAAGGCTATAACTAACATCACTGGGGCAGAAGATTGAAGATAACAACAAGCCTCCCATCACGCTCTTTGAAAGTTATGAGCACCAAGCTGTTTACTTCAATAGACGATGCCTGGAGAAAATCACTGAACCCTTCCTCTTTGAACACCATTCTATTACCCAAGCCAATGAAGTAGGAGCAAGGAGTGCTCACAGATATATCATCATCATGAGATTCCAAAGTAACTTCAAGAGTTAAAACTCCAGTCCTAGGAAATGACACGAACTCCTTCAAACTCCTCACAACCATACCAGGAATAACCTAACAAAAACATCAAGCTATTAGTAATGGAACAAAAATTAAAAACTGTAAATAGAAGAAATAATAATAAATAAATAAACAGAAACAAAGAAAAACAGTGGAAAATAAATCTGACCATATGATGACCATTAACATTCATGGAATTAATCCTGTAAACAAAAGGACAATAGGGTATGTACTCGTCATCAAAGAGTTGACACGTCATGAAATACATCTGCTGATAATTGAGATCAACACCACAGGTGTAAAAACAAGTCCCAACAAGTTCCTTCTCGGAGTCACTCAAACCATCAAGAGCTACAAAATAAAATTACACAGGTTCAAGGGAATAGAAAATTCATGTGAAATGAAACAAGCTAAACACTTCCTTAAAAATAAACCTTACTAACAGAAGGTAAAGGAGACAACATATCTCCACCTCGATAAATGTCAACACCAATCAACGTTCCATAGCGCTCAAGCCTAACGGTCATTCTATCACGATGACGAAGACCATAATCAATGACCAAATCTTCCCAGAAAGGACCATGGAATTTGCTCCTCACCCAACCATGACTAAACAGAACAGCATACAAATAACCCTCACTGGAGTGAAGAGCAAGATCAGTATGTCTGTCACCCCTCCTTATGGCTAAAGCCTTACACTCCTCGATGTAACGAGCAAGATGAGCTCTAACACTGCACGGAACATACTGCAAAACGAATGATCATAATCACAAAAAGAAGACTTAGAATAATTTCCATTCAAAACAGCAACAGCAGAACCAAAAGAAATAAGTATGTGTACCAAAAATTGATCAAATATAAAATATTATTCTTACAACACGAGTCGAGCAACGCCGATCCAGAACCACAGTGAACACATCTACAGAAGAATCAACAGACGAACACGGGCCACCCGGCATACGGCATAAAGGACAAGCCATACCTGCAAAGAACACAATGATTATCAAGAACTAATTCCACAAACCGAGTTGAAAGTTGACATCTGATAGTATTGGAAGCCCCCACCCGTAACTACCCCATAAATCTCCATATCCCGGAAATATAATGGGAACAAAAAGGAAAACAAAAAGGAAACAGGGAACCCACGAATGCAACCGGTAGGAAACGACGATCGTGCGAACGGGGAAGCGCCGTCCCCGGTAAAGAAGGACCGCCGTAAGCAGGCGACAAGCGAGGCGGGTGCGACGGGGGCCGCTGTAAGCACGCGACAAGAGCGGCGGGCACGACGGGCGGCGACGACGGCAACGAAAGAACAGTCGGCGGCAACGGTTCGACGACACCAGAGAGAAACAGATCAAAAGTGTAATACAAAACACTAAAAGTACAAGGACTAAAGTGAAAAAAGAAAAAACCAGAAACTGGAAATCACGGGAGTGCCCCTCAGTGCGACAAGTGTCGCGCGCGGAGCGCCCCTGAAAAGTCTCACGAGCGCCCCGCGCGTGACACTTGTCGCCCGGGGGGCGCTCCCCGACAAATCGTTGCGGGGAGCGCTCCTCAACTAGCGATTTCGCTATTTTTCTTGGTTTCTAGGTCGGTTTTTTTTCGCCTTTCAGGTTTATGCAATTTTATTGATTTTCTAGTCAGGTTTTTTCTCTCAGTTTTTCAAATTTTAATTCATCAACTTTTACTGTTGTCGTTTTCCTGTATTTAAATTATCATTGACTTCAAAAAATAGATTTTTTTTATAGTGTTCATCAATTTTTTTAAACATATTCACAATATTTTTAATAATTTCAACAGTTTTTATAACATTTTCATACATATTCTGGATTATTATTCATGATTTTCGTAATAATATTATCATGATTTTTAGAAGAAAAAAATGTTCATAAATTCTCTAAATATATGTACACATAACGAAAAGAACTGTTCATACATTGTTTTTAGAGAAGTTTGTGATTTGATGAGAAATAAAATCTTATACTGAACCAAGAAAAACGTAACGAAAAAATCACTGGATTCGAAATAATAAGAACACTGGAAGAGCGCCCATTACGTCCGACCTTGGTCAGTTCGCGATGCACACCCTTGTTCGTTTTGCCAGACTATCAGTCGTAGCAAACGACATATATGAGGTCTGCCTAGTGTGTGAGATGGTTGTATCTTCAAGCGAAACCGGTTAATAGCCCAGCCTAGATATACTAAAATGGGCAGGGACTAGCCCAAGCCACACTGTTTCACTTGCTTCATATTATTGCTTTGCTAAAATCTTCTGCGTGCTAAGTATAAATTGCACCGGCACCACTACAACTATAATGCCGTGCTTTCAGTTTAGTCAATTGTGATCCAAACCAAGCACCCCCCGGAGTGGACACTTCGGACCATATGCTCATGTGGCAGTCTAATTAAGGTCGTGGCCAAATTGCAAAGAAAGGAGTATGCATGTGTTGCGATAGTAGACGGGTTTTCAATTGTATATATTTTGCAGGTGCTGTATCATAGACTTCTAGAAAATCGTCTGCTAATAAGTACATAATGAGTGATCTGTGGCAACTGTTTGCAATGTCCCGTTTGCACTGACCCTTTTGTGGTAGTGACAACTGAGATTTCAGATAACAATTTTTTTTATTGCTTTGGTTTTTCTAACCAGAAAACTTGAAGGATTTAAATATTATGTTACTCCTTCCGATCGAAAGTTGTACTAAAGTAGGGGCAAGTAATATGGATCCGAGGTAGTACATTACTTCCATATTGGATCAAAATTTAAAGCCTAGCAAATCAAAACAGGAAAAGTTTAAAAGATGGTAGAATTTTTACAAGGAATACAGACTATAGAATTGGGCTCAGGATAATGCTTGGCAGACGTGGATTTAGAAAGGTCAGGTTTCTGGACACCTCTTATCATTACCCTTCATTATTGCTTTGAGACCTGTGCTACACAACAAACTTACCACATGAAATTTTCTCTTTTTTGTTTCTTCCAAATAAAACAACATATGAACCTCAAACTTTGGGAAACAACAAAACATTCTAACAAGAATGTGGGAAAAAACTTTCAGATTTTTCAGTCTGACATAAATATACAAAATGCGATTTTTTTGGTGTAAAAAATATTATTTTTAGTACATATGATTGACGAAAAAATCTGAAAGATTTTTCCCACATTCTTGTTAGAATGTTTTGTTGTTTCCCCAAGTTTGAAGTTCATATGTTGTTTTATTTGGAAGAAACAAAAAAGAAAAAAGTGCTCGCACGAATCGCGATGCAGAAATGAATGGCTAGATAAGGGGGTGTAGGAAAGCCTATGCTTCCTCAAATATTAACCAATGCTTGGGGACCGTTCACGAAAGAAAGGTTTGCTGGGCCTGGAGGATGGGCGGCACAAGATAGAGATGCGAGATCATTTCAGTATGCACATGCTGTGTTTAGATGGAGCATTTTATACTTTCCAGGGAGATGCCTTTGGAGCTTTTCGTTCACGGGAAGTTAAAAAGCATATTCACACTGACGCAACAAATTAAAGAGGAAACACACATTTGGACCAGAAGAACAACTTAAAGAGGAAGCATAGAAAAAAGACTGTAGAGTTTTTGTGAGGAATAAAGCTGTAGAATTGGATCCAGCAAAATGTTTGGGACCGTTCACAAAACAGAGGTCTGGGCCTGGGGGTCGTGACAGCGTTAGTATGCATATGCCCCCCTAAAATAAGTATGCACATGCGGTGGTTAGATGCAACAATTTATACTCTGTAGGGAGATGCCTTTTGAGCTTTTCGTTCACGGGAAATTAAAAGCATATTCACATTTACACAATAAATTAAAGATGATAGCACCCTATTCCACGCACAGATAAAGCTTACGAATTTATGCGCAATTCCCGGATCGTCCCCTTTGCTAAAGAGAAGTGCATAATTATTAGGGCAAAGATAAACACTATGATGGATCGAACGATGACATACACATGCATGCATCGACGTGGCATATACTCCCTTTGTACTTATTCAACGACTCTTATTTTGGGACGGAGATAGTACTCAAGATGGCCTCGCTTGTGATCGTTTAAAGCACTTTCAGAGCAGTTTTTCTTTTAAGGAACACAATACCAAAACACACATACTCCCAACCAATAACTATCGTCAGAGGAACAGCGCCTACTTCTGCATGATAAAATAGCTGAAAATATGAGCACCCACGTTGAGTATAAGACATGAACCCGGTGCACAAGTTGCTTCACAAAGAATCCAACCAACTGAGTATTCTCTCTCAAGCTATTCATATATGTACACCAAAGTATAATAAAATTCCCACATTAGGGGTCCATGATTCCCATTGCCATGGAAAGGTGCATTAAAAAAGATAAGGAATAAAAGAAAGAGAAAAAGAAAAAAAAAGATAAACATACATGGAGATACGATTTGAAATCGTGCAGAACTGAGCACATGGAATAGTGTGCTAATGAAAAAAGCTCCTGCCCGGTTTCTTATTATGTCCAAATCTACAGTAAAAAATTGACTAGAAGAACATATTTGAGCGTCAATGCGAACACAATACAACCCAAAATATAAGCACTGAAAATGAAAATTAAAGTACATTGTTGGACCTAGATAGTGCATTATAAATCCAGGATAATAGCCAATATCCACTTTTAGTATCATTTATATCAAATCCACATGTCTTAAATAAATCCTATTTTAAAATATAGACAACCTCATCATCAACGATACCGGAAAGAACATTAGTAGTTCCATGGCGTTCTTGAGGACATGGGAGAAATCTCATAGTTAAGAGTCGTATGAATTTGAGCAAAGATTGATGCTTGATTATATTTTTCTTTAATTATCTGGTGGTGATTTTCATATGTCGACTATATGTCAGTCCCCCCACAAACAAAGAGAGACTATATGTCAGTTCTCCTATATGGGCCTAGAGGAGTGCATTGTGTTATAATAAGTCTAGGAGGGAAGACCTGATTGTCATAACACCATTCTCTAAGAATTAATGAGTTATATCATGGGGGTTGAATAGGAACCCTAGAACTTCTGACTATGGTTAGACTTTGTCATAATTCTTCTTAACAGTTGCCGATGCTTACTAAGATTATAATCACAAGTATGGATGAGCCAATGATTTTGCATTAAATAATCTAGCCCCTGTCCACATGACAACAATCAAGCAACAAGAATCAATACAAGTTAGTATGAGCTTATCTACTAGGTGATATTCCTGCTGCCCTCGATAGTGGACTAGTTTACAAAACATAGAAACACAATTGGTTCGTCCTTAGAATAATTAAGGATTGAGCCACTTGCCGCACTATTTTTTCTTTTTTGTTATTTTGACATTTGAAACCATCCGACCAATCAAAAATGCACAAGCACCACCCATTTCAGCCTTGTAGTCATTCTTAGCAAATTCGTAAGAGCCAATTCTTTCCACTCCTTGTTGCAATCGACAACTCCACTTATGAAAAAAATCTACAGTTGATCCTATGTAATTACATGTTACCAACGTTGCACAAAAATATTGGATGGTGGCGCCTCTAGTTGGTACCATGCCATAAAAATGTCTCTTGCAAATCATGAGCACATCGCAAGAGATTAAAGGGTCGGCGCTATGAAAACTTAGTCTCTATAATGCTAACTTATACTCATTCCAAATTACCTTCATTCAATTTATGCATATTCATGGTTATGTTTTAATTGAAAAATATTTTGAGCAGAATAGAGATGAGATACCCACGTATAGAAGATAACAAAAACGTACTTGGTCCAAGAAGGGGACATGAAGAGGCAAGATTGGTACACTGAATCTACTACAAAAGACAACAATTGCGGAAAATATTTATGTAATGCAATGCACTTATGAGATGGATTGTGTATGTGAATTATTGCAATTATGTGACTGTATTACAGAATGCAATGCACTTATGAGATGTGTGTGTTGGCGTGCACGTGTGTATGCGCGCGCACGTGTGTGCGTGGGTGTGCGCGGGTGTGTGATTCTGGTTTGTTTTAATGCTTTGCAGAGATGGCTTCAAGATAGAAATAAATGCATGCCCTAAGCAATGCAGGCAGTTCTGCGTAAGAGGTTTTTTTACCAGAAAACCTGCAATCCTAAGTATCGGAGGCGGTTTCACTACAGTTACTGCATCGGTAATTAGGGAAACAGTTTCAGAACGATCTCCAATAGTTGGAGTATTAGTGGCTGTTTTTTTTTCTTTTTCTTTTTTGAAAAGGAGAATGACCCCGCCCAGTGCATCTGGACCATGCATATAGCCATATTATTAATTTTTCACAAGACCTTACAAAGTAAATACATCAGTAAGTCTGAAGCCACCATCTTGACAACATCTGTCGCTACTCATATCCAATTGATAAAGGGGTGCCGATTGTCTGAGCCGAATAACAAACAGACCTCGCACCAAAGCCTAACATGTAAAGCCGGAGTCCCCAACCAAGCCGCATTGCCGGGTCTAAGGCACACACCGGCCCGACGCACTCTCAGAGGCCGCCGCCGTCTTCCACCGATCCATCTTCAAAGTAGCTCTTGACGCTTCCACCTTACCAGACCTGCCGTCGACCCCACCATGGCGCCAGACGACGCCACCTAACTACGGGCGTCCATCATCACACAGGCGTCGCCGAGACCCTACTGCGCCACGCCGCTGAGACTCCACATCGTCGATGTGTCACTGCAAACACCGCTCCACCATAGAAACCATCCACTGGTCCCTCGAGCCAACGCACACCTCCAAGAAATGATGCCCCCAAGGGGGGAACGACACAAGAGCACCGCCGTCATCCGATCAACTGATGTAGGGTTTTCCCTGGAGGTAGCAGATAGAAGTGTGGATCTTCTCCACGGCGATGCCTTCAGGAAGGTGACGACACAGAAGAGCGCCGCCATCACCGGCCTTGGCAAGTAGCCGAGAGCAAGGGTGTCACCTGTATTTGCGCGACGAACCTCCATCTAGCAATGTGTGCACGGACTGCCACCGATCTCTGCCGCCGCGCAGCGCGCAAGCTGCACTGGCCAGATCAGATCTAACCGGAGGCCATAGCACGCACGCTGCCGAATTGTCCTCCAGGCCCTCCACGCCGCCACCGCCGATCCGAAACCAGATGGTGCACCGTCGCATCACTGACCGCGGCTACCGACACCATGAATCGCCGCTGCGCGAACAGGATCGGTTGCCGTGCCCGCAGACCACGCCGCCGCCCGTGGACGGGCCGCCCGCCGCGCCTGCAGCTGCCGCCGCCTGAGGCAGGGCCGGCCGCCTGCCGCAGCCATTGCCGTCACTCCACCTAGAATGGATCGGCCGCACCTCCACACGTTGACTTGAGACGAAAAGAAAAACCATCAGATGGCTGCGTACAATAATCAGCTCCAAAGCCTTGTTTTCCATTATTGTTCTTGCCTTGTTGTCGAGCGTGGACCACATCACCATGTCCATCTACATGCTCGAATGGCATAGCCTCGCCGTGCAATTGCCGCCATGCCATGTTGGCGTTGCCACGTTTGCAATGCTGGTGCACCTTCACACATCTGCTAACTTAAGGAGCTTAAACGGTCACAAATTACAATATGTATTTTTCTTCTTCTGGGAGACAGCATGTGTATTCACAAATCAGAAGAGATCTATGTACCAGGTCAACAATTCCTGATCAAATGGTATCGATTAATTGAGGAAGCATACATCCATCATCCCTGATCGGTACGACTACGATGAAGTAGTTAACGTAGATTGGTGTACCTGATGGCTGGTTCCCGTGTTCTCCTCACACTGATTGTTGTGTAAGGTGCAGGACTTGAATATGTGCTGTCACATGCAACTCGGTCGGTAGGAGCACTATATGCTCCTAGATAACCGGCTGCGATGATTTCAGAGATCCCATGTGTGCGGTTGACAAAGAACTCACTGTTAAAAGATTATTACAATAATTATGTTGAGGTTTAGCATATCAATATACTGTAAGGTTTCTATGGTTGTGATTTGGCTAGACACAATTAGGATGATCTATCGGTTCGGCTGCTTAGATAAACTTACGAAGACCTAACAACTATGATATATTTAGTCCTAAGAGGAGCTGAATGTTTTGTTTTCTAGGTTTCCAGCAAGTCTCTCCTTTTCTCCGTATTGTGCTTTTATTTAGGATTTCAATAAAAATCTGACGTCAGATTTTTAGGATTAAAAATCTGAGGCTTTCACATATGTCGGATTACGATCAAACGCATGGCAATTTTTCTGTTGATTTGTTTTTGATAAAAGGCAATTTTCATCATGGAACCTGGCAAATCCTTATACACAAGCATAACTATTTTATCTGTTTTCACATTGCAAATTTGGTTGTCAGATTTTTAGCGCTAAAAATCTAATGTCAAATTTATAACATTTCTGTTTATTTATCATATAATAATTGATATAGAATATATAAAGATGAGTATGATCAAACATCATGTGATAACCATAGAACGTGAGGTCGCCACCACTACTATTCCGAGAATGCAAATGAGATATTGTTGATAAAAAAAGCATGCAGTGCTATGATCACCGCACGCGATTCTCCGGTCCGCACTTCTGAAACAAGAGTGCTGGGTAAAAAACAGGGAAACCACGTACTGCACTGTACCATATATTACAGGAAAGACCAAGTAATTAAATTACACACAATTGATCACGGGATTGACTTCACGCAAGAAAAAGAAGGCAAAAGATGACTAAGCAGCACGATCCAGTCGGATCCAGTCGGAACACAAGTAATTAATTAGCACAAATGGTACCCGCAAGAAAAAAGCACAAATGGAGTTGTTCATGATAAACAAAAGGTAGCTCGGCAAGCACGGTCGGACTGTCGGAGCAGCTCAGGCTAATGGTTTACATCGGAGTCGGAGGGCCCGGAGACGGAGGCGGCGCCAGGGCCACGGAATCAGCGGCGTAGTCGATGTGGTGGCTCGGCTTGCAGATGACCTCTTCGGCTGTGGTGCTTCGGCTGTGGCCAATGGTCACCGGCCAGCAATACTGTGTTGAGTTCGTCCGCGTTCTTCCCACTCCCGAGGAGATTGTCATGTTTACCTGCAGCATGGCTGTGAACTCGCTCATCCCTCCGTAGGTCCTCGCGATGTATGATAGCGTCTGTTTGTCCGTCATGGGGATCCACATGTCCAGCGATTGCTTCCGCGTCAAGTTCAACTCATAGTTGATGTCGATCAAGGCGATCTGCGTCAACCCCATGAAGGAGGGCGCGTTGGGCATGTCGAAGACGAGGACGGTGGTGATCTTGCAGGTCGTGTTGGCGCGGCCGGCGGGTTTGTGAGCGTACATGCTGACCCATAAGTCCACATGCACCGCTGGTTCGTAGATTGTGAAAATCTCATCCATTTTCCCAGGATAGTGGGTGAGATTCGTCTCGTTCTTCAACCACAGAACCTGGGCTGCTTGGATATGGCCGCGGGTGAAAGAGAGGCTGATGTCCTCGCGGCGGAGGCCGGCAGTGAGCACCACCACGATACTAGCAAAGGCGAGCACAGCCACCACAGTTGCTACCGTGAAGCGCGCGATGATGAGGCACTGGAATTTTGTGCGCTTGCCACCCTCGTCGGTTGCCATTTTTAGTGTCTGCGCTACCCGCTGATGGCTAGCTCTTCTGATTTGTGTCAGCAGCATATATAAGTAGTACATATCTAAATGCATGTTGCAAGCAAAGTGCTCCTTACGGGTAGAATCTCATAGGGCAAATGGGGCTACATAGGCCACATGTCATCCAGAGACACATCTTAACGCAGCCTAGGCTTTTCTTTTTCTTGATTGGTTTGGTTTTGGAGCGCTGATGCCCCTGTGGAAGCAGAACAGTCCAGAGATGCCTTGCACATGGTTTTTGTAAAAAAGTGTGTGCGAGTGTAGTCTATTATTGTACATGATTTTGAAAACACAGTCGTGTGTGATGCCTTGATAGAATATGTGTGTGATGCAGCCTATCATTGCACATAATTTTATAAACGCAGCCATACGTGATGCCTTGCACACGCACTACTAGAATCTGGTTTTGTCCGAAGTTCCAATACTTCGTTGAGTTCATTCTACCAGGAACTTGGCAAACTTCTCTCTGCCGAGTTTGATCCAAAATTGAACAGGCAGTGATAAGCAACTTGGCAGAGCTCTGGTATTGCCAGGTTCCAACGAAAAACTACTCGGCGAACTAAACAAACTCGGTAGAATCTCAAGTTCGCAAAGTTCCTGGCGAAAACAACTCGGCAAAGCCTGACAAGTGGGCCCTACTGTACAGTTATCGACGGAGCCGTGAAGGCGGCCTTTGTTTGCCAAGTTTTGGCTAACTGAGACTCGGTAAATATTTCCCTTTTTTCTTTTTTTAAAATAAGAAATCCAGGGGTCCCATCTTTGCGGAGTTCCCGATAGAATGAACTCGGCGAAGATTTGACCTCTCCACAAATGGTAAAAGGTTGTGTTTAGTCCCACCTCGCCGACCGAGGTGCCTGCCAACCGGCTTAAATAGCCGCGTCGGCGGACGGTGGTAAGCCTCTCTGTTGTTGTATTAGTTCCATCAATTATCATTGTGTGAACGAGACAACTTGATACTAGATTTCATTTCATCAATTGATGATTGCTCATCGAGTGTCAAGTTCGTCTTGTTCATATACATTGATAGCTCTACTATAACGAAAGAGTTTCTTTAATTTACATAAATTGTTTATTTTTTCTGTTTTTCTTCAGTTTTGTCATTGTTTTCTATTTTCCTACAAACGTCTTCAATGTAAAAAATGATCTTTTTTTTGTCTATGTTTGCCGAATTTCGGCTAAGGGAGATTCGACACAAGCATAGTGGTTTAGTCCCACCTCACCGCGCGAGGAGCGACGCGGCCTATTTAAATAGCTGCATCATCCAAATGCGGCAAGTTTGAGTCATCATTGCACCCTTTGTGAAAGATATGACTGTCACTATGAATCTTCTCTGCTTATCTGTAGAGAAGATACATAGTAACATATTGTATCTCTTATGAAGTGAGCATTGATGGCTACTCGGCTCTTTTTTTAATCATTTCATCTCAAGCTCCGTTGGTCCATACTGCCCGTCTGGGTCGCTTTTTTTTACTAGGCCATCTACCCGATGGTTTGAGCGGGGTTTACGTCACCCACTAGGACCTCAATTGCATGTAGCACGCATACCAACACTTAGCTCACGGCTAGGATACTGGTTTCGTACATACGAAACCGGGCAAAGAAAGCCGTATCTGGCTAGTCTGAGGATGATGAGAATGACAAAAGCTCGCCGCAACCGGTGGACTTCATAGATGCAATTCTTCTAGTTAAGGACGATGAGGTAGTTTAAAGATGGTCAAGAGGGTGTAAGAGTAGGAGAGAAGCAGCTGAAGCCACCATGCATCACCTGAATGCATCGAACTTCACTTACCCCAATCCCAGCTGACCAGAGTCAGAGAAGGTACATATTTTGGCCATAGATTTTTGCTTTAAAAAATGCATGTATATGGAGAGTTTCATGCAGGAGGAACATGGTAAAGACCTGACAGGTGCTCCAGCTATGACGTGGTTGTGGAAGTCCAGGGGGTCATAGCTTTGCCGAGTTCCCGACAAAACGAACTCTGCAACAAATGACCCTTTGCCGCTAAATTTCCAACAAGAAGGCTATACTAGTGGTTTAGTACCACCTCCCCACGCGAAGAGCATCGCGACCTGCTTAAATAGCTGTGGCGTCCAAATGTGGCAAGATTGAGTCATCATTGCACCCTTTGTGGAAGATATGACTATCACTGTGAATCTTCTCTGCGTATATGTAGAGAAGATTCATAGTCACAGATTGTATCCCTCACAAAGTGAGCATTGATGGCTACTCGGCTCTTTCTTGAATCATTTCATCAAGCTCCGTCGGCCCATACTGCTCGTCTGGGTCACTTTTTTTACCAAGCCGGTCCATATATACTACCCGTCTGGGTCACTTTTCTTTTACCGGGTCGTCCGCCCGATGTTTTGGGGCGGGGTCTGCGGTGCCCACAGCTGGGACCTCAACTGTATGCAGCGCGCATATCAACACTTAGCTCACAGTAAGGATATCGGCTACATACATATGAAACCCGGGGGGGAAGCAGTATCCGGCTAGTCTGTGGATGATGAGAATGACAAAATCTGGCCGAAACTGGTGGACTTCACATATGCAATTCTTCTAGCTAAGGACGAGTAGGTCTTTAAAGATGGTGAAGAGGGTGGAAGAGTAGGAGAGAAGCAGTTGAAGCCACCATGCATCACCTGAATGCTTTGACCTTCACTTACTTCGGTACCAGCTGACCGAAGTCAGAGGGGGGTACATGTACGGCACTAGTTATACTAGTCTTATTAAAGTTGAGGTTAGGGTCAGACTTGTGGATACCCTAGTTTGCAAACTCTTATTTTAGTTTTATGATCGACTTAACTATATTAGAGCATCTAAAACCAGACCCCAATATCCGCCCCAAACGACTGAGTGGGTTGCCCGGTCACTGACTGGAAGAAAATACAACAGTTAATAATTAACAATGAAGTCAGTAAAACAATTATACAAATGGTTAGAATTGAATATGAATTGAAGTTAAAGATCGTTACCACAGATTTTTTAAATCCCTTCTTCAAGAAGAGCCTGAATTGTACTGCAGTTTCAATACTGTCCGTACATGGACATTTGCAGATCTGGCAGATCTTAGGCCTCATGATCCCTAATAATCATTATGAAGCACTTACCAATTGTAAATGGTTGACATGAATACTAAATTGTGAAAGTAATATTGAGAAGAAGAACTGGCTAAGAAGGGTCCGAGAAAAATCTGCATGACCATTGTTGAATATTGAACATATAGAGTACCAGAAATTTGACGAAACGGAAGTTCATCAACGTTTCACCAAAACGTTGGCACTCATTCTCAAATCTCTGTGAATAACAATATTGTCAAGGCGAAGCTTACGAAAGTAATATTGAACATATTGAGATATTATAATGCCACTCGTATTGAGTGATAGAAATGAATTTCGGCATGAACTTTGCTTAAAAAGTTAACATATTTAGTGATAGAAATTTGGCGAAACGGAAATGAATCAATGTTTCGCCAAAATCTTGTCACTCTTTTTCAAATCCCCGTGAATAACATGATAAGCCCATGCACTTTTCATACGTAAGAAAATGCAAACATCATCTTCACTTGTCATATGTATAGGTTAACCGATCCTAAAGCCTAGTTATCTAGAGCCAGATCCTTGAGCAATCAGAGAAGCACTTTGATCGCATATTTGTTCTATTAGAGAAAAAAGATCGCAAATTTTTGCACTTTGTTCAAATAAGAGTTGTACCCGTACGGAATTATCCTCTTTCTCAGTATGATCTCTATCATCATCTCTATTCCCTTTATAAATTTGCCTATCGCACCTAGGTCTATGAATTTCTCTATCAATTCCATTACCTTATGCTTACCAATGATGTTCCTACATATGATCCTAAATTTTGTTAGGAGTTGTACCCCGGCATACAAAAAAGGTTATATACACCCCAATGCAACCCCATCCCTTGAAAAAAGAAGGTAGCACCGAAGAACACGGAGATAATATAATATATTGTTGGTGGCTTTTCCGACTGCGGACGTGACGGCCAGAAGGCAGCGGCAGTCGAGGCGGACGATGGCGGCGGCGCTCGAGGAGGATGTTGAGATGGCGAGCAAATCCAGCGGCGGCCTCTCGAGACGGACAACAAGACGGCGAGCAAATCCGGCGGCAACGGGCGAGACGGACGACGAGACGGCAAGTAGATCTAGCGGCAGTCGCGGAGGCAGACAGGACGGCTAGCAGGTCCGGCGACGGTGCGGATCCGAGGGATGGCGATGGTGGTTGAGGCGCGCAACGACACGGAAGGGGGGAGGGGAGAGGAACTGATTGAGAGAAATGAAGATAGGGAAATGAAAATAGATCGGGGACGGTTGGGCGGGGGTGGAAGGGTAACTGTCCGGGGAGAGCAGTGGCGGGCAGAAACGTACGCCCGCCACCGTAAAAAGTTAAATTTGGATTTATTTGGCGCGGCTTGCCAAAATGTAGTTGTGGCGGGAGCAGGACAGTGCCCGCCACTGCTTTATGCGAGAGCAATGGCGGCTGGTGATGTCCTGCCCGCCAGTACAATTTCCATCCCGCGGGCTTATTTGGAAGAGCCTATCTGTGATGGATCCAAGCTTGTGCCCGCCACTGGACTACCGTTAGCAGTGGCGGTTGAGACCTAGTACCCGCCACTGCTATTTTGGAAAATTAGCAGTGACGGGTAATCTGTCCTGCCTGCCACTAATTATAGTTCAACTATGGGGCTTTTCCTAGTAGTGTTATTAGCAGAAATCGTCTTTTCCTAACTTATTTGTCGGGTTTCACACACATCTTGTTGTGGTGAATCTTTTGTGTTATTTTGACTCATGCAAACAGGTCACCCGAGTGACATGTATGCCGTCTATCGCACACATTTTGATCTGAGTAACCGCTTGTGTTATTTAGGCTCATTATAAAGAGTTCATATGGATGAACTGTATGCCTTAAGCTTGTATCACATACGCAACTCCTTTCTGAATCGTGCTTGATGAATCAGCCATCGCACACATTTTATTTTCTTGGAGATGATTTTATAAACATACCGTTTGTGATGTATGAATCGCACACAGTTCGGTCGAATGGTGTGCGATAGATGTGTTGTCTTAGGACGTCACTGCACTGTTGGGGAGGAGAATCCTGGTGCCTTCGATCTAGTTAGTAGTTTATGTTAGGATTTTTTATTCCTCGCAGGTGCGGCGCTTGGGCAGATGGTGGCACTTCTTTTTCGAGTTTGTCTTCCGGGCTTCGCTCGTCCATCCGGACGTAATCGACAAAGCTCTGGTGTAGATTCCTGCCATCTTCCTGTGGCCGTGACGTTCGGGTTTCTCGTCATGTTGTGTGATTTGGTGTCAGGTGGTTCAAATATATGCAAGAGTTCAATGGCGACGACTGCGGCTCCAGGGCTCTGGTCTTTAGGGGCACGTGCACGAGGAATTTTCGGCTGTCATCGATAAGGTCAAGTCGGCTCCGGTAGGGGAGTGTCGACAACGGCGTGTCAGCGGCTCTTTCTGGCGGCAGTAGTGGTTGTTTGATGGTCTCTGAATCTTAATATAACTTTTATTATGTTTGAGATGCTTTGTACTTCCGGCGAACTTTTATAATAGATCTAATCTTTTCGCGAAACAAAAGTATGAATGCATCCGGCTAAATCTACTAGTTACCAATAGCAATCGCGGTTATATGGTAGAAGATATCCATGTCCCTTTTTGGTCACATGCATCACCACCCAAGCTCTTTCAGTTGGGCCCTTCCAAGCAAGCCACTGCCATAGCAACGGCAAAGCTCTCGAATTTGTCCATGTCAAGGATACCATGTTTCAGCGAGACCGCATAGCTTTTCTATTATTAAAGCAAGCATGCATACTCGCTTCACTGTCACACCTCCAGTTGCATCTGCTAGTACCTCAATGCTTTGTGCACACCACATAACGCTTCGCGACTAGCTATGTATAGGATAGCTACCCCTAGTCGGTCACTCATAGTGACTAGCTCCCCAACTAGTAGTTTCATCTATGGCCACCATCCGTTCTCTCCGCAAAAGATGGAGAGCCAAGCAGTACATCTCCGCAGCTATGCTGGGAACGCTGTTCGCTGTTGCCCTGGTAGCTGCTACCTCCATCAGCCTCGCCCCAGCACGGATGAGGTTCTCCGTCGTGAAAGCGGAAATCGGCACCTACAAAAAGCCACCGACCGGTCCGGTCACCAACACACACTTAAACTTCAATCTCGTGGCCAACAACACCAGCCAGCGCACGGCGGTTTGGTTTGACTCCATGAGCGCCGAGATATGGTACGGCCCTGCAGCCACGGCGTGGGTCCGGAGCAAGAGCGCAGGGCTACCAGTCGGGTGGCAACCGCCGAGGAGCTTGATCAGCATCAACATCTCGGTTGACTACGGGTATGACCCGAAAAGTCATGCTACCGACTACTGCAGGGTGGTAGTGAAGTCGAAGGTGTTTTTCAGGTTCGGGTTAGCTAGCACAAGGCCGTTCACCATCAAGTTCTCCTGCTTGAATGTTAATTTCGTCGATAAAACCAATTTGCCCGTCGTATGTGGGTAGCTGGCTAGGGTTCTCGTCGATCAGTTTCTTCTCTTTGGATCTTTTTTCTCTTTCTCTCTTTGTTTCTTGAGATCTCGAGAGGTGTGTACGTTTAGTTCTAACTTGTGTGTAATTTATAGATTGTTATGCCCTCTGTGTGTGTATCCTCGATTGATTCACCTCCAGACCTTTAATGATCTTGATACGACGATACTGCATGTAGTAAATTTTGTTTGCAGTCCTTACATCATCTGATCTCAACTTTCTCCCTGCGCGCGCCTGTGTGAACAGGAAAGCACCCCATCAATCCACCCGCCTGCACCTTTCTCTAGCATCTCTCCTTGATCTGTCATGCCAACCAGTGTATTTTACCACCCATATGCGGCCTCGCGAACTGGCCATGCTCGAGTCGGGAGCTCCTAAAAACCTAGCCCCCGCATCGTCCCTCGTGGGCTACTCAGTGGCGGCGCAGCCCCCTTGCGTCCTCGCCCCTCCTCTCCTCCTCGTGGAGCACTAGCCATATCAGGGAGCGCATATCCTCCCGGGGGGTGGGGTTTGGGGGGGTGGGGGAGGAGCGAGGGGGCTGTCGCTGATGTTGCGGTATGACCCGGTGCTCGCGAGCTCCGGTTTGCCGGATCTAGCGGCCAGTTCGGGAGTAGGGGCTGGGTGCTCTGGATCATGGGAAATCCTTCACCGCTGGCGGCGGTCACGGTGGCGTCAATCCTATGGGAGTCATTCTTCTTCCTGTAGGCGACATCGAGATCCATCCCCTGCCCTCCTCCTCCGTCTCCCCACTGAATGTCCAAATATTTGGATTGGGCGGCGATGGCGCTCCGGCATCATTTTTCTTATTGAAGGCGCCGACTTGGGACTATCGCGTGGTGGTAAGGGCTTCGGGTGTGGGCGGTCGGTGGATCTTCAGGGGTGTTTTTCCTCGGCAGCTTCCGGTGGGTGTCATGGTTTTTCCGAGGTGGTGATGATGTACGGGGTTTTTGTCCGTGAGGTGATGTGAGCATGCCTGTCGTCCTCTCCCTGGCAACCTGTTTTTCATGTTCATGCACGCTCGGAGGTGAGGAGTTCTTCCTGCCAACGCCGCGGCATCGTCGGATCTAGGGTAGGGGCGTTCTTCGGGGGCAGATACGGATAATGGGACAACACTGTTAGCCTAATGGGAGGTGACGGGGCAGGGTCTTCCTCCAGCGGTGAGCTCCTTCCTTTTCTTAGTCACATCGATGGCCTGATCCGGGGTTCGTCGAGGGCTTTGATAACCAAACTTGTTCGTGGTGCATTGGGAGCCTATTAGCTGTTCTTCAACATCCCGTACTTTTGTCGTTTCTTTTTATATTGTAAAGTTCAATGTATACTTGGTTATTTCTTTATACTCCCTCTGTTTTATTTACTGTGCATATTAGATTTTTCTCAAATTCTAATTTTTAGAATGTTTACGTATATACTGATTTGTTCATACGTGAAAAAAGGTATATTACAAAAAGTACGTCACAAATAATATTTTTTCAACAAAACACGTATTGGGTATCTTAAAATATTTAATGAAGTACACTATGAATGATAAAGAGGTATCATCAATGTGTATACAAGGTATATTGAAGATGGGAGTACATACTCCGAGGAGTACAGAAAATTAGTCATATATATAGGAAAATGGGTTGATACTCCTAGGAGTATGTATATATATATATGTGGTTGTGAAAGTTCATATTATCTTCTATAAACTTGGTCAAACTAAGACTGAGGTCGAAGCTAATAGTCGGAGTAAATAAAAAATGAAGTGAGTATATACAGTCAGGCGAAAGAATTTTTTGGTATATGCCATCTCGCGCACCCCATCCATGTAATTGCCACCACGGTCGGGTCGGCCAGCGTGCGACCAAAAAATCTCGCTCTAAGCATGGAAACAAGAAGTAACTAGCCCCGACACCGATTCCTCCCGAGGGCGACAAGGGCTACGACAATCCCCCGAGGACTCTACCCCCCCCCCCCCCCCCTTCCCCCCGCCCCTTCTTCTCCCTCTCGCCGTCATCGGTGAATCCGAGGGAAAAGCCCGCGTGGAGCCTGCGGCTGCGGGGCCTCTTCCCTGCGGTCGTTGGTGACGTCTGCTGGGAAGCATCCCACTAGCGGCCTAAATATGGACCCACATGGGTATGTGTTCGCTCATGTGACCCACGACTAAGTTCTGCTCCTGGCAAGGTGGTGCGGAGATGCATGGTCTTCGCAGTGCGGTGGAGCGCGATGGTTTTGGCGCCGTGAGGATGCATGGTGGAGTGATAGGCCTGGTCAAAGGGGGGATGGCGAGCGGACGGACCCGACCGCCAAAACCGCATCATACGTCCCGCCTCGAGCAAGGCCGGAGCTGCCTCAGCCCGCACACAGCCGGGGAAAGGGGAAGGAGGGGGAGAGATGCATCTACGACCGGCACACCCCCATGCCGGTGATGGATGGCCCGCGCTCGTCAATGCCTCTCGTCCTCCATCCTACCTTCCCACCGGAGACCCTCTGTGTCGTCCCACCTCGGCGGCCGGCACAGCTCCACGCGAGGCCACGTAAGGGAAACCCCAAGGTCCACTGCCAATCAAAAAGAAAGCTCACCGAAGAGCCCATCCACGCTGCCTTCCGCCGTCCATCTGCCGGAACATCTGGAGACCGGCCATCCCACCCACCGACCATCCGCTGCTGTGACGCTGCAGCCCGTGTTGCCTGGCCCTAGAACTTACCACGCCAGCAGACCACAGATCTGGCCGCGCCGCAGCCGTTCATAGAGAGCCAGGCACGCCCAACCACCTGGCCGCCCGCCGCGGAGAAGCAGAGGCGCAGGAGCTCCACCTCTGCCCGCCGCCCCGCCATGTCGCCCGGCACCATCTCCACGCTCCGGCCCAAGGCGCCGGCCCACGCCAACACCGATCGAACAGGAGGACCACTAGTCCCCACCACTACCGGCGACGGTTGGGCTTCGCCCGGCCGCGACCTCGGGCGGCGGCGGGGGAGGAGGAGGGGAGTGGGAGTGGAGAGCAGCCGGGATTTAGGGTTCCCCCGGTCGTCTTGCGGGGGCGACGCGGGGGGAGCAGGAGGGCAATTCTCGAAATATTGGTATACTCCTACATCGAGATTAAGACTACGTGCAGGGGCGTAGCCAGGAATTTTTGTCATTGGGTTCACTCACTGACTCGTTATAAAGATTTGGTACGAATTAGTTAAATGTAAAGTGAGATTTTATACCATATCACAACAATATTATAGCACTAGGATAGCGTATTGGAGCTCGAGCTCATCTACACCCACTGTGAAAATTAAATTCGAAAAAAATAGTAGCAAAAATAAAAGGAAATGTTTTGTTTTTTGCATCAAAGATGCTCAAGTGTACTAAGTGCTTCCAAACTTTCAGGGTGAGATGCTGTGGACAAAATAAACAAAACCGAACCTCTCAAAAAGCTTTAAAAATAGACATTTTGAAGCACTGATTTTGTTTTTTATCTACATAACACCACGACAGTCATCGTGGAAGCAAATTTTGGATGCACCCAGAACACTTGACCAACTTTGATTTCCATAAATTTCAGATTTTATTTTATTTACTGTTTTTTTGAATTTTTTGTCGACCGAGAGTAGATGAGATCGGGCTCCAGTAGAAATTTTCAATATGATATCGCTTATCCAATGTTGTGCTACATTAAAAACTGAATACTGCAATCATAAGGAAACTGATCTAAATTATTTTTTCTACGAAAGAAGGCTTCCGAAGACTACTTGCAGTGGCATTAGATGTGCTTTGCCTACATCATTATCTTAATCTGGTGATCGATTTCTCTTCGAGAAATGCCGATCCATACAATAGATCAATCAAGTACGTAGAAGAAGTAACTAGAAAACTGTACCTTGAATTTGGTCTACAACCGCAGGCACGATTGCCGTTTCCGGCCAGAAGGGGGTGGGAGATCGCAGAGTTTGGTGTACCTTGTTGGCTCGTCGCTGGCGTATCGAGGCGAACAGAAGAGGGTAGATCGAGTTGAGGAAGCTACAGAAAAAACGAAGGGTCTGTTGCGGCTGGCGGCTGGTGTATACACGTATAGGAGAATAGGAATTGGGGCAGGAAGCCACGAACAAGCGCCTAGGAGACTGCACGGAAGGTTTAACTTTGTGGGCTTTTGGGCTTCTCATCAAGCGTTTTTTTTAACATTCTCATCAAGCGTTGCAAGTTGATGGGTTCAATCCTTATTTTTTACTGGGTTCAAGCACGTATGTACATGTGTATACATACCTGGACAGGACAAATCGTTGGGTTCAGCTGAACCCAACGCTCCTATGCTGGCTCCGCCCCTGACTACGTGTTTTCCTTATGGCATTTATGATATATATAAGCTGACCGTATCATTTTGTCGCACATGAAGAATCACAAAAATAGAAGAGAAATAACACTACCTTGCAAATCTGATTAGACGCCGATAGGTAACCATAATTGATATTGATAATTGTAGAGCTAACTGTAGTTCTGTTGCTTCAGAATTGTGTGAATATATGGGTAACACCTACCATACTAATCAAATTGCTACTCATCGGTTCCTCACAGAAAATGCTACTCAAAGTTTCTTGCTACTCATCGGTGGCTGGGCTGTGACGGGATTTCACTAGATTGTTCTGGACAGACGAAGAGAACGGGAGGATGGACAGCACCGAACAAAATATCCCGAAACAAAGTAGTCATCAAACATAGCTTTCAAATCGTCGTCATAGTTCTAGAAGTGCACATGAAATGTACCCTTGATAACCAGCATTACATGCGTCATTTTACTATGATACCGTAAAAAAATTGTACAAAAACCAGACTAGATCGCTTCGGGGCCTAGAGTCTTGTTATGTGTATCTTCTAACAGTTTTCTTTTTGCGAGGGTACTATCTTCTAACAGTTGTATCCCTTCAAAATCACTGCTCAGTGATTTGTAAGGCTGCCACTGTATTAGAGACCTTCGTTGATGCGAGCCAAGAATGAAAACAAATTCTCAATCAACAAATGGTTTAAGCGACACAAGATTTTTGCTTTGCGAATTTCAGCTTTTAATGCACTGACCATAGCAAATGCTCTCCCATGCGTGCACATGCATGCAACAAACACACAAAAATATGCACGCCGTAAATAAAGGGGCCACCGTGGGGTTTTTATTCTACGGGAAAGGGACCATGGTGGTTGGCAAGCACATGCATGCACGCTGCAAACAATACCATTCTCTCTTTTTTTTGGCGAATTTGGAATTTCTTTCATGACTCATCAACGAGAGCATACCATTCGCACAGAAAAAAGTAAGTATAGGGGATGCTGCACGACAGATGCCTATTCTTTTCGCGCCGTATGTACCGTGCTGATATGGAGTTTAGGAGGCGTAAGGTTTCTTTTGAAGAAATTTCATAGTATTCAGGCGACTGGAGTGTAGGAGGTGCGTGTGATAAAGTGAACTGTTAATAATCGAATAAACAAGGGAGAGAATCCTTATCAAATTACCTCCTCATGATGCTACATGCTTCGCTGATGTGACGAAAGAGTCTCACTTTCTAAAATGGCGGCAAGGTCGTTTCTGAAATCTCTGCTTAATACATTTGAATATGGCCGGTACTCAGCGTCTCCGCCACCCGATCAATCGATCGGTCGCCAGGCGAGCCGTCAGATGGCCTCAATCCAGGCCGTCGGGTCAGAGTGTTCCGTCTAGTCCCCCACGCCATAACCCTCCCTCGCATAGTCTTCTCCTTCTGCATGAATCGTCTCTGTCTGCCGGCTCACCGTGCCTGGCACCGCGCGAGGTCGCCGCATTCCGTTCATCGCTCACTCGCAGCACCACCCCCCCCCCCCCCCCCCTACCTCCCCCGACCATCGATTCTAATCCTTTTGTTTCTAATATTGAGAGACTAAAGGGAAAGTGTGTGGATAGGTCTCAGTTGACTGCGATATAATCAAGTCTTAGTCAAGTGACGTAGTATATAAGAAGAAAAAAGAAAAAAAGAAAATTTTCCACGGATCTCCATGCAAGTTCGAATGAATATAGCATCGACTGAGACATAACCAAGTCTTAGTTGACTGAAAGTTAGCAAAACTGAAAGAGAAAAGGTGTGGCTAGATCTAGAAAAGGTGTGGCTAGATCTCTGTCAACTAAGACTTAACCAAGTCTTACTCAAGTGACATAATATATAAGAGAAAAATTAGAATAAGAAAAATTACACGGATTTTCACATAAAATCTCACAAATATAACATGGACTAAGACTTGATTAAGTCTCAGTCGACTGAGATTTGGCAATCCCGAAGGAGAAAGGGCAAGTGTCATACTCTTACTATAACTATGTGCACGCTTCTTGTACATGTGCACAGAACCGCCTCTACCACCAACCAACCTGCTAGCTACTACATTTAGCTCTAGGCAACGTGGCTGCTCTGCCACGGTCACCTGAGGATGGCGGGCATCAGCTCAACAAGTCGACCACCTCCATTCCAAGTCCAACCACTCCCTAATGCATTCTGCGATAGTAGTAGAACACTACTACCCTTTGTGTATAACCTCACCATCTTCTATGCTGAGGCCAATCTTCGTGGGAACGAGGCCCCCCTGGTGGCCACATCTGTGGTCATGTTCGTCCTCGCCGTGCTCTTCTTCATCCTCAACCTCTTCAGCCGTTCCTCCGATATCAGCGCCAATCTCAACCCTACTGTCCGCCTCTTCCTCTCCACCTCGCTCTCTCTCTTCCTCCCCGCCATGTCATACCTCTTCTCGGAGGCCAAGAACGCGGTCGGCCAGACGGCGGACCTCTCGGTTCGAGCCCGGACGATTCTCATGTGGATGTTCCTCGTGGAGCTCCTCCGCAAGAAGGTGGAGGCGATCCTGGTCACCGCGGGCATGCAGGGCTATTCGGACACAATCCACAGCGCCAGCCGGGTCGTCTGGCTAGGCAGCCTCGTCTTCTTGAATCTAAGAGGCACCGGCAAAAAGGCATTGTATGGCATCCTATGGGTCCTTGCAGCTGCCAAGTTGGTGCAGAGGTTCGTCACCGTATAGCTGGGGAAGCGCTCATTCGCCTATGGCAGGAACCCCCAGCTTCTCGCTTCGTACATGACCCAAATGCTGAAGCTACAAGGTCAAGACAACCATGGGCCGGCTGGGTTGGATGTTTTGAAGCGGTGCAACTATGCCGTGATTGGCGAAGAGGAGCTGAAGAAGAAGGCCGGCCCCAAGGGTTATAAGCTCGACGAGCTGGAGAAGGTAATATCAGAATCCGACTCCTCCACCGTCGTCACGGTTGGCAAGATCTGGACTCTCGCTGAGAAAGACCCGATGCTCCATAGGGACCCGAAACTGAAGCGGCTCTGCCTCTCCTTCGCACTCTACAAGCTGCTCCGCCGGAGGTTGGAGGAGTTTCCCATCACCGACGCGGAAGCCTCCAACTGCCACGAACTCATGTTCAAACTTCAAAGGTCTGTGGCAACAAGGCATGGATGGGGAGGATGCCATCCAAGTGTTCAGCGACGAGCTCCAGTTCCTCTACGAGTACTACCACTCCGTTCATTCGGTGGTGTTTGCCAGCCCCTTCTTCTTCGTGCACAACTACATCTTGTTCCCCATCATTGCATGGGCATTCTGCATCCTCATGCTCATCTTGTGTAGCAACGGAGACGTGCCCTACGCCTTTCACAGCTTCAGGACCGACAACTACGTCATGTCCGGCGGCGTGTTGAGGATCGCCAGGTGCGTCCTGGGGAAGGTTTGGGACCTGTCGACTCCTTTCGTCTTCTGCAGTATCGACATATCCATCACCATCCTGCTCATCCTCGCCTTCGCCTACGAGGAGGTCTGGGAGTTCACCGTGTTCCTGCTCTCCAACTGGTTCATGGTGTCGCTGCTCTGTAGCCATGCCTCCACGCCGGAGTGGCGCACGCACCCGCTTCTGAGAAGGATCATCCCGTCCATCGTCTCGGTAAGGAACACCATGAACCAACCTGAGGTCTGCTTCAAGCAGTTCTCCGTGCTATGGTTCAGCCGGCTCTCATTGCCGCTACCTACCAGGGAGGTTCCCGAGGAAGCCAAGACGCTCATCATGGAGCGTCTGTCTAGGGTCAGCCGCCACGCCCCTCTCAGCAATGGCATGTCTGTTCTGCTATCGGACGAGCTCTCGTGGGCGTGCGAGAGCGACAGCGTCGCAGATGTGATTCTCATGTTGGAGGCGAGGTGCCCGCGGCAGAGTGGCTCGCTGCCTGAGGACGGACGCGAGGCGGCCACGGCGTTGTCCGGATACTGCGCCTACCTGGTGGCCTTCCATCCCGAGCTCCTCCCAGACGACAGGGACGGGACAGAGCTCGTGTACGCGGACATGAAAAAGAAGCTGAAAACGGAGATGGGGGGATGGTGGGCTTACTACTGGTCCGTGGAGGGCGACCGATGCAGCAAACTGATGGAGGTCGCTGGAGTGCGGCATGAGGAGGAGACGACGGTGATAAGCAAGGGAGCAAGGCTCGGGAAGGTTCTGATTGACCGGTACAAAGAAGGCGAGCGTGAGAGCGTACGTGTGGAAGCTGCTGGGCGACCTCTGGACGGAGGTGGTGCTGCACGTGGCGCCGACGAGCAGCGAGCTGCACATGAAGGCACACAAGGAGGCGCTGGCGGAGGGCGGCGAGTTCATCACCATGCTCTGGGCGATTGTCACCCACACCGGCATAGCCCGCCCACCAGAGCCGGCGGAGGCGCCGCTTCGGACCATTTCCATTTTAGGTGTTTGATTAGAGCATCTCCAACAGCCGCACAAAAAATTCGCGTCCAATAAAAGTTATAGCGCGCTACTGTAGCATTTTTAATGTGCCGGGACCAACATTGCTTTAGCAGACGCCCAAAAAACGCGCGCCCAAAAATACATGCAGTGCAAATTGTGAAGCGCGCACAATCCAAAGCCCAAAATATGCTGCGTGCGATAGCGTTTTTCAGCGCATGCTCAAAAAAATTTAGCGCGCACAATATTTTACAGCATCTGTTGGAGCTGTTCGGCGCCAAAAAAATGAATTTTTAGCGCGCGGAGCACTTTTTGGGCGTCTGTTGGAGATGCTCATAGATCGACTTTGGTCGATCTTACGTGCGTGTGCATGTGTCGGCGGGCGTGTGTTTAGAATTTTGCTTTGCAATTGGCTTGTAGGTGTGTTATCTGTTAGAGATATATTTGGCTTATGTGTAGGTAGTCTATGATTTGTATTTCGCCTCCTACCTTATGTCTAGGAGAGACTTTTTACCCTTCAAATCTGTACTATATATACTCGTCTGTGAGGCCAATACAACATCCATCAATTCCACCAATATCCCTCTCTATCCCTTCTAACATGGTATCAGCCGGAAGTTTCTAGACCTAGACGCCGCACGCTTCCACATCGCGCCACCCCTGGGAAATGTCGATCGTCATGATGTCCGCCGGGGGCCAAGCGACCCGTAGCAGGGTTCGTTCGCCGATCTGTGATCGGCTGCCCTGGTGAATTTTTCCGATCTCTGGATCTGTTTTCTCTCCGTTAGTCACTTGGCCAGTATTTTATTTTTTGGTTCACCGATCGTAAATCGGATTGCATCGTCCACCGCCGCCGTCAACTCCGTGCGCCTCTACTCCGACACCGGCACTACCACCCAGCCTGTGCTCCGACCGGTGGCCTCACGCGACATGCCGGCCCGTCACGGCTATCGTCCGTGCGTCTGTCGCCCGTCGCCCAGCGTCAGTCGTCGTCGCCCTGCTCCGACCGGGACACCTTCATCACGCACCGCCTCCGCCACATATGTACGGTCGTCTCCGCATGATTATGTGTTCATTGGTCGAGCCTGGCCGCTCGGGTGTCCGTGCTGCGTTGGCCGCTTGGGCTTAACTACTTGGGCGCCGGCGCAACGTTGGTCACTCGGGCGCCGGGCGCTGGCCGCTCGTCCGCATGCCGTTCCCCGGCGTCCTACGTCGCCGGTTTCATCTCGGACTCCGCCGCCGCCCCGCCTCCACCAAGCGGTGTCCCCAACGTCGTGCACGGTCGGATTGGTCACCCGCCCACCGCCATGATCCGCCTCATCTACGCCGTGCACCCAACTGGCCTGTCGGTTGCGTGCACCTCCGCAGGTCCCGTAAAGACTGTCCCGAGTACGATGTGTGCCCCTTCACCGATCGAGTAACGGGCTGCCGCTGCGTCGCCCCTTCGGGTCGCAGCGCCGCTGCCTCGTGGTTGTCCCCGTGGCTGAACCGACTCACGCGCCGCCTCTGGGTCGCCCCTTCGGGCTGTAGCGCCATGGCACACGGTCCCCACCGCCGCCCGAGGCCGTTCCCGTGGCTACACCGACATGATCACTGCCTCTGTGCCGCCCCTTCGGGCCGTAGCGCCGCGGCCCACGGTACACTCCGCCATCCCCGCGCGTCGACTTCCGATGGTATGCACCGCGCCGCCTCCCTCGGCGCGGGAACGCCACCGTCTGCGCCGGTCCTCATCACGTTGTCGTGTTCTTCGCCGCCTACTTCGACCATCGCCTCCGCACTCCTAACCCAGCCGCCCCTGCAGCTCTTCTTCGGCCCCGCTGCCGCTCGCTTAACCGAGCCGCGCCGCCCGTCCACCCCCCCCCCCCCCCTCATCTTCGTCCAGCATCAGCTCATCACCAGCGTCACCATCATCTTCTCCGACCACTTCGTCTACTTCGACTAGCGTTGGCGACATCAGCCCCTCGCCGATTGGCGTCGCAACCGTCATTGAGTCCTTCTCTGCTGGCCCCTCCGACTCCTTCGACATGGCGTACATCTTGTGCACGTCCCCGTCTACGCATGCCCGGTGCTGGCAACATCGACGCGTGTCTTCATCCCCAATGTGTTCCCGTGCCTGGCAAGCCTGGAGCGGCGCATCGTCAACACCGACTTCTTCCGTCTACATATGCCCGGTGCTGGCAACACCGACGCATGCCTTCGTCCACGACGTGTCCCCGGGTTTGGCAAACCCGACGCATTGCCCCGTAAACATCTTCTTCCCGGCGCACCACTGCTTCGACACCACTGCGCCCATGACTAACATGGCGCCTCCTTGCACCCACTATTAGGAAACAGGCCATCAGTCCCGGTTCTAGAGGGCCTTTAGTCCCGGTTCTGCAACCGGGACTAATCAATCGGGACTAAAGTCCCCCACTTTTAGTCTCGGTTGTGTTACAAACCGGGACTAAAGGCGCTCCACGTGGCTGTTGTGGGGCGCCGAGGGAGGAGGACCTTTAGTCCCGGTTGGTAACACCAACCGGGACTAAAAGCCAACCACGCGTCAACACCTGCCAAGCGCTGGGTTTTTTCTTTGAATGGAGGGGTTATGGGTTTTGGATGGTTTAGGGGTTTCATATTGTGTTTCCCCCTTTTCTTTTTGTGTTTACCCTTCAATTCTTTTACATTTAGGGTTTCATTTTTATTTTATGTTTTCCATTCAACTCGACGCTAGCTACTACGTACATATAGCAATGAAGGAACCATTACACAACATCGTCATGAACATATATAGAGAGAAGTGAACTCTCTTTCTCCGTGCTTGGTCGAACAACAAGTTTTCGTATATCTATTTGACGCTACTACATATAGTACACGATCATGCATATACACTACTGGAATCGAGTTATACGCCGAGTGCCACGGACACTTGGCAAAGGGCCAAAACCCGCCGGCAAAGCCTTTGCCAAGTGCTGCACTCGGCAAAAGCCACCCGGCTTACACCCCTCAGGCAAACAGGAATTTGTCGGGAGCCAAGACACGGGCACTCCGGAAAGTGTTTGCGGAGAGCCAAACAGTAACACTCGGCAAAATAAAGTAGCTAACGGACAACAGACGGGGACGGCGGTTGCCACGTGGCGCATCTTTGCCGAGAGTCACTCTCGGCAAAGTGAGCCAATAGGAGAGCACCATGTGGCAGCTCCTGACATGTGGGGTCCACAGTAACATGCCGAGGGCCATCTTTACTGAGTGCCACTCTCGGCAAAGCGAGCCAATAGGAGAGCGCCACGTGCCACCTCCTGGCATGTGGGGTCCACAGTAACATGCCGAGGGCCATCTTTGCCGAGAGGCACTCTCGGCAAAGAGAGCCAATAGGAGAGCGCCACATGGGAGCTCCTGACATGTGGGGTCCACAGTAACATGCTGAGGGCCATCTTTGCCGAGTGCAACTCTCGGCAAAGAGAGCCAATAGGAGAGCGACATGTGGCAGTAACATGCCGAGGGCCGTATTTGCCGAGAGTCGCACTCGGCAAACCTTGTGCCTTTTCCGAGAGGCATCTCGGTAATGTTGTCAGGGGCGCTACAGGTTGTGATCCTTTTCCGAGAGGCCTCTCGGTAAAGGTGTCAGGTTCTACTGGTTGGCGCCCTTTACCGAGAGGCCACTCGGTAAAGCTTTCAGTTTCACAGTCTTCGCCAAGAGTCCCTCTCGGTATTGTTGTGACCAGCAGCCTTTTTTTTTGTTTTTGTTTCTTTCCTGCAGCAAAACATATACAACAGCAGCATATAGTTCATCACACATAGAACATGTCACATATAGGCATCATTGAACAAAAAACATTGATTCTCAAGAACATCCAACATAAAAGCAATAGTGCATAAAAGGTGCAATAGTTGTCAAGCACACTCGACTACCATAAGTTTACAAATCTCAAGATCACACAAGATGCAAAGTTCTCACAAGATGTATATATAAGGAACGATTTCAAACACAACATAACATGAAGTTCACGCGGGTTTGGAGATCGGAGTGGTAACATCAACATCAGAAGGCGTCATTCCGTTTGCTTCCCCAACTCGACCAACTTGAGGTGGAACTACCGGAACATTGTTCAACCCTTGTGATGGATTGAGCTGTGATGGATTGACCCAATAATGAGATGAATGCATATGGTAATGCCGAAAATGGTGATAGAAATAGTTTGAACAAAACTCACAATGTTCCACTCTGGCGTCGGTGGCATCTCTGGCACTGGTTTGCCTTGCATGGAATAAAAATTTGCCACCATATGTTGTAAAGACTTCACTAGGTCATCTTGTGCCTTCAACTTAGCCCGGTCTTCATCTCGTTCTTTCTGGGTGTCAATCAGTCGAGTCCACAATATGGCAATGCAAATGTCATTCGTGTTGAAATGCAAACATGCAGGACCATGAAGGATCAATGAAGAAGCGCTGACCTGAATATCCTTAATAATGGTCGTGGTATGTGGTACGTGGCACTCTATGGTAGGAGTAGAGCTAATACTCATAGCACGGAGCGTGTTGACTCTCGGAAGTGAGGAGGTTATGACAGAATCGAGGTGAACCACCATCCGACCATTCGGTCTACCGCCTGCCGCGGTAATGGCCACAAGAGGGTCAAACGGCAGCACGTGAGGATCAGCCTCTTGCCCGTACGTCTCCTTTAATTTTTTGGTGTAGTTCTCCCCATCTGACCGGGCTTTAGAGCTGATCCAGTCCCTCTCTGGGTGGAGAGGGTCCTTGTCCTTGTCGTCTTTGGTACGTTTGATGGTCCACGCCTTGAAGTAAGAGATATCCTTGCCAGTGTCTTCTTTCTGCAAAAGAAAGCGATCCAAACAATCAAGGGAATGCTCATAAATGAAAGAGAACATGATGAAAAGAAAAGGATGTTGTTGCCTACATGTTTCGAGACGACACCTGGGATGGTGAGGTTGCCATGACGGTGTCCTGGACAACCCATCAACTTACGCCGTTCCCCTATTGCCTTGTGTTCATCCTGCCACCCTGGATCTGTCCACTGTTCGACGATCTTCTCCCAGCACGGACGTTTGTCGGCGCACCACCGAGGAATGACCTATAAAGTAAGCAAATACATCTTAGTAAGGAATCTAATTTGCGGTAATGTAGGGAATAGCAAGCATCCATCGTCACTTGCCTTGAAGTAATTGTCCCGTGAAAGATCCTTCCCTCGAGCCTCCTTTTTGGAAATCTTCTGGATGAGATAGTTTGCGTGATACTTGACCACTAACCGGACGCGCTCCTCATAGTGCATGTCGTGGACTATTTTCTTGGCAATATTCTCAACCACCAAATTTGCACGATCCTTCTGACCCTCTACGCATGTATAGAAATCCTACAAACATGCATACATGTGAGAAGGGTAAAATCATGACTATGGCAAATTTAAACTTTTTGGTATTGACGTTCAGGTGTTTGAAAGGACTTACCCAGAAATCGTTGACCACTCGCAAGGCTCTGTTATCATAAACCCTGTGATGCATATCCAGGAAATCCGGAGCGAGTTTGTAGTGATCCCATGACAAGGTTCGGCAAAGTGACCAGTCCAGGATTATTTAACCTACAAAGACCCCAAATGATGCCACTCGGCGACCGTGGCAGACGCCTCTCACCACCTTTTACTAAGCTCCTGCATTACGAAGAGTGAAGTCATATTATATGTGATGAAATGACAAAGGTACAATTTATATGGGATGAGTCGAGATAACCACTTACTTCTCTCCCACTGGTTTTAATCAACACGTCTCTATGCACATATGGACGTTTTGGAAGCTTTGAAGGACCACGCAGCCACACTTTCCCTGTGGAAGTAGTGCTGATAGTCGAACCACCCGGCTGTGAGCCGCTCACCTCGTGCTGCTCCGTCACTCATGAGGGTCCATCCCCACCCTCAGAAACATGACAAACAACCAGCCTCCTCTCGGCGGCGTCGTCCTCCACCACCTCCTCCTCCTCCTCATCCTCCACAACCACCTCCTCCTCATCCTCTTCATCCTCACTCGCATCCTCCCCATCCTCTGTTTCCTCCTCCAGCCGTCGAGCATCCTCCTCCTGAGCACAGTGAAGCACGGCATCAGAGGGTCCAGGAGAAGACAGAGGTGCTCTACTCGGGGCTGCTCTACGTCCTCCTCCTCCCCCAACTCATCCTCCTCGCCCCCCTCCTCGTCCGCCTCCTCCTCCTACCTCATCTACTCCCCGTCCTTGTCCGCCTCCTCCTCCAGCCTCATCTACTCCCCCTCCTCGCCCCCAACTCATCCTACTCGTGTCCCTCCTCCTCCTGCCTCATCTACTCCCCCTCCTCGTCCCCCTACTCGTCCTCCTCGTCCCCCTCTCGTCCTGCCTCATCTACTCCCCCTCCTCGCCCCCTACTCGTCCCCCTCCTCCTCCTGCCTCGTCAACTCCCCCTCCTCGCCCCTCCCGCGTCCTCCTTGTCCCCCTCTCCTACCTCATCTACTCCCCCTCCTTCCCCCTCCTTGTCCCACTCCTCCTCCTGCCTTATCTACTCCCCCTCCTCGTCCACCTCCTACTCCTCCCCCGCGTCCTACTCGAGCTCGTTTCGCCTGGTTTTTCTGACGGGTGTCTAGGCCCACTGGTCGTTTGGCCTTCTTGGCGGCTGTGGCAACCGACGCAGGAGCTGCCACATCTTTCAAACTTTCCTTTGGATTCTTGTACAGAGCTGCCACATCTTTCAAACTTTCCTTTGGATTCTTGTACAGAGCTGCCACATCTTTCAAACTTTCCTTTGGATTCTTGTACAGAGCTGCCACATCTTTCAAACTTTCCTTTGGATTCTTGTTGCCAGCTGTCATGTTTCAATCACCTGATACAAAGAAGAACAAACCAGTTAGTACAGATGATACAACTTGATGTAAATACAATAAATATATCACATATGAAGAAAAAATGGAGTTGTCACAATAATACATATAGTTGTTACACACACGAATACATAGAGTTGTTGCACACACGAATACATAGAGTTGTTACACACACGAATACATAGAGTTGTGGCACACATACATAGAGTTCTCACACGATTACATGGAGTTGTTAGAAATAAGGGTCAATATTAGGTGCAACATTTGGATCAGGGCTGTCATCATCGCTATCACGCCCGTTCATACATTCATCCTCGAAGTCTTCAGGGGGGCCCTCATCATCATCTAGCCCCATGTGCCATCGCATAAGTAATGCCAAATCTCGAGGGACAGAAACATCCTCGTATTCGTCCTCCGCATTATCTACTTCCATGTCATGCATGGCCTCATGTTCCATAGCATCATCTTCGTGATGCACGCCATCATCTTCCTCTGCATCATCTTCGTCTTCATGATTGTCTGCTTCTTGATAGAACTCTCTCTCGTATGTGTTAGGGTTTATGTGGTAATTGTTGGGAAACGTTGCATGGAAAACAAAAAAATTTCTACGCAGATGCAATGATCTATCCATGGAGATGCATTGCAACGAGGGGGAGAGTGTGTCTACGTACCCTTGTAGACCATAAGCGGAAGCGTTTCACAACGCGCTTGATGTAGTCAAACTTCTTCGCACTTCAACAGATCAAGTACCGAACGAATGGCACCTCCATGTTCTGCACACGTTCAGCTCGGTGACGTCCCTTGCCTTCTTGATCCACCAAGACGTCAAGGTAGTAGATGAGTTTCGTCAGCACGATGGCGTGGTGACGGTGATGGTGAAGTGATCTCTGCAGGGCTTTGCCTAAGCACTACGAAAATATGACCGGGGGTGTAAACGGTGGAGGGGAGCACCGCACACGGCTAGGCAATTTGTCTGGGGTGTGCTACGCGCCCCCCTCCCACATATATATAAGTGGGAGGGAGGGAGGAGCAGCCATAGGAGGCGCCCAAGTAGGAAGAATCCTACTTGGAGTCCCTCCCAAGCCGCGCCCCCCTGCCATATATAATCGAGGGGGAAGGAAAGAGGGGGAGAGGGAAGGAAGTGGGAATCCTAATCCATACTTTCCTTTCCCTTCTCTCATTTCCTTCTCCTTCTTAGGCCGGCCTATATGGGGGGCGCACCAGCCACTTGTGGCTGATGTGTTTCCCCTCTTGGCCCATAAGGCCCATATCTTTTGCCGGGGGTGCCCGGAACCCCTTCTGGTGACCCGATAAGTACCCAGTACCCCCCGAAACACTTCCGGTGTCCGAATACCATCGTCCTATATATCAATCTTTACATCTCAACCATTTTGAGACTCCTCATCATGCCTGTGATCTCATCAGGGACTCCGAACAACATTCGGTCACAAATCACATAACTCATATAATACTATATCGTCAACGAACGTTAAGCGTGCGGACCCTACGGGTTCGAGAACTATGTAGATATGACAGAGACACCTCTCTGGTCAATAACCAATAGCGGAACCTGGATGCCCATATTGGCTCCTACATATTCTACGAAGATCTTTATCGGTCGAATCGTTATGACAACATACGTAATTCCCTTTATCCATCGGTATGTTACTTGCCCGAGATTCGATCGTCGGTATCTTCATACCTAGTTCAATCTCGTTACCGACAAGTCTCTTTACTCGTTTCGTAATACATCACTTCGTGACTAACTCCTTATTCATTTTCTTGCAAGCTTATGATGTGTATTACTAAGAGGGCCCAGAGATACCTCTCCGATACTCGGAGTGACAAATCCTAATCTCGATCTATGCCAACTCAACAAACAACTTCGGAGATACCTGTAGAGCATCTTTATAATCACCCAGTTACGCTGTGACGTTTGATAGCACACAAGGCATTCCTTCGGTATCTGGGAGTTGCATAATCTCATAACCGAAGGAATATGTATTTGACATGAAGAAAGCAATAGCAATAAAACTGAATGAACATTATGCTAAGCTAACGGATGGGTCTTGTCCATCACATCATTCTCCTAATGATGTGATCCCATTATCAAACAACAACTGATGTCCGTGGTTAGGAAACCTTAACCATCTTTTATCAACGAGCTAGTCAAGTAGAGGCTCACTAGGGACACGGTGTTTGTTTATGTATTCGCACATGTATTTAGGTTTGCGATCAATACAATTCTAGGATGAATAATAAACCTTTATCATGAATAAGGAAATATAAAATTACAACTTTATTATTGCCTCTAGGGCATATTTCCTTCAGTCTCCCACTTGCACTAGAGTCAATAATCTAGATTATATTGTAATGAATCAAACACCCATGGAGTCTTGGTGTTGATCATGTTTTGCTCGTGGAAGAGGCTTAGTCAACTGGTCTTCTACATTCAGATCCGTATGTATCTTGCAAATTTCTATGTCTCCATCCTTGACTTGTTCTCGAATGGAGTTGAAGTGTCTCTTGATGTGTTTGGTTCTCTTGTGAAACCTGGATTCCTTCACCAAGGCAATTGCTCCAATGTTGTCACAAAAGATTTTCATTGGATCCGATACACTAGGTATTACACCCAGATCGGATATGAACTCCTTCATCCAGACTCCTTCATTTGCTGCTTCCGAAGCAGCTATGTACTCTGCTTCACACCTAGATCCCGCCACGACACTCTGCTTGGAACTGCACCAACTAACAGCTCCACCATTCAATATAAATACGGATCCGGTTTGTGACTTAGATTCATCCGGATCAGTGTCAAAGCTAGCATTGACGTAACCATTTACGACGAGCTCTTTGTCACCTCCATAAACGAGAAACATATCCTTGGTCCTTTTCAGGTACTTCAGGATGTTCTTGACCGCTGTCCAGTGATCCACTCCTGGATTACTTTGGTACCTCCCTGCCAAACTTATGGCAAGGCACACATCAGGTCTGGTACAGAGCATAGCATACATGATAGAACCTATGGCTGAGGCATAGGGAATGACTTTCATTTTCTCTCTATCTTCTGAAGTAGTCAGGCGTTGAGTCTGACTCAACTTCACACCTTGTAACACAGGCAAGATCCCTTTCTTTGACTGATCCATTTTGAACTTATTCAAAACATTATAAAGGTATGTGCTTTGTGAAAGTCCTATTAAGCGTCTTGATCTATCCCTATAGATCTTGATGCCCAATATATAAGCAGCTTCACCGAGGTCTTCCATTGAAAACTCTTATTCAAGTATCCTTTTATGCTATCCAGAAATTCTATATCATTTCCAATCAATAATATGTCATCTACATATAATATTAGAAATGCTACAGAGCTCCCACTCACTTTCTTGTAAATACAGGCTTCACCGAAAGTCTGTATAAAACCATATGCTTTGATCACCTCATCAAAGCGTATATTCCAACTCCGAGATGCTTGCACCAGTCCATCGATGGATCACTGGAGCTTGCACACTTTGTTAGCACCTTTAGGATCAAAAAAACCTTCTGGTTGCATCATATACAACTCTTCTTTAAGAAATCCATTAAGGAATGCAGTTTTGACGTCCATTTGCCAGATTTCATAATCATAAAATGCGTCAATTGCTAACATGATTCGGACGGACTTAAGCATCGCTACGGGTGAGAAAGTCTCATCGTAGTTAACCCCTTGAACTTGTCGAAAACCTTTTGCGACAAGTCGAGCTTTGTAGATAGTAACATTACCATCAGTGTCAGTCTTCTTCTTGAAGATTCATTATTCTCTATGGCTTGCTGCTCATCGGGCAAGTCCACCAAAGTCCACACTTTGTTCTCATACATGGATCCTATCTAAGATTTCATGGCCTCAAGCCATCTTTCAGAATCTGGGCTCATCATAGCTTCTTCATAGTTCGTAGGTTCGCCTTGGTCTAATAACATGACTTGCAGAATAGGATTACTGTACCACTCTGGTGCGGATCGTGTTCTGGTTGACCTTCGACGTTCTTTAGCAACTTGATCTGAAGTTTCATGATCATTATCATTTGTTTCCTCTCTAGTTGGTGTAGGCATCACGGGAACGGATTTCTCTGATGTGCTACTTTCCAATTCGAGAGAAGGTACAATTACCTCATCAAGTTCTACTTTCCTCCCACTCACTTCTTTCGAGAGAAACTCCTTCTCTGGAAAGGTTCCATTCTTGGCAACAAAGATCTTGCCTTCGGATCTGTGGTAGAAGGTGTACCCAATTGTTTCCTTAGGGTATCCTATGAAGCCGCACTTCTCCGATTTGGGTTCAAGCTTATCAGGCTGAAGCCTTTTGACATAAGTGTCGCAACCCCAAACTTTAAGAAACGACAGCTTAGGTTTCTTGCCAAACCATAGTTCATACGGTGTCGTCTCAGTGGATTTTGATGGTGCCCTATTTAACGTGAATGCAGCTGTCTCTAATGGATAACCCCAAAACAATAGTGGTAAATCGGTAAGAGACATCATAGAACGCACCATATCCAATAAAGTACGGTTACGATGTTCAGACACACCATTACGCTGTTGTGTTCTAGGTGGCGTGAGTTGTGAAACTATTCCACATTGTTTTAAATGAAGGCCAAACTCGTAACTCAAATATTCGCCTCCGCGATCAGATCGTAGAAACTTTATTTTCTTGTTACGATGATTCTTCACTTCACTCTGAAATTCTTTGAACTTGTCAAATGTTCTAGCCTTGTGTTTCATTAAGTAGATATACCCATATCTACTCAAATCATCTGTGAAGGCCAGAAAATAACGATACCCGCCGCATGCCTCAACACTCATCGGACCGCATACATCGGTATGTATTATTTCCAATAAGTCATTGGCTCGCTCCATTGTTCCGGAGAAGGGAATTTTAGTCATCTTGCCCATGAGGCATGGTTCGCAAGTATCAAATGATTCATAATCAAGTGATTCCAAAAGCCCATCTACATGGAGTTTCTTCATGCGTTTTACACCAATATGACCTAAACAACAGTGCCACAAATATGTTGCACTATCATTATCAACTTTGCATCTTTTGGCATCAATATTATGAATATGTGTATCACTACAATCGAGATTCAACAAAAATAGACCAGTCTTCAAGGGTGCATGACCATAAAATATATTACTCATATAAATAGAACAATCATTATTCTCTGATTTAAATGAATAACCCTCTCGCACTAAACAAGATCCAGATATAATGTTCATGCTCAACACTGGCACCAAATAACAATTATTCAGGTCTAAAACTAATCCCGAAGGTAGATGTAGAGGTAGCGTGCCAACGGCGATCACATCGACCTTGGAACCATTCCCGATGCGCATCGTCACCTCATCCTTAGCCAATCTTCGTTTATTTCGTAGCTCCTATTTCGAGTTACAAATATGAGCAACCGAACCAGAATCAAATACCCAGGCGCTACTACGAGCATTAGTAAGGTGCACATCAATAACATGTATATCAAATATACCTTTGTTCACTTTGCCATCCTTCTTATCCGCCAAATACTTGGGGCAGTTCCGCTTCAAGTGACCAGTCCCTTTGCAGTAGAAGCATTCAGTTTCAAGCTTGGGTCCAGCTTTGGGCTTCTTCCCGGGAGTGGCAACTTGCTTGCCATTCTTTTTGAAGTTCCCTTTCTTTCCCTTGCCCTTATTCTTGAAACTAGTGGTTTTGTTAACCATCAACACTTGATGCTCCTTCTTGATTTCTACCTCCGCGGCCTTAAGCATTGCGAAGAGCTCGAGAATTATTTTATTCATCTCTTGCATATTATAGTTCATCACAAAGCCTTTGTAGCTTGGTGGCAGTGATTGAAGAACTCTGTCAATAACACAATCAACCGGAAGATCAACTCCCAGCTGAGTGAAGTGATTATAATACCCAGACATTTTGAGTATGTGTTCACTGACAGAACTGTTCTCCTCCATCTCGCAGCTATAGAACTTATTGGAGACTTCATATCTCTCAACCCGGGCATTTTCTTGAAATATTAACTTCAACTCTTGGAACATCTCATATGCTCCATGACATTCAAAAAGTCTTTGAAGTCCCGGTTCTAAGCCGTAAAGCATGGCACACTAAACTATCGAGTAGTCATCAGATCAAGCTTGCCAGACGTTCAAAACATCAGCTTCTGCTCCTGCAGCAGGCCTTTCACCTAGCAGTGCATCAAGGACATGATTCTTTTGTGCAGCAATGAGGATAATCCTCAAGTTACGGACCCAGTCCGTGTAGTTGCTACTATCATCTTTCAACTTAGCTTTCTCTAGGAACGCATTAAAATTCAGGGGAACGGTATTACGGGCCATTGATCTACAACATAGATATGCAAATACTATCAGGACTAAGTTCATGATAAATTAAGTTCAATTAATCAAATTACTTAAGAACTCCCACTTAAATAGACATCCCTCAATTCATCTAAGTGATACGTGATCCAAATCAACTAACCCATGTCCGATCATCACATGAGATGGGGTAGTCATCAATGGTGAACATCTCTATGTTGATCATATCTACTATATGATTCACGTTCGATCTTTTGATCTCCAGTGTTCCGAGGCCATGTCTGTACATGCTAGGCTCGTCAAGTTTAACCCAAGTTTTCTGCATGTGCAAAACTGTCTTACACCCGTTGTATGTGAACGTAGAGTCTATCACACCCGATCATCACGTGGTGTCTCAACACGATGAGCTGTAGCAACGGTGCATACTCAGGGAGAACACTTTTACCTTGAAATTTAGTGAAGGTATCATCTTATAATGCTACCGCCGTACTAAGCAAAATAAGATGCATAAAAGATAAACATCACATGCAATCAAAATATGTGACAGGATATGGCCATCATTATCTCGTGCTTTTGATCTCCATCTCCAAAGCATCGTCATGATCTCCATCGTCACCGGCTCGACACCTTGATCTCCATCGTTGCATCGTGGTCGTCTCGCCAACTATTGCTTCTACAACTATTGCTAACTCATAGTGATAAGTAAAGCAATTAGATGGCGTTTGCATTTCATACAATAAAGAGACAACCATAAGGCTCCTGCCGGTTGCCTGATATCTTAAAAAACATGATCATCTCATACAACAACGTATATCACATCATGTCTTGACCATATCACATCACAACATACCCTGCAAAAACAAGTTAGACGTCCTCTACTTTGTTGTTGCAAGTTTTACATGGCTACTACGGGTTTCTAGCAAGAACCGTTCTTATCTACGGAAAAAACCACAACGGTGATTCATCAAGTTTGCTGTTTTAACCTTCTTCAAGGATCGGCCATAGTCAAATTCGATTCAACTAAAGTAGGAGAAACAAACACCCGCCAGCCACCTTTATGCAAAACTAGTTGCATGTTAGTCGGTGGAACCGGTCTCATGTGTGTGGACTTGTAAGGTTGGTCCAGGCCGCTTCATCCCACAATACCACCGAATCAAAATAAGACATTGGTGGTAAGTAGAATGACTATCACCGCCCACAACTCTTTGTGTTCTACTCGTGCATATCATCTATGCATAAACCTGGCTCTGATACCACTGTTGGGAAACGTTGCATGGAAAACAAAAAAAATTCTATGCACACGCAATGATCTATCCATGGAGACGCATTGCAACGAGGGGGAGAGTGTGTCTACGTACCCTCGTAGACCGTAGGCGGAAGCGTTTCACAACGCGGTTGATGTAGTCGAACTTCTTCGCACTTCAACCGATCAAATACCGAATGCCCGGCACCTCCGCATTATGCACACGTTCAGCTCGGTAATGTCCCTCACCTTCTTTATCCAGCAATACGTTGAGGTAGTAGATGAGTTCCGTCAGCACGACGGCGTGGTGACGGTGATGGTGAAGTGATCTCCACAGGGCTTCGCCTAAGCACTACGAAAATATGACCGGGGGTGTAAATGGTGGAGGGGAGCGCCGCACACAGCTAGGCAATTGTCTGGGGTGTGCTAGGCGCCCCCTCCCACATATATATAGGTGGGAGGGAGGGAGGAGTAGCCATAGGAGGCGCCCAAGTAGGAGAAATCCTACTTGGAATCCCTCCCAAGCCGCGCCCCCTGCCATATATAATCGAGGGGGAAGGAAAGAGGGGGGAGAGGGAAGGAAGTATTTACACATGTATATAGGTTTCCGATCAACACGATTCTAGCATGAGTGATAAACCTTTATCATGAATAAGGAAATATAAAATAACAACTTTACTATTGCCTCTAGGGCATATTTCCTTCAGTAATCGTCCTTGTTTTGGGTAGGTACCTTGATACGCGGGGGTACCTTGTACACGACATCCCATTTCAAGAGATCGATATGTTCCGTAGATGTGCACGCGTACGAGAGATAAAACACTTGTGTAGCCTATTGAGCCAAAATGTAGACATCATTTCCTGCATATTTTGATGCTCGTTCAACTTCGACCCAACCAATACTAGTGGTCCATCTCACTTTCTCAGGATTGAGCCAACTGCATCTGAATACGATGGGATTCACACATTGTAAACCACAGTATTGCAGCTCATAAATTTCTTCGATGGTTCCATAGTAGTGACGTCCATCTGTCCCTAGACAATAGACCCCACTATTTATTGACCTTCGATTGGGCCTCTCACGCATGTGTTTATCAGTGTGGAAGCGATACCCATTCATGTCGTAAGCCTTAAATGACTTGGCCTCGTATTCAAAACCTTTGGCTACTTCTCTCACTTTCGCGTCCATATCAACCTCCTGATATGACTACAAGATTAATAGGAGATTGTCAGGTTCATTATTGGAAGCATTACCGGCAAGTAAGAACAACTTGAAGTTTACATATAGTTAGGAAAGTTACTTTTCTTGAGAACCAAGAAATGAAACCGCCATCAGCATTGGTATCTTCAGGAAGGTTTGCTGATTCTTCGTCGCTAGGGGGCCGTGGTAGTTTCCAGAATTTGTTCTGGAATTCCCTAGCAATGAGAAGAATTTGAGTTAGGACTCAAGACTAGTGAGTAGTTGTCAATGAAGGTGTTCTACACTTACTCTATGTACGGCTACACTTCTTCCATGTTGGTCAAGACATAGATCATAAGAGTCGACCACTCGGTAGGTGAAAAGGTCCTGCGCTTCGATCCACTTTCTTTGCCACCTTGGCCTTCGAAGAGGCTAAGGTCGGAAACATTACTTGTGGGTTCTTCATTGTAACAAGGAGCTAGATTTAACCTAGTCTGAATACTGTCATGATAGTACTTTGTCGTGGTCGTTGCCACCTCCTCGTTCAGGTATGCCTCGGCTATGGAGGCTTCGATGCAGGCTTTATTCTTACATTTTCCACGAAGATGCTTGAACTCCTGTTCAGGTGCATACTGCCATCGGAACTGCACAGGTCCTCCCATTCTTGCCTCATATGCGAGATGTAAAATCATATGTTGCATTGGATTAAAGAAACCTGGCAGAAATATCTTCTATAACTTGCATAGCAACTCAGGTGCTTGTTCCTCCAACTTTGCAACCACTTCATAATCTAATTCTTTGGCACAAAGCTGGCGGAAGAAGTAGCACAACTCCGCCAGCACTCGCCAAATATCCTCTCTGACATACCCTCGAATCATCACAGGCATTATCCGCTCAAGCCATACATGGTAGTCATGACTCTTGAGGCCTCCTATTCGCTTTGTAGCCATATTCACTCCCCTCATGATATTAGCTACATATCCATCAGGGAAGTACAAGTTGTTCACAATCCATTGGAGAATTTCCTTCCTTTGGGGCATTGAAGGGGTGAAAGGGGCTTGTGGCTTCTTCCAAGAATTACCTTTGGCATGAGGTACTAATTTAATTTTGGCCTGTTGCGTAGCTGGGCTTGATCGATCCTAGCCTTAATGTTATACTTTGACTTCTCGGTGTCGAGGAGTGTGCCGAGTAAGGCCTCCGCAATATTCTTTTCGGTGTGCATTACATCAATGTTGTGTGGAAGGAGAAGATCTTTAAAGTAAGGGAGCCTCCATAAGCTTGGAATGTGAGTCCACTGGTGTGTCTCTCCATATCCCACAAAACCTGGCCCATCGATATTTTTCTCGAGAGCATCTAACTCATCCTTAAGCTGGGCACCGGTCATAATAGGTGGTGGCGGGTCATCAACAATAACACCTTCCCGGAAGTTCACAGTGTCTTGTCTTTATGGGTGATCAAGACGAAGGAACTGCCAATGTTGGTCAAAGCATACATACTTGCGACCCTTAGCCAGCCAAATGAAAGTCACACGCTGTCGACACACTGGGCAAGGCCACTTCCCCTTTACACACCAACCACAAAATATCGCATGTGCTGGTAGGTCATGTAGCGATGTGTGGTACCAGATATGCATATTGAAGTGCTTCTTTGAAACAACATCGTATGCCCTTGCCCCATTGTTCCGAGCAACAAGTAAGTCGTCCACCAATGGCTCCATGTACACACTCATATGCTTCCCCAGATAGTTAGGCCCTAGAATTATCAGTGTCAGGAACATGTGATGTTGTTGCATGCAAACGCCAGGGGGCAGATTCAGGGGGATAACATATACTGGCCAACAGCTGTATATGGCTGCCATCAAACCATATGGATTGAACCCATCAGTTGTTATCCCAACAACTACACTCTTCCAGTCATCTCTTTTCTTATGAATTTCAACAAATTTCTTCCATGCTTCACCATCCCGTGGATGTTGCATCTTTTTTGTATTGTACATCTTCCCTTCGGTGGCCCATCTCATATATTGGGCAATTTCCTCGGTTATATAAAGCCTCTGGATCCTTTCTGTGAATGAAAGATATCGAAGGATATTGACGGCAATTGTGAGTTGCCTCTTGCTACCATCATCATCAATTACCTCAATATACCTAGAGGATTTGCACTTGACACAGTAGTTCGTATCTTTATGTTCATTTCTAAATAACATGCATCCGTTTGGACAAGCATGTATTTGCTTATACGGCATCTTAAGTGAACCGAGGATTTTGTTCGACTCATACATGTTCTTTGGCAATATGTTTTCTTCAGGCAGCAGTCTAGCAATAACTGACAATAACTCATTGAAGCAAATTATGCTCATGCAATGGCTTGCCTTCAGGGCCATTAGGCGTGCGATGCCATCTAGTTGAGTAATCTCTCTATGGGCGTGGAGGGGTTTTTGTGCCGCAAACAAAGCTGCATGATACTCTTCTGGGCTTTCCGGCGGCTCCTCGGAGTGCGGGTCCTCCCGCGGATCTGCACGGTGGATGTTATCTAACAGGTTTTCAATCCGAGTATCATATTTGCCGGTGCGCTGTCGCATCACCTCCGCCCTGGACTGTTCTGTCTCACAGTGAAAGATCCACCGGTAATAGCCTGGCATAAACCCATATTTGCCTAAGTGTTTACTCATAGTAATCTTATCTCTTTCAGTCTGGTTATCACACTACGTGCATGGGCACCAAATTCCATGAACTGGCATTTCTCCAGCAAATACTAATTCCAGGAAATCATTGGTCTTCGACCTCCACTCAGGGGTCATACCCTCCATGCTGGGTTGTCCGGTGTACATCCACTCACGATCTTCCATCCTATGATATAGAGTGAAACACACACATAATGTTTTTTATGTAACAAGTGGTTCCATCAAATTTTACGACATGCACTGAGCTATCTAATAGGTAAAGATATGTCCTAATCCCACCAGAGGATGTAAGCCTGGGTCCGCTTCCATGCCGTACTCCGACCCGAGACAAAATTTCGGCAGCACCTCCCCGCTGTTCTCCAAATACATGTCTCAGCAATAAGCCGAGAGGATGTGCATCCAGAGAACAACAAGGAGACACCGTCGAAATTCTGTATCGGATCGAAGTACAGCATGAAAACGACCATCCTACACATCCTCGGGCTGTCCATGGAAAACGTGGACAAGTTGAAAGAGTTGAGGTTATAAATATGCAAAGACTTGCATATTTATAGATACAACCCTTTCGAATGGGAGACACCTAGGTTACGCGACTATTTAGGTGATCTACAAATAATGGAAAGCTACACATGAACGGGAAGAGATCACCCTTGAAGAGTGCAACGGAATTCACTCTCTCTATTGTAAAAATAGATGCATGTCCTGCACGAAAGAATAAAGTTGTGTCAATCATATGTCAAACACACACACATCAATAACACTCACTCACACACACATACACAAACACACACTAACACACACGCATGAACAACACTCACTCACACACACATACCACATCACACACATGCACACACAAACACATCACACCCACACATCAACATCAACCCCCCCCCCCACACACACACACACACTCACAGATCCATACACACACATCACACACTCACTCACACATGCACACACACACATCAACAGCACCCCTCTCCCACACACACACTCACATACATCATTCACTATATATGCACATACACCTAAATATAAAAAAACCAGATTTGAGGGACTCACCAATGGGGCAGGGGGGACGGCGGAGGAGGTGGAGGCACTCCCGGTGGCGACGGCAGCGACGGTGGAGCTCGGTGGATGTGGCGGTGGTGGTGAGGGGTGGTGGCTATGGTGGACCTCGGCGGACGGGGCGGGGCGCTGAGGGGTGGGCCGGTGGTGGAGACGGCGGCGACGGCGGAGCTCGGCGGCGAGGGACAGCAGCGGTGAGGGGCGGTGGCTGGTGGAGATGGCGGACGGGGCTGGACGGTGGTGAAGACGTCGAACACGGGGCGGCGGTGCCGGAGCTCGACGAACGGGGCGGGGTGGATGGGGGGCGGCGGCGCCGGAGCTCGGCGGACGGGGAGGTGACGCAGGGGGCGGCGGCAGAGGGGGGCGGGGAACGGAGTTTGGGAACGAGAGAGTGAGGGCGCGAGAGTTGAAAATTTTGGATAAGTCCCCGCGGGAACCATTCCCGAGAGTCGACTTAAAGCGACACTCGGTAAAAGTCTTACCCTAGATCTCGCCGGCCCTTTTCCGAGAGGCCTCTCGGTAAAGTAGATCTAGGTTTTACCTTTTATCAAGAGCGGCTCACGGTAAACCTACTATTACCAAGGGTAGCACTCGGTATAGTACGTAGTCAACATTATTTGTTGCAGCTTTCATGCATGTATCCCTGCAAAAAAACATATATAAAAGCAATATAATTATCACAAATGTTGCACTCCATTTATATGAAGAAATTTATTGCTCTGTTAGGGTTTCATCGCTGGAAATTCTCAAAAAATCGTATGATGCAGGAATTACTCGAGAGCTGGTACGGTGTCATCTCATGGCCCCTCTAGGGTGTGGTAAAAAAATTGGCGCGTTTCGAATAAGCCTCCCCTCAGGCCGCTTGTAAACCGCACCATCTCCCAGTTAGTCTCTGGGTATCGAGAGGGAATGTGTTCGGTTTGTGCAGGAAGTGCGGGGCCTGTTGCTTCGGTGGCATCAAAACTTCTTGTGCTCTCAAGGGAGGCCATCGCATGACACGTGCCATGCCCCCCGCATTTTCCAGGCACGCGTGCAATATTCGAGATATTTATTGCTCTCCTAGGGTTTCATCGCCGGAAATTCTAGATCTGCAAGGCACCACATGAGATCATGCCCGGAAGCGGTATGGGAAATCCTGTGTGACATCATTGTGGCATGCCAAGGCCCTACGCAGATGAGGGAGGGGCATGCCATGGCACCGGGGAGGCGAAAGTACCTCAGTGGCATGCCTGATGCAACCGTTTAAATTCTCGGAAAATCATATGATACCGGAATTACTAGAGAGCTAGCACGGTGTCATCACATGGACCCTATAGGGTGTGGTAAATTTTTTGGCGTGTTTCAAATAAGCCTCCCCTCAGGCCGCTTCTAAACCGCACCATCACCCAGCTAGTCTCTGGGTATCGAGAGGGAATGTGTCCAGTTTGTGCAGGAAGTGTGGGGCCTGTTGCTCCGGTGGCCTCGAAACTTCTTGTGCTCTCAAAGGAGGCCATTGCACGACACGTGCCACGCCCCCCGCATTTTCCAGGCACGCGTGCAATATTCAAGAAATTTATTGCTCTGCTAGGGTTCCATCACCAGAAGTTCCAGATCTGCAACGTACCACATGAAATCTGCATTCATATGCATGAGCCTTGCGCATGCAGGTATGGTCCCCCTCCCCCCTCGGGCGGTTTATAGATCGAGCACCCATCCGGTGGCCCCGATGGTCTAGGGCATTGATCGGCACCAAGAGGGGGTAGGCCACGATGAACAACTGCTTCTTCGTGTTACGGCAGGTCATCGCGAGGTGACAGACCAAGTCTAAGCCCGTTCTGTCACAAGATCGCCCATCGAAGACTCGGTCTCGCAGACGAACGCAGTCGGTCCTCGATGTTCCCGCCCGTCTGTGTGGTTCGTGACGCATGTGTCACATCAAGGACGTGCGTAGGTTATTCCAACAACACACCACCCATTTGCATGCATATGCATGTGGCATTGCGCATGCAGGTATGGTCCCCCCTCCACCCCCCCCCCTCGGGCGGTTTCCAGATCAAGGACCCATCCGGTGGCCCCAGCGGTCTAGGGCGTTGAACGGCACCGAGAGAGGGTACCCCAAGGTGAATACCTGCTTCTTCGTGTTACGACAGGTCACCGTTCTCATCTTTTTTTACTTTACAGTCTTCAAAGTTGAGTTTTGAACAAATCTAGCCCAAAACATATATATATAAGTCATCAAAAAGTCCTTTCCATAGAAAAAAGTTCATCAAAAGTCATGGCATTTTCAAAGTTTAGTCATAAAAACATTTGAAATATCAGATACAAAAAGAGAGTGCCAAACAAAAACACAAATAGAAGGAAAATAAAGAATTAGAGCAGTGGTTACCGAGGGTCAATTCTTGGCTCTCGGCAATGCTCACCTTTACCAAGAGTGGCTCTCGGCAAAGCACCTAAACCTAGAACATTTCTCTTCTCCCTTTGTGTGCAATCTTGATAATATGTCTTATCCTTTTTTTGTTGTTTTCTTCCATGCTTGGCAAACCACCTTACCACATTATAGTTCCCATCTTGTTTTCTGCTTTTCAGATGGCCCTCGCCCGGTTCTACAGACCAAGCACCCATTCGGTTGTGGCTATCCTGATTCCCTGTTTTTAGCTCTATGTGAGTGTTTTTACTTTTTGAGACTTGGAGACTTTGTTGAACTATTTGCTTATTAATAAATTGGCCGCATGCATCGTTCTGATGCAGAGGCTGGGGGATAACCTCCTTTTCAAAAAAAACAGACCGAGCACCCATCCGGTGGCCCCGGCGGTCTAGGGTGTTGACCGGCACCGAGAGGGGCTTGGCCACGGTGAACAACTACTTCTTCGTATTACGACAGGTCGTCGCGAGATGCAGACCAAGACTAAGCCCGTTCTATCATAGGATCGCCCACCGAAGACTCGGTCTCGTGGACGAACGCAGCCGGTCCTCGACGTTCCCTCCCGTCTCTGTGGTTCGTGAGGCATGTGTCACATCAAGGACGTGTGTAGGTTGTTCCAACAACACACAACCCATTTACATGCAAAAGCATGGGGCCTTGCGCATGCAGGTGTGGTCCCCACTCCCCCCCTCGGGCGGTTTCCAGATCGAGGACCCATACGGTGGCCCCGACGGTCTAGGGCATTGGCCGGCACCGAGAGGGAGTAGGCCACGGTGAACAACTGCTTCTTCGTGTTACGGCAGGTCGTCGCGAGATGATAGACCAACTCTAAGCCCGTTCTGTCACAGGATCGCCCACCAAAGACTCGGTCTCGCAGACAAACGCAGCCGGTCCTCGACATTCCCGCTTGTCTGTGTGGTTTATGAGGCATGTGTCACGTCAAGGACGTGCGTAGGTTATTCCAACAACACACCACCCATTTGCATGCATATGCATGGGGCCTTGCACATGCAGGTGTGGTCCCCCCTGCCCCCCTAGGGTGGTTTCCTGATCGAGGACCCATCCGGTGGCCCCGGCGGTCTAGGGCGTTGACCGGCACCGAGAGAGGGTAGCCCACGGTGAATACCTGCTTCTTCGTGTTACGACAGGTCACCGTTCTCATCTTTTTTTACTTTACAGTCTTTAAAGTTGAGTTTTGAACAAATCTAGCCCAAAACATATATATATAAGTCATCAAAAAGTCCTTTCCATAGAAAAAAGTTCATCAAAAGTCATGGCATTTTCAAAGTTTAGTCAAAAAAACATTTGAAATATCAGATACAAAAAGAGAGTGCCAAACAAAAACACAAATAGAAGGAAAATAAATAATAAGAGCAGTGGTTACCGAGGGTCGATTCTCGGCTCTCGGCAATGCCCACCTTTACCGAGAGTAGCTCTCGGCAAAGCAACTAAACCTAGAATGTTTCTCTTCTCCCTTTGTGTGCATTCTCGATAATATGTCTTATACTTTTTTTGTTGTTTTCTTCCGTGCTTGGCAAACCACCTTGCCACATTATAGTTACCGTCTTGTTTTCTACTATCCAGAAGGCCCTCGCCCGGTTCTACAGACCGAGCACCAATCCGGTGGCCCCGGCGGTCTAGGGCGTTGACCGGCACCGAGAGGGGGGTAGGCCATGGTGAAGAACTGCTTCTTCGTGTTACGGCAGGTCGTCACGAGATGACAGACCAAGTCTAAGCCCGTTCTTTCATAGGATCGCCCACCGAAGACTCGGTCTCGTGGACGAACGCAGCTGGTCCTCAACGTTCCCGCCCGTTTGTGTGGTTCGTGAGGTATGTTTCATGTAAAGGACATGCGTAGGTTATTCCAACAACACACCACCCATTTGCATGCATATGCATGGGGCCTTGCGCATGTAGGTGTGCTCCCCCCTGCCCCCCTTGGGCGGATTCCAGATCGAGGACCCATTCGGTGGCCCCAGCGGTCTAGGGCGTTGACCGGCACCGAGAGAGGGTAGGCCACTATGAACAACTGCTTCTTCGTGTTACGGCAGGTCGTCGCGAGATGACATACCAAGTCTAAGCCCGTTCTATCACAGGATCGCCAACCGAAGACTCGGTCTCGCGGATGAACGCAGCCGGTCCTCGACATTCCCGCCCGTCTGTGTGGTTTGTGATGCATGTGTCACGTCAAGGACGTGCGTAGGTTATTCCAACAACACTCCACCCATTTGCATGCATATGCATGGGGCCTTGCGCATGCAGGTGTGGTCCCCCCCCATCTCGGGCGGTTTCCAGATCGAGGACCCATCTGGTGGCCCCGGCGGGCTAGGGCGTTGACCAGCACCGAGAGGGGGTAGGCCACGGTGAACAACTGCTTCTTCGTGTTACGGGAGGTCGTCACGAGATGACATACCAAGTCTAAGCCCGTTCTGCACCGGATCGCCAACCGAAGACTCGGTCTCGCGGACGAACGCAGTCGGTCCTCTACGTCCCCGCCCGTTTGTGTGGTTCGTGAGGCATGTCTCACGTCAAGGACGTGCGTAAGTTATTCCAACAGCACACCACCCATTTGCATGCATATGCAAGGGGCCTTGCGCATGCAGGTGTGGTCCCCCCTCCCCCCTCGGCAGTTTCCAGATCGAGGACCCATCCGGTGGCCCCGACGGTCTAGGGCGTTGACCGGCACCGAGAGGGGTGTGGTCCCCCCCCCCTTCTCGGGCGGTTTCCAGATTGAGGACCCATCCTATGTCCCCGGCGGTCTAGGGCGTTGACCGGCACCGAGAGGGGGTAGGCCACGGTGAACAACTGCTTCTTCGTGTTACGGGAGGTCGTCGCGAGATGACATACCAAGTCTAAGCCTGTTCTGCACCGGATCGCCAACCGAAGACTCGGTCTCGCGGACGAACGCAGCCGGTCCTCTACGTTCCCGCCCGTCTGTGTGGTTCGTGAGGCATGTGTGACGTCAAGGACGTGCGTAGGTTATTCCAACGACACACCACCCATTTGCATGCATACGCATGGGGCCTTGCGCATGCAGGTGTGGTCCCCCCCCCATCTCGGGCGGTTTCCAGATCGAGGACCCATCTGGTGGCCCCAGCGGGCTAGGGCATTGACCGGCACCGAGAGGGGGTAGGCCACGGTGAACAACTGCTTCTTCATGTTACGGGAGGTCATCGCGAGATGACAAACCAAGTCTAAGCTTGTTCTGTCACAGGATCGCCCATTGAAGACTCAGTCTCGCGGACGAACGCAGCCGGTCCTCGACGTTCCCACCGTCTTTGTGGTTCATGAGGCATGTGTCACATCAAGGACGTGTGTAGGTTATTGCAACAACACACCACCCATTTGCATGCATATGCATGGGGCATTGCGCATGCAGGTGTGGTCCCCCTCCCGCCCTCCTCGGGCGGTTTCCAGATCAAGGACCCATCCGGTAGCCCCAGCGGTCTAGGGCGTTGACCGGCACCGAGAGAGGGTAGCCCACGGTGAATACCTGCTTCTTCGTGTTACGACAGGTCACCGTTCTCATGTTTTTTACTTTACAGTCTTTAAAGTTGAGTTTTGAACAAATCTAGCCCAAAACATATATATAAGTCATCAAAAAGTCCTTTTCATAGAAAAAATTCATCAAAAGTCATGGCATATTCAAAGTTTAGTCATAAAAACATTTGAAATATCAGATACAAAAAGAGAGTGCCAAAAAAAACACAAATAGAAGGAAAATAAAGAATTAGAGCAGTGGTTACCGAGGGTCGATTCTCGGCTCTCGGCAATGCCCACCTTTACCGAGAGTAGCTCTCGGCAAAGCACCTAAACCTAGAACGTTTCTCTTCTCCCTTTGTGTGCATTCTCGATAACATATCTTATACTTTTTTTTTGTTTTCTACCATTCATGGCAAACCACCTTACCACATTATAGTTACCATTGTGTTTTCTGCTTTTCAGATGGCCCTCGCCCGGTTCTACAGACCAAGCACCCATCCGATTGTGGCTGTCCCGATTCCCTGTTTTTAGCTCTGTGTGAGCGTTTTTACTTTTTGAGACTTGGAGACTTTGTTGAAATATTTGCTTATTAATAAATTGGCCGCATGCATCGTTCTAATGCAGAGGCCAGGGGATAACCTCCTTTTCGAAGAAAAAAATAGACCGAGCACCGATCCGGTGGCCCTGGTAGTCTAGGGTGTTGACCGGCACCGGGAGGGGGTAGGCCACGGTGAACAACTTGTTTTTCGTGTTACGGCAGGTCGTCGCCAGATGACATACCTTGACTAAGCCCGTTCTATCACAGGATCGCCCACCGAAGACTCGGTCTAACGGACGAACGCAGCCGGTCCTCGACGTTCCCGCCCGTCTATGTGGTTCGTGAGGCATGTGTCACATCAAGGACGTGCGTAGGTTATTCCTACAACACACCACCCATTTGCATGCATATGCATGGGGCCTTGCGCATGCAGGTGTGGTCCCCCCTCCGCCCTCGGGCGGTTTCCAGATCAAGGACCCATATGGTGGCCACGGCGGTCTAGGGCGTTCACTACAAGAAATATGTCAACTTGCGACCATCACTATTGGTCGCTGAATGGTCATTGTTTTTTATTTGCGACCTTTTTGTTACCAAAAAACAGATGGTCAAAAGCTGACCGTCTTTAATGGAAATTAACGGCCTTCTCAAAAGGTCGTTGGTTCTACGACCAATTGTTTTGGTCACTGGCAATCTGCCCACACCACGTCGGATCCGACGTGGCAAGCTGACGTGGCAAAATTGTGACCAAATGAAAAGGTCGTAAATTAGAATCAGCCCGGTCCAGTTCGATGCTTTACTTGGGCCAAGCCCAACAATTCAGCTTTTTATAATATTTTTCTATCAATTTTTGGTCGGCTTATGGGCCAAGCACAACATTGCATCCTTTTTTATTGTTGGGCCGGGGCCTTTTGTCTAAACAATTTCATTTTCCTTTTTTTATTAAATGGGTCCACTAGTCAAATGGGTCCCAGTGTATGTCATCAAGTCAACTCATGTTTACAGCTAACAGCAGCAAGTGTATGTATTAGTTTAACTCATGTTAACTAACAGTAAGCTTCACAAGAGATAATCCATTCCAATGACAGACTCAAACGAACCATCAAGTCAACTCATGTTTACTGCTAACAGCAGCAATACATCATACATCACAGAGAACGGTTCACAGAAACCGACAAACTAAACTAGAGGCACATCATAAGCTCACAAGCATGGCTGCCACAATAGTTTGTTTCGCTAGTAAAGACAGCGACTTCCTTCCTTGACTAGACAGCGGCTCAGCTCACATCCTCTACCTCCTCACAGGAGGCGCGCCACCTCGTCTCCTTCAACAGGGAGACCACCACCACGTCCACCAGCAGCCTGCATGAATGTTTTGGCAAGTCCAAGTGTTAGTGACTATACATACGGCTGTTGACTAATGTTTGTTTGCCAAACAGAAAAATCTTCCAAGAACCAAGTAGTGCACAACTAAGAGATCCTTTTCTTCCAAGGTTATTAACAAGCCAAACTATACAACATAGTTATTTGTTCATTTTCATATTTTACTACGGCATAAATATAGATGCTAGCTAGATGATGGTTGCAATTCAGAATCAGTCTCGTCGGCACATGGCAATAGTAATCAGAGTATTTTCACTAATAGAATCATAGTGATTCAAATTTTGTTAGCACACTCTTCTATAGCATCCCCTAATATTTCTATATATAGCACCCCCTGATCCTTCAAATTCCCTAAATCCAATCTTGGATAAACTGCTAGCGTCCAACAGCATTTTTCAGAGAAAAGAATTCAGTTGAAAGCAGAGCAGAGAACAAGAAGGATCAGCAGAGAGCTCACCATGTCTGTCATGTAGCCAGCATGGAAGAGGTAGCATGTCCGTCCAAGCAGGATCAGCAGCACCAGTGGACAGGCCCCTCCTTGTTCTGGATCTTTGCCTTGACGTTGTCAATTGTGTCGGAGGACTCGACCTCAAGTGTGATGGTCTTCCCCGTGAGAGTCTTGACAAAGATCTACATCTGAATAGTTGAAGATGGCAAGAAACCAGGACAAGTCAGGCATATATGAACAAATAAAGAAGCAAATAGGACAAGAACAGAAATAATATAAATCTTGCAAGTTGCAACAGATACGCATAGTTGGAAATTGCAAACAAAGCAAAATAAATCAACATGGTAGAGGCATATACAAACAGATCTACAAAGTCATGAAGCAATGTGAAGTGGAAGATCTAAACCTTAGAATAAAGGTAAACCTGCATCTGTATCTGTATATTAACAAATAACAACAGCAGAGCAGGTGTACATCAAAGACATGGACTGGAAGACAATCTGACTATTAGTAATATCTATTTCCAGTTCAAATTAAGCAAATTTCTATGATAGGTCGATCTAACTGCAGCACATTAATTGTAAGTCTAACATACAAATGCAGTACTATGTCATATCATCAGATACAGTTTTGTGGTTGAGGTTGTCACTGCAACTAAGCACTACCCTCAGATGAAATAGTTCGAACTGGTTTGTCTATATGTCTGCTTAGATCTCATGCATCACTACAAAATACAATAGTTTCAAAGAAAATTTCAGATCGGAATACTACTTTCTAGTGCAGTACAAAATTAGCTACTTACTCTGCTGGCGAGTATATTTTGTGAAGACACAAGACAGGCAACTTGCCTGTTACGTCGTAGACGATGACCGCGACAGAAGAGTCTCTGATGTAGCTCGGAATCAGGCTCCAGAACCTCTCCTGCCCAGCCGTGTCCCTGCACAATTTCAGAGTTATAACAGCATCTTATTTGGTGTGGTCCTGAGACATAGCAAGTGTGGAAAAAACGCAGGTAAACTGATCCCACGCCATTAGAAACAGATTGAGGAGCTAATAGCTACACAATGCTACATCAAGTATAGTTACTGCTACCCTGTAACACATTAAGGGGCAGGAACCCCATATGCAGAACCAAATCATGCATGTCAATCATCAATCAGTCAATCAATAACAGAAAGAAAAAAGATGGAGTGATGAAAGCATGTGTACCCATGCTGGAGCATACTACTACTAGCTTAGCTAGGATGGCATGCATGGTGTGCCCTCCTTGTGCAACTAGGGCGATGAGCTCATCGTGCGTTCGACAATCAAAATCATGAACTCTGAATCAGCAATCTCATTAAACTCTAGGATCGAGTGCATCAAAGTAAATTGAAAGAACATATATTTGATCAAATGGACCTCAAGGAAAAAGATTTAGATGAGAGTTTACTACAAAAACCCCATATGTAAAACAGAATTGCACACATAGAATTAAAGTCAACGACAGCAGCCACGAGAGCTCCCATAAGAGGTGAGTTCCTTGGAAGAAGCTGTGTATTTCTGCTACAGTGGTTTGTATTTTGACAGCGATCGGCAGCTTAGTAATGTTGCCACTTGCTTGTGTTGGTGGATGCGACAGACGCACACACGCAGAGGCGACATTGCGGATCAAGCGGCTCTAATTGCAGCGAAAAAGAAAAAGATTACTGGTCATTAGAAACTGATCCCACGCCATTAGAATCAGATTGGGAGCTAATAACTAGTCAATGCAACATCAAGTCCGTTCACTGCTACCAGTAACGCATGGACTAAGGGGCAGGAACCAAACCATGCATGGAGAGATGCGTCAACAGTAACAAACAAGACACAGAGAGAGAGGACCTTGAGGTCGTCGACAGAAGGAGAAGGGTCGGAGGAGTAGTAGCCGGCCTCCGTCACGAATCCGGAAGCACCAGTCTTGCCATGGCGAATCTGGCGCCGCCTGACGTGCTCCGCCTCAATCTGGTGCCTCCCGGCAGGAGAGGGAGAGAATATGAGTGGAGGGCGCGGTGGTGCACGACCTGGGAGAGCGGCGTCAGAGGGCACCGACCGCACGGCCACGTCATCGTTGTCGTTGACCGTGCGGCAACGGAAGAAGCAGACGGAGCCGTGGTGCACCTGCGTGCATGCATTGGGAGGGAAGGGAGGAAACGGCATCAGCAAAATCAAAACCAAGCAACAGAGAGAGACCATGAGCGGGAGAGAGAGGAAATCCTAACCTTGCATGGCGGCGGCTGCCCGTGCGCGGTAGTGGATCCGGCACTAGGAGGAGAGGAAGGGCGGATCTGGCCGTGCCATGGCTGCCGGCTCACCTGTAGGTTCGCCACGGCATCCCTCTTCCCCCAAAGGGGATTGGGAGGTGGTTCAGTGAGAGAGAGGGGGGGAGCCAAGGCCGTCCATCTCGTCCTTCTCGGGAGAGCGAGTGGAAGGGGAGCCGGAGGAGGTGGGGATCCGGCTCGGGGACGGCGGTGTTGGGCGGAATCGATGGGGGCGGCGGTGCACGAAGGAGGGCGCGGCTAGGGTTTGGATGAGGGGGTGAGAGGGAGATGCGCTGATCCAGGAGGGGGTCCGAGGATGAGAGGGATGAGGGGTGAGAGGGGGAGGGGGAAGAGGGCTGCCGTTGGATCCGGGACAATCCAACGGTGTTTGATGCATGATCCGCGTGAGGTGCTCATGGACCAATCAGAATGCAATAAAGGCCTCGATGACGTTATGACCATATAAATGGGTCGTAATTGATTAAAAATAAGTTTTTTTTTCATGAGAAAAGCATTTTTCATTTTTGGAGTACAAAAAATAGTTTTGTTGTGAAGAACCTACCAACTCTATGTATTAGACCAAATTTTATGTATAATTGACCAAATGGTTTCATGTAAAATGCTTTTCATCCATGTCTCGTCAAATTGACAGATTACCGCCGATTAAGCGGGAAGCGGATCAAATTTGAACTACAACTGCCTCATAGTTTTCTTTTTATTTTTCCAAAAATCATTTCTAGGTACATAAGTACCTATTTCATCAAAGAAACTCCAAAAGTTCTCATGGACGAACGCAGCCGGTCCTCGATGTTCCCGCCCGTGTGTGTGGTTCATGAGGCATGTGTCACGTCAAGGACATGTGTAGGTTATGCCAACAATAAACCACCCATTTGCATGCATATGCATGGTGCCTTGCGCATGCAGGTGTGGTCCCCCCTTCCCCCCTCGGGCGGTTTCCAGATCAAGGATCCATCCGGTGGCCCCGACGGTCTAGGGCGTTGACCGACACAGAGAGGGGGTAGGCCACGGTGAACAACTACTTCTTCATGTTACGGCATGTCGTCGCGAGATGACAGACCGAGTCTAAGCCCGTTCTATCATAGGATCGCCCACAGAAGACTCGGTCCCATGGACAAACGCAGCCGGTCCTCGACGTTCCCTCCCGTCTTTGTGGTTCGTGAGGCATGTATCATGTCAAGGACGTGCGTAGGTTATTCCAACAACACACCACCCATTGCATGCATATGCATGGGGCCTTGCGCATGCAGGTGTGGTCCCCCCTCCCCCCCCCCTCGGGCGGTTTCCAGATCGAGGACCCATCCGGTGGCCCCGACTTTCTAGGGCGTTTACCGGCACCGAGAGTAGGTAGGCCAAGGTGAACAACTGCTTCTTCGTGTTACGGCAGGTCGTCGCGAGATGACAGACCAATTCTAAGCCCGTTCTATCACAGGATCGCCCACCGAAGACTCGGTCTCGCAGACGAACGCAGCCGGTCCTCGACGTTCCCCCCCGTCTGTGTCGTTCATGAGGCATGTGTCATGTCAAGGACGTGCGTAGGTTATTCCAACAACACACCACATTTTTTCATGCATATGCATGGGGCCTTGCGCATGCAGGTGTGGTCCCCCTTCCCCCCCCCCCTCGGGCGATTTCCAGATCGAGGACCCATTTGGTGGCCCCGGTAGTCTAGGGCTTTGACCGACACCGAGAGGGGGTAGGCCACAGTGAAGAACTGCTTCTTCGTGTTACGGCAGGTCGTCGCGAGATGACAGAAAAAGTCTAAGCCCGTTCTGTCACAGGATCGCCCACCGAACACTCGGTCTCGCGGACGAACGCAGCCGGTCCTCAACGTTCCAGCCCGTCTGTGTGGTTCGTGAGGCATGTGTGACCTAAAGGACGTGCGTAGGTTATTCCAACAACACACCACCCATTTGCATGCATATGCATGGGACCTTGCGCATGCAGGTTTGGTCCCCCCTCCCTCTCTCGGGCGGTTTTCAGATCGAGGACCCATCCGGTGGCCCCGGCGGTCTAGGGCGTTGACCGGCACCGAGAGGAGGTAGGCCACGGTGACCAACTGCTTCTTCGTGTTACGGCAGTTCGTCGCGAGATGACAGAGCAAGTCTAAGCCCGTTTTGTCACAGGATCGCCAACCGAAGACTCGGTCTCGTGGACGAATGCAGCCGGTCCTCGACGTTCCTGCCCGTCTATGTGGTTTGTGAGGCATGTGTCATGTCAAGGACGTGCGCAGGTTATTCCAACAACACACCACAAATTTGCATGCGTATGCATGGGGCCTTGTGCATGCAGGTGTGGTCCCCCTCCCCCCTCGGGCGGTTTCTAGATCGAGGACCCAGCCGGTGGCCCCGGCGGTCTAGGGCGTTGACCAGCACCGAGAGCGGGTAGGCCATGGTGAACAACTGCTTCTTCGTGTTACGGCAGGTCGTCGCGAGATGACAAACCAAGTCTAAGCTCGTTTTGTCACATGATCGCCCGCCGAAGACTCAGTCTCGCGGACGAACGCAGCCGGTCCTCGACGTTCTCGCCCGTCTTTGTTGTTCGTGAGGCATGTGTCACGTCAAGGACGTTCGTAGGTTATTCCAACAACACACCACCCATTGCATGCATATGCATGGGTCCTTGCGCATGCAGGTGTGGTCCCTCCTCCACCCATCGGGCTGTTTCCAGATCGAGGACCCATCCGGTTGCCCCGGCTGTCTAGGGTGTTGACCGGCACCGAGAGGGGGTAGGCCACGGTGAACAACTGCTTCTTCATGTTACGGCAGGTCATCGCGAGTTGTTAGACAAAGTTTAAGCCCATTCTGTCATAGGATCGCCCACCGAAGACTCGGTCACACGGACGAACGCAGCCGGTCCTCGACGTTCCCGCCCGTCTGTGTGGTTCGTGAGGCATGTGTCACGTCAAGAACGTGCGTCGGTTATGCCAACAACAAACCACCCATTTGCATGCATATGCATGGGGCCTTGCGCATGCAGGTGTGGTCCCCCGTCCCACCCTCGGGCGGTTTCCAGATCGAGGATCCATCCGGTGGCCCCGACGGTCTAGGGCGTTGACCGACACAGAGAGGGGCTAGGCCACGGTGAACAAATACTTCTTCGTGTTACGGCAGGTCGTCGCGAGATGACAGACCAAGTCTAAGCCCATTCTGTCACAGGATCGCCCAGCGAAGACTCGGTCTCGCGGACAAACGCAGCCGGTCCTCGACATTCCCGCCCGCCTTTGTTGTTCGTGAGGCATGTTTTACGTCAAGGACGTGCTTAGTTTATTCCAACAACACACCACCCATTGCATGCATATGCATGGGGCCTTGCACATGCAGGCGTGGTCACCCCTCCACCCCCCCCTCGAGGACCTATCCGATGGCCCCGGCGGTCTAGGGAGTTGACCGGCACTGAGAGGGGGTCGGCCACGGTGAACAACTGCTTCTTTGTGTTACGGCAGGTCGTCGCGAGATGACAGACCAAGTCTAAGCCCGTTCTGTCACAGGATCGCCCTCCGAAAACTCGGTCTCATGGTTGAACGCAGCCGGTCCATGACGTTCCCGCCTGTCTGTGTGGTTCGTGAGGCATGTGTCACGTCAAGGACATGCGTAGGTTATTCCAACAACACACCACCCATTTGCATGGGGCCTTGTGCATGCACGTGTGGTCCCCCCTCACCCCCTCGGGCGGTTTCCAGATCGAGGACCCATCCGGTGGCCCTGACAGTCTAGGGCGTTGACCGACACAGAGAGGGGGTAGGCCACGGTGAACAACTGCTTCTTCGTGTTACGGCAGGTCGTCGCGAGATGACAGACCAAGTCTAAGCCCGTTCTGTCACAGGATCGCCCACCGAAGACTCGGTCTCGCGGACGAACGCAGTCGGTCCTCGACATTCCCGCCCGTCTGTGTTGTTCGTGAGGCACGTGTCACGTCAAGGACGTGCGTAGGTTATTCCAACAACACACCACCCATTTGCATGCATCTCCATGTGGCCTTGCGCATGCAGGTGTGGTCCCCCCTCACCCCCTCGGGCGGTTTCCAGATCAAGGACTCATCCGGTGGCCCCGACAGTCTAGGGCGTTGACAGGCACAGAGAGGGGGTAGGCCACGGTGAACAACTGCTTCTTCGTGTTACGGCAGGTCGTCGCGACATGACAGACCAAGTCTGAGCCCATTCTGTCACAGGATCGCCCACCGAAGACTCGGTCTCGCGGACGAACGCAGTCGGTCCTCGACGTTCCCGCCCATCTATGTGGTTCGTGAGGCATGTGTCACGTCAAGGACGCGCGTAGGTTATTCCAACAACACACCACCCATTTGCATGCATATGCATGGGGCCTTGCTCTTGCAGGTGTGGTCCCGCTCCCCCCTCGGGCGGTTTCCAGATCGAGGACCCATCCGGTGGCCCCGGCGGTCTTGGGCGCTGACCGGCACCGAGAGGGGGTAGGCCACGGTGAACAACTGCTTCTTCATGTTACGGCAGGTCGTCGCGAGATGACAGACCAAGTCTAAGCTCGTTATGTCACAGGATCGCCCACCGAAGACTCGGTGTCGCGGACGAACGCAGCCGGTCCTTGACGTTCCCGCCCGTAGGTGTGGTTCGTGAGGCATGTGTCACGTCAAGGACGTGCGTAGGTTATTCCAGCAACACACCACCCATTTGCATGCATATGCATGGGGCCTTGCTCAAGCAGGTGTGGTCCCCCATACCCCCTCGAGCTTCTTCGTGTTACGACAGGTCACCGTTCTCATGTTTTTTACTTTACAGTCTTTAAAGTTGAGTTTTGAACAAATCTAGTCCAAAACATATATATAAGTCATCAAAATGTCCTTTTCATAGAAAAAGCTCATCAAAAGTCATGGCATTTTCAAAGTTTAGTCATAAAAACATTTAAAATATCAGATACAAAAAGAGAGTGCTAAACAAAAACACAAATAGAAGGAAAATAAAGAATTAGAACAGTGGTTACCGAGGGTCGATTCTCGGCTCTTGGCAATGCCCACATTTACAAAGAGTAGCTCACGGCAAAGCACCTAAACATAGAACGTTTCTCTTCTCTGTTTGTGTGCATTCTCGATAATATGTCTTATACTTTTTTTTGTTGTTTTCTTCCATGCTTGGCAAACCACCTTACCACATTATAGTTACCGTCTTGTTTTCTGCTTTCCAGATGGCCCTCGCCTGGTTCTACAGACCGAGCACCCATCCGGAGGCCCTGACGGTCTAGGGCATTGACCGGCACCGAGAGGGGGTAGGCCACAGTGAATAACTGCTTCTTTGTGTTACGGCAGGTCATCGCGAGATGACAGACCAAGTGGAAGCCCGTTCTATCATAGGATCGCCCACCGAAGACTCGGTCTCGCGGACGAACGCAGCCGGTCCGCGACTTTCCCGCCCATCTGTGTGGTTCGTGAGGCATGTGTCACGTTAAGGATGTGCGTAGCTTATTCCAACAACACACCACCCATTTGCATGCATATGCATGGGGCCTTGCGCATGCAGGTGTGGTCCCCCCTCCCCCCTCGGGCGGTTTCCAGATCGAGGACCCATCCGATGGCCCCGGCAGTCTAGGGCGTTGACCGACACCGAGAGGGGTTAGGCCATGGTGATCAACTGCTTCTTCGTGTTACGGCAGGTCGTCGCGAGATAATAGACAAAGTCTAAGCCCTTTCTGTCACAGGATCGCCCACCTAAGACTCGGCCTCGCGGACGAACGCAGCCGGTCCTCGACGTTCCTGCCCATCTTCGTGGTTCGTGAGGCATGTGTCACGTCAAGGACGTGCGTAGGTTATTCCAACAACACACCACCCATTGCATGCATATGCATGGCGCCTTGCGCATGCAGGTGAGGTCCCCCATCCCCCCCTCGGGTGGTTTCCAGATCGAGGACCCATCCGGTGGCCCCGGCGGTCTTGGGCGTTGACCGGCACCGAGAGGGAGTAGGCCTCGGTGAACAACTGCTTCTTTTCGTTACGGTAGGTCGTCGTGAGACGATAGACCAAGTATAAGCACGTTCTGTCACAGGATCGCCCACCGAAGACTCCGTCTCACGGACAAACGCAGCTGGTTCTCGACATTCCCACCCGTCTTTGTGGTTCGTGAGGCATGTGTCACGTAAAGTACGTGCGTAGGTTATTCCAACAACACACCACCCATTGCATGCATATGCATGGGGCCTTGCGCATACAGGTGTGGTCCCCCCTCCCCCCCTCGGGCGGTTTCTAGATCGAGGACCCATCTGGTGGCCCCAGTGGTCTAGGGTGTTGACCGGCACCGAGAGGGGGTAGGCCATGGTGAACAACTGCTTCTTCGTGTTACGGCAGGTCGTCGCGAGATCACAGACAAAGTCTAAGCCCTTTCCGTCACAGGATCGCCCACCGAAGACTCGGTATCGCGGACGAACACAGCCGGTCCACGACGTTCCCGCCCGTCCGTGTTGTTCGTGAGGCATGTGTCACGTCAAGGACGTGTGTTGGTTATTCCAACAACACATCACCCATTTGAATGCATATGCATGGGGCCTTGCGCATGCAGGTGTGGTCCCTCCCTCCCCCCCTCGGGTGGTTTCCAGATCGAGGACCCATCCGGTGGCCCCAGCAGTCTAGGGCATTGACCGACACCGAGAGAGGGTAGGCCACGGTAAACAACTGCTTCTTCGTGTTACGGCAGGTTGTCGCGAGATGACAGACAAAGTCTAAGCACGTTATATCACAGGATCGCCGACCGAAGACTCGGTCTCGCAGACGAACGCAGCCGGTCCTCGACGTTCCCAGCCATCTTTGTGGTTCGTGAGGTATGTGTCACGTCAAGGACGTGCGTAGGTTATTGCAACAACACACCACCAATTTGCATGCATATGCATGGGGCCTTGCGCATGCAGGTGTGGTCCCCCCTCCCCCGTCGGGCGGTTTCTAGATCGAGGACCCATCCGGTGGCCCCGGCAGTCTAGGGCTTTGACCGACACAGAGAGGGGGTAGGCCATTGTGAACAACTGCTTCTTCGTGTTATGGCAGGTCATCGCGAGATGACAGACCAAGTCTAAGCCTGTTCTGTCACAGGATCGCCCACCGAAGACTCGGTCTCATGGACGAATGCAGCCAGTCCTCGACGTTCCCGCCCATCTGTGTGGTTCGTGAGGCATGTGCCACGTCAAGGACACGCGTAGGTTATTCCAACAACACACCACCCATTTGCATGCATATGCATGGGGCCTTGCGCATGCAGGTGTGGTCCCCCCTCCCCCCTCAGGCGGTTTCCAGATCGAGGACCCATCCAGGGGCCCCAGCGGTCTAGGGAGTTGACCGGCACCGAGAGAGGGTAGCCCATGGTGAATACCTGCTTCTTCGTGTTACGACAAGTCACCGTTCTCATGTTTTTTACTTTACATTCTTTAAATTTGAGTTTTGAACAAATCTAGTGCAAAACATATATATAAGTCCTCAAATATGCTTTTTCATAGAAAAAGTTCATCAAAAGTAATGGCAGGTCATCAAAAGTCATGGACGGTCGAGGGTGGGTAGGCCACGGTGAACCACTACTTCTTCGTGTTACGACAGGTCATCGCGAGATGACAGACCAAGTCTAAGCCCGTTCTGTCACTGGATCGCCCACCGAAAACTCGGTCTCGTGGATGAACGCAGCCGGTCCTCGACGTTCCCGCCCGTCTGTGTGGTTCGTGAGACTTGTGTCACGTCAAGGACGTGCGTAGGTTATTCCAACAACACACCACCCATTTGCATGCATATGCATGGGACCCTGCGCATGCAGGTGTGGTCCCATCCAGTGGCCACGACAGTCTAGGGCGTTGACTGACACAGAGATGGGGTAGGCCACGGTGAACAACTGCTTCTTCGATTAGTGTTACGGAGGTCGTCGCTGACACGAGTGATAGACAAGTCTAAGCCGTTCTGTCACAGGATCGCCACCGAAGGACTCGGTCTCGGGGACGAACGCAGTCCGGTCCTCGACATTCCGAGCCAGTCTTTGTTCGTGAGGCATGTGTCACATCAAGGACGTGCGTAGGTTATTCCAAACCAACACCACCCATTGCATGTATGCATGGGGCTTGCGCATGACGGTGTGGTCCGCCCCCCTCGGCGGGTTTCCAAATCGAGGACCCATCCGGGTGGCCCTGCGGTCTAGGGCGTTGACGACACCAAGGGGGGGTAGGCCACGGTGAATAACTGATCTTCATTGTTATGGCAGGTCGTCATGAGATGAGAGCCAAGTCTAAGACTGTTCTGTCACAGGATCGCCCACCGAAAACTCGGTCTCGCGGAATGAACGCAGCGGCCTCGATGCTCCCGCCCATCTGTGTGGTTCGTGAGGCATGTGTTCGTCAAGACGTTGCGTACGGTTATTCCAACAACACACCACCAATTGCAGCATATGCATGGGGCCTTGTGCATGCAGGTGTGGTCCCCCCCTCCCCCCTCGTGTGGTATTCCAGTCGAGGACCCATCCAGGGGCCCCGGTAGGTGGTGTAGGCATTACCGAAACAGAGAGGGGTAGGCTGGTAGGCCACGGTGAACAACTGCTCTCTGTTTGTTACGGCAGGTCGTCGTGAGATGGGAGACAAAGTCTAAGCCCGTTTCTGTCACAGGACGCCCACCGAAGACCACGGTTTCGCACCGAACGCAGCCGTCCTCACGTTCCCGCCCGTCTCTTTGTGGTTCGTAGCATGTGTCACGTCAAGGACGTGTGTAGGTATTCCAACAACTCACCACCTATTGCTGCATATGCATGGGTCCTTGCGATCTCAGGTGTGGTCCCCACACTCCCCGCCCCCTCAGTTGGCGGTTTCCAGATTGATGGAACCATCCGAATGGCCTGGCGGTCTAAGGGCATTAATCGCACAGGGGGGTTAGGGCCAGGCTGAACAACTGCTTCTCATGTTAACGGCAGGTTAGATCGCGAGTTGACAGACAGTCCAACCCGTTCATCCAAGGGGATCGCCCGCAAAAACCGGTCATACGGGATGAACGCAGCGTCCTCACGTTCCCCCCGTTTGTGTCTTCGTGAGGCAGTATCACACAAGGACGTGCGAGTTATTCCAACAACCACACACCATTTGCATGCATATGCATGGGGCCTTGCGCATGAGGTGTGGTCCCCTACCCCACCTCAGCGGTTTCCAGATCGAGGACCCATCCGGTAGCCCGAGCGTTAGGGCATTGACCGACAAGAGAGGGGGTAGGTCACGGTGAACAACTGCTTCTTCTGTGTTACAGCAGGTCGTCGCGAGATGACAGACCAAGTCGAAGCCCGTTCTGACGGAACGAACGCAACCGGTCGTCGATGTTCCCACCGTCTGTGTGGTTCGTGGAGGCATGTATCCGTTCAGGAAACGCGTAGGTTATTTACCAACAACACACACCCATTGCATGCATATGCATGGGGCCTTGCGCATGCAGGTGTGGTCCCCCATCCCCCCCACGGGCGGTTTCTAGATCGAGGAACCCATCGGTGCCCCGGCGGTCTAGGGAGTTGACCGGCACGAGAGAGGGGTAGCCCTTGGAATACCTGTTCTTCGTGTTACGCAAGTCACCGTTCTCAATGTTTTTTAACTTTAATTCTTTAAGTTGAGTTTTGAACAAAAATCTAGGCCCAAAACATGATACTAAGTTTCTCAAAAAGGACCTTATTCATAGAAAAAGTTTAGCAAAAGTCATGGCATTTTCAAAGTTTAGTCATAAAAAGATTTGAAATATCAGATACAAAAGAGGTGCCAAATAAAAAAAAACAAATAGAAGAAAAAATAAAGAATAGAACGTGGTTACCGAGGGTCGATTCTCGGCTCTCGGCAATGCCCACCTTTACCGATAGTAGCTCATGACAAAGCACCTAAACCTAGAACGTTTCTGTTCTCCTCTTTGTGTGGCATTCTCGATATATGTCTATACTTGTTTTTGGTGTTTTCTTCCATGACTTGCAAACACCCTTCCAATTACATTACCATGCTGTTTTTCTGCGTTTCCAGTGGCCCTCGCCCGTTCTAAAGACGAGCACCATCCGTGGCGCCCGGCGGTTAGCGGGCAATGACCGGCACGAGCCAGAGGGGGTAGGCCATGGTGAACAACTGCTTCTTTGTCTTATGGACAGGTCATCGCGAGTAGTGACAGGCCAAAGTCTAAGCCCTTCTGTCTAGGCATCGTCCACGAAGCCTCGTCATCGCAGATGAACGCAGCCAGTCCCGACGTTTCTTGTCCGTCTGTGTGGTTCGTGAGGATGTGTCACGCCAAGGACTGCGTAGCTTATTCCAACAACCATCCACCCTTTGCAGCCATATGCATGGGGCCTTGCCGCATGTAGGTGTGGTCCCCCTCCCCCCCTCAGGCGGTGGTTCAGATCGAGGACCCATCCGGTGGCCCGGTGGTCTAGGACATGGACCGACACCAAGAGAGAGGGTAGGCCACGTGGAAACAACTGCTCTTTGTGTTACGGCCGGTCGTCGCGTAGCTAACAGACCAAGTCTAAGCCCTTCTGTCACAGGATCGCGCACTGAAGACTCATGTCTCACGACGAACGCAGTCGGTCTCGACGTTCCCAGCCCGTCGTGTGGTTCATGAGGCATGTGCCACGTCAGGATGCGCGTAGGTTATCCAACAACACACCACCCATTTGCATGGCATATGCATGGGGGTTGCGGATGCAGGTGTGGTCCCTCTCCCCCTCGGGCGTTTCCAGATCGAGGACACATCCGGTGGCTCACAGGGCAGTCTAGGGGCGTTGACCGACACCGAGAGGGGGGTAGGCCACGGTGAACAACTGCTGTCTTCATGTTAGGGTAGGTCGCGCGAGATGACAGACAAAAGTCTAAGCCCGTTCTGTCACAGGATCGCCCACCGAAGACTCGTGTGTCGCGGGCGACGGCAGTCGGTCATCGACGTTCCCGCCCGTATGTGTTGGTTTCGTGAGGCATTTGTCACACAAGGAGTGCGCCAGGTTAGTTCCAACAACACACCACCCATTGTCATGATATCAAGGGGCCTTCGCATGCATGTGTGGTCCCCCCTCCCCCCCCCTCGGCGGTTCCAGATCAGGACCCATCTGGGTCCCTGGCGGTTCTAGCGTTGACTGGCACCGAGGGGGGGTAGGCCCGGTGAACAACTGCTTCTTCGGTTATGCAGGTCCGTAGCGAGATGACAGACCAAGTCTAAGCCCGTTCTGTCACTGGATCGCCCACCGAAAACTCGGTAGTCGCGAATGAACGCAGGCTGGTCCTCGAGTTTCCCCGCCCGTCTGTGTGGTTCGTGAGACTGTGTCACGTCAAGGACGTGCGTAGGTTATTCCAAACACACAGCACCCATTTGCATGCATATGCATGGGGCCTTGCGCATGAAGGTGTGGTCCCCGCTACCCCCTCGGGATGTTTCCAGATCGAGGACCTCTAGTGGCCACGACAGTCTAAGGCATTGACCGACACGGAGAGGGGTAGGCCACGGTGAACAACTGCTTCTTCGTGTTACGGCAAGTCGTCGGAGATGACAAACAAGTCTAAGCAATTTGTCACAGGATCTCCCACCAACGACTCGGCTGGTGTCGCGGGAAAACGCTAGCCAGGGAGTCCTCGACGTACCTGCCCGTTCTGGTGGTTTGTGAGGCATGTGTCACATCAAGGAGTGCGTATGTTATTCCAACAACACACACACCCATTGCATGCGTAGCATGGGCCTTGCGAATGCAGGTGTGGCCCTCCCCCTCGGGCGGTTTCCAGATCGAGGTCCCATCCGGTGGCCCGGCGGTCTAGGGCGTTGACCGGCACCAAGGGGTGGTAGGCCACGGTGAAAACTGATTCTTCGTGTTACGGCAGGTCGTCGCGAGATGAGAGACCAAGTCTAAGCCCGTTCTGTCACAGGATCGCGGACCGAAAACTCGGTCTCGCAGTGAACGCAGTAGGTCCTCGGACGTTTCCGCCCGTCTGTGTGGTTCGTTGAGGCATGTGTCACGTCAAGGACGTGCGTTGGTTATTCCAATAACACACCACCCATTTGCATGCATATGCATGGGGCCTTGCGCACGCAGGTGTGGTCCCCCCTCCCCCTCGTGCGGGTATCAGATGAGGACCACATCGTGGCCCGGCAGTCTAGGGCGTTACCGACATAGAAGGGGGTTAGGCCACGGTGAACAACTTCTTCGTGTTATAGCAGGTCGTCGCGAGATGATAGACTAGTCTAAGCCCGTTCTGTCACAGGATCGCCCACCGAAGACCAGTCTCGCGCGACGAACGCACCGGTCTCGACATTCCGCCCAGTCTTGTGGTTCGTGAGGATGTGTTCACATCAATTGGACGGTTTAGGTTGTTCAGCACTAGCACCACCTATTGCATGCATATGCAGGTTGCCTTGCGCATGCAGGTGTGGTCCCTCGCTCCCCCCCCCTCAGGCGGTTTCCATGATCGAGGACCCATCCGATGGCCCTGGCGGTCTAGGGCTTGTTGACTGGCACCGAGGGGGGTAGGCCATGGTGAAACACTGCTTATTCGTGTTACGGCAGGTCATCGCGAGATGACAGACCAGTCTAAGCCGCGTTCTATCACGATCGCCCACCGAAACTCGGTCTCGCATGGATGAATGTAGCCGGTCCTCGACGTTCCTGCCCGTTTGTGTCGTTCGTGAGGCATGTGTAACTCAAGGACGTGCGTAGTTTATTCCAACAACACACACCCATTTGCATGCATATGCATGGGGCCTTGCGCATGAGGTGTGGTCCCCCTCCCCCTCGAGCGGTTTCCAGATCGAGGACGCCATCCGTAGCCCCGGCCGTTCCATCTAGGGCATTGACCGAAACAGAGAGGGGTGGTCACGGTGACAACTGCTTTCTTTCGTGTTACGGCAGGTCGTCGCGAGATGACAGACCAAGTCTAGCCCATTCTATCCCAGCCTCGCCCACCGAAGACTCGTCTCGCCGACGAACGCAGCGGTCGTCGACTGTTCCCGCCCATCTGTGTGGTTCGTGAGGCAGTATCACGTCAAGACACGCGTAGGTTATTCCAACAACACACCACCCATTTGCATGCATACGCAGGGGCTTGCGCATGCGGTGTGGTCCCCCTCCCCCCCTCGGGCGGTTTCCAGATCGAGGACCCATCCGGTGGCCCCGGCGGTCTAGTGAGTTGACCAGCACGAGAGAGGGTAGCCCCACGTGAATACCTGCTTCTTCATGTACGGACAGGTCACCTTCTATGTTTTGTACTTACTTTCTTTAAAGTTGAGTTTTGAAAAATCTAGCACAAACAGTATTATAAGTCATCAAAAAGCCTTTTCATAGAAAAAGTTCATCAAAGTCATGGCATTTTCAAAGTTTAGTCCTAAAAACATTGTGAAATATCAGATACAAAAGAGAGTGCCAAAAAAACACAAATAGAAGGAAAATAGAATTAATTAGAAAGTGGTTACCGGGAGGGTCGATTCTCGGCTCTCGCAAGGCAATGCCCACCTTAACCGAGAGTACCTCACGGCAAAGCACCTAAACCTAGAACGTTCTCTTCTCCCTTCTGTGGCATTCTCGATAATATCTTCTTATACTTTTTTTGTTGTTTTTCCATGCTTGTCAACCACCTTACCCACATTATAGTACCTCTTGTTTTCTACTTTCCAGATGGCCCTTCGCCCGGTTCTCAGACCAGGAGCACCCATCCGGTGGCACGGCGGTCTAGGGCGTTGAGCGGCACCAAGAGTGGGTAGGCCACGGGGAACAACTGCTTCTTTGTGTTATGGCAGGTCGTCGCGAGATGACAGACCAAGTCTAAGCCCATTCTGTCGTAGGATCGCCCACCGAAGACTCAGTCTCGGCGGACGAATGCAGCCGGTCCTCGACGTTCCCGCCCGTCTGTGTGGTTCGTGAGGCATGTGTCACGTCAAGGCAGTGTGTAGCTATTCCAGCAACACACCCACCATTGATGCATATGCATGGGGCCTTGCGCATGCAGGTGTGGTCCCCCCTCCCACCCTCGGGCGGTTTCACCAGTTACGAGGACAATCGGTGGCCCCGGGGTCCTAGGACGTTGACGCGACACGGGAGGGGGTAGGCCACGGTGAACAACTGCTTCTTCGTGTTACGGCAGGTCGCGCCAGATCAGATGATAGGACACAGTCTAAGCCGTTCTGTACAGGATCGCCCACCGAAGACTCGGTTCTCGCGGATGAACGCAGCGGTCCTCGACGTTCCCGCCTGTCTGGTGGTTCGTGAGGCACGTGTCAAATCAAGGACGTGCAAGGTATTCAAGAACACACCACCCATTCGAATGCATACGGTGGGCCTTGCGCATGCAGGTATGGTCCCCTACCCCTCGGTCGGTTTCCTGAAGAGGACCCATTCGATGGCCCCGACGTTCTAGGGCGTTGACCGGCACCGGGAGGGGTAGGTCACGGTGAACAACTATTCTTCCGGTTAGGGTCATCGCGATCTAGACAGACCAAGTCTAAGCCGTCTGTCAGAGGATCGCCCAACCGAAGACTCGGTCTCGCGGACGAAAGCAGTCGGTGCTCGATCGTTCCGCCGTCTGTGTGGGTTCGTGAGGCATGTGTCACATCAAGGACGTGCGTAGGTTATTCCAACAACACACCACCCATTTGCATGCATACGCATGGGGACCGCGCGCTGAGGTGTGGTTCCCCCCTCCCCTCCGGGGGTTTTCCAGATCAGGAGACCCATCCGTGGCCCCAACGGTCCTAGGGCTTGACCGGGCACTGAGAGGGGGTAGGCCACGGTGAACAACTGCTTCTTCGTGTTACGGCAGTCATGCGGAGATGACAGACAAGTCTAAGGCCCGTTCTGTCACAAGATTGCCCATTTAAGACTCGGTCTCGCGGACGAACGCAGCCGGTCCTCGACTATTCCCGCCGTGTGTGTGGTTCTGAGGCATGTGTCATTCAAGGACGTGCGATAGGTTTCCAACAACACACCATCAGTTGCATGCATATGCAGGGGCCTTGCGCAGGCAGGTGTGGTCCCCCCCCCCCCCTCGGGCAGTTTCTAGATGAGGACCATCCGGTGGTGGCCCCCAGCGGTCTAGGGCCTTGACCGCACCGAGAGGGGTAGGTCACGGTGAACAACTGCTTCTTCGTGTTACGCACGGTCGTCGCGAGATGACAGACCAAGTCTAAGCCCGTTCTGTCCTAGGATCGCCAACCGAAGACTGGTCTCGCGGACAAACGCAGCCGGTCATTGACGTTCCCACCCGTTGTGTGGTTTGTGAGGCATGTGTCATATCAAGGACACGCGTAGGTTATTCAACAAAACCACACCAAACATTTGCACGATGCATGGGGCCTTGCGCTGCAGGTGTGGTCCTCCCCTCCCCCTCGCGTGTTTCCAGATCGAGACCCATCCGGTTGCCCCGGCGGTCTAGGGAGTTGACCAGCACCGAGAGAGGGTAGCCACGAATGAATAATGCTTCTTCGTGTTACAACAGGTCACCGTTTCATGTTGTTTGACTTTACATCTTTAAAGTTGAGTTTTGAACAAATCTATATATGTCATCAAAAGTCCTTTTCATAGAAAAACTTCATCAAAGTCATGGCATTTTCAAAGTTAGTCATAAAAAATTTAAATATCAGTATACGAAAGAGAGTGCCAACAAAACAAAAATTAGAGCAATAAGGATTAAACAGTGTACCGAGGGTCGATTCTCGGCTCTCGGCATGCCACCTTTACCGTGAGTAGCTCACGCAAGCACTAACCTAGAACGTTTTCTCTTCTTCCTTTGTGTGCATTCTCGATAGTAGTCTTAACTTTTTTGTTGTTTTCTTCCAGGCTTGGCAAACCACCTACCACATTACTAGTTACCTTCTTGTTTATGCTTTCCAGATAGCCTCCCCGGTTACTACAAACCGAGCACCCAATCGGTGCCCCGGCGGTCTAGGGCGTTGTCGCACCGAGAGGGGGTAGGCACGGGAATGAAAACTACTTTGTGTTAGCATGAGGTCACGCGAGATGACAGACCAAGTCTAAGCCAGTTCATTATAAGCAGCGACCGAAGACTCGTTCTCTCGGATGAATGCAGCTGTCCTCGACGTTCCCATCCGTACCATGTGGTGTGAGGATGTGTCACGTCAAGACATGCGTTAGCTTATTCCAACAAACCAACCCCATTGACATGAAAGCATGGGGCCTTGGCATGCAGAGTGTGGTCCCCATCCCCTCTCGGCAGTTTCCAGATCAGGACCCATCGGTGGCACCGGCGGTTTAGGCGTTGACCGGCACCAAGAGGGGGTAGGCCACGGTGAGCAACTGCTTCTTCATGTTACGCCACTCGTCGCGAGATGACAGACCAAGTCTAAGCCGTTCTGTCCAGGATCGCCCACCGAAGACTCGGTTCGCGGACGAACGCAGCCGTCCTACGACGTTCCCGCCCGTCTGTGTGGTTCCGTGAGGTGCATTTGTTCACGTCAAGGACATGCGTAAGATATTATTCAACACACACCACCCATTTGCATGCATGTGCATGGGGCTTGCACATGCAGGTGTGGTCCACATACCCCCTCGGGCGGTTTCCAGGACGAGGACCATCTGGTGGCCGTGGCTAGGGCTTTGACGGCACCAAGAGGGGGTAGGTCACGTAAACTAGGTGAAACTTGCTTCTTCGTGTTAACGCAAGTCGTCGCGAGTGAAGACCAAGTCTAAGCCCGTTAAGTCACAGGATCCACCAACTGAAGACTCGGTCGCGCGGACAACGCAGTGTGTCCTCGAGTTCCGCCGTCTGTGTGGTCGTGAGCATTGTCACGTCAAGACGTGCGTAGGTTATTCCAAACAAACAAACCACCCTATTACTGTTATATGCATGGGCCTTGCGCCTGAAGGTGTGGTCCCCCCTCCCCCCTCGGGTGGTTTCCAGGGATCGAGGGACCCATCGGTGGCCCTGGCGGTCTAGGGCGTTGAGCGGCACCGAGAGGGGGTAGGCCAGGTGAACAACTGCTTCTTCGTGTTACGGCAGGTCGTCGTGAGATGACAGACCAAGTCTAAGCTCGTTATGTCCAGGATCGCCCCACGGAAGACTCGTGTCGCGGACGAACCCAAGCGGTCCTCGACGTTCCCGCCCGTATGTGTGGTTCGTGAGGATATGTCACGTCAGAGACGTGCATAGGTTATTCCAACACACACCACCCATTGCATGCATATATGCATGGCGGCCTTGCGCTTGCAGGTGTGGTCCCCCTCCCCCCCCCCCCCCCCCCCCTCGGGCGGTTTCCAGATTGAGGACCCATCCGGTGGCCCCGGCGGTCTAGGGCGTTGACCGGCACCGAGAGGGGGTAGGCCACGGTGAACAACTGCTTCTTCGTGTTACGGAAGGTCGTCGCGAGATGACAGACCAAGTCTAAGCTCGTTATGTCACAGGATCGCCCTGCGAAGACTCGGTCTCGCGGACGAACGCAGTCGGTCCTCGACGTTCCCGCCCGTCTGTGTGGTTCGTGAGGCATGTGTCACATCAAGGACGTGCGTAGGTTATTCCAACAACACACCACCCATTTGCATGCATAGTGCATGGGGCCTTGCGCATGCGTGTGGTCCCCCTCACCCCCTTGGGCGGTTTCCGGATCGAGGACACCCATCCGGTGACCCGCAATCTAGGGGTTGACCGGCACGAGAGGGGGTAGGCCACGGAGAACAACTCTCCTCATGTTATGAGGTCATCGCAAGATGACAGACCAGTCTAGCCGATCTATCACAGGATCGCCCATCGAAGACTCGTCTCGCTGACGAACGAAAGGTCCTCATGTTCCCGCCCGTTTTGGGTTCGTGAGGCATGTGTCACGTCAAGGACGTGCGTGTGGTCAGTGAAAAAAACAAAACCTATCTTCCTCGATCCTACGGCACACCGACTCCTGACAGAATACCCCAAGGCTGCAAAGCCCTCTCACGATCTCAACTTCGACCGCTTGCGCAATGACGAACCATCGGTCTCCAAACGTACCGCCACACGTGTGTCTAACCAGTTCACCAAGCACCGTGCGTAGGTTTCCACACCTGCACCTCCCCCCTTTCCCCCATCGCTAACGCAGACCGCGCTTCATGCTGATACCCAGCCCGTCCCCCCGCTTACACGAGACCTCCGTGGCAACCTACGAGCCTTACCTCACTGAGGTAGCCCGTAAATCTCTTCTTCCAGTCATGCGAGGACTACATATTCTCAACCGTTACTTTTTAACACTAGATTCCCTAAAGCGGTCTTACCTCGCGCGACCACACCCACCGGCCCTATTCTACCTTCCCTCGCACTACACTCGCACTTTCCTCTCTAGGCATTTACATTCAGGCACGTGCGTCCTAGTTATTCCAAAAACACATAAGTATGCGATGCAATACATGGCCCCTCTCCAGCTGTGTCTCTCCCACCCACCTTCGGGACATCTGTCTAACCTCGATCCCACGGTTGCCCCCCCCCAGCTCACCTTGACCGCACCCGAGTATCCGGCCATGTTCGGTACGCAGCGTACGGTGCGCAGTTAGCGTTCCAGGATACACCACGTCTGGGCCGAGCTCCTTCACGTTCACCGTCTTGGTTTAGCAGTTCTATCACGAAGTATTACAAACACACATTTGCAGCTATCATCTTGCCCGGCGGGGTCCCTCCCTTCCCCTCCCGGGTTTCACAGATGAGTGACTCTATCACGTTACGCCTCGCGTCTGGCAGTTGAACCTTCGCTCCGAGAGCGTGCCCACTCATAACTTTTCGTGTTACTAACAACCTCTCATTCTAACTTCTAACAGTCTAAGCTATGACGTTTTGAACATCTCCAGATCCATCCGTCCCATCCGTTCCCTAAAATCACTCAAACATCATTTCAAACTTCTGTCTAAAAACACGTTTCTTGAAATATATACGAAGAACTGCCAAACAACAAAATGAAGCAACAACAACTGCAACATGTACGACATTACTCGATTCGTCAACCAATTTCCGTCGACCTCACCATGTACCCCTAGAATCGTTCCATCTTCTTTCTTCATCTTCCGAATATGTATATTTTCCCTGTCTTCCTACAAAGATCCTCGTCCTCAAAACCTACCTTACCGACCTAAGTTTACACTCCCCCCCGTCATTCCCTGGCCTTTCCAGATAGACCTACCGCACTCCCTCTACCAAACGAACCCACGTTACCGGCGTTATAGTCCGTTATCCGGGCTCCGAGAGGGTGGCCACAGTTAAAATATTTTGTAGACTCACGCGGGCACCAGTTCTAGTAGAACGTCTCAGGGAATCCGAGCCCCTCGGAGATACTGTTCAACTTCCCCCCCATGGTTATTGAGATATGTCACGCAAGGCCCAATGCCTTCAGCCTATTCCAACACCTAACAACCACCATTAAAATGTTCATATGCATGGGACTTGCCCTCTCAATTGCCTGCCCACCCTCCCTCCCTGGCACCAGACCTTCAGACCTTACCTCCATCTTTTCCCCGTCTTAAAAGAGTCCCTCCGCCACCAGAGGGTGAGTAAACGCCTTATTTAGCACTTCGCAATGCAGAGCAACCGCTGTCCATCGCCCCAGACTCGTCTCGGACGAACCAGCCGCCTGACGCAAGCGGGGGTGTTGTGGACTCAGACCTGTCCCAAGAATCGTAGATTTCAACACCACCCATGCACTCAGCCTCACATGCAGTTTCCACCCAGCCCCCTCGCGGTTTCCACATCGGACCATGGTGCACCCGGCTGCTGACGCACAGATGCAGGTCCGACTCTGCTCCGTTACGCATCTCGCCCCAGATGCCCAGTACTTAAGCCCTACTCCAGGATCACCCCACCCTAACTCGGTCTGACGACCAGTCGTTTTCCTGACAGCTCTCCCCCCGCGCGTGTCGCTTCAGGCACTGAAGTACACATGCAATCACATGTCGTCAGTTATCACAACCACAACCCCCATATCCACATGTTATAATCAGGCTCTCCCCCCGAAGTTGGCTAACATCCCCCCGTGTTTCTCCGAGACCCCACGAACCCCGGCACTCAGACGTTGAGCGCCACCAACAGGGCCCTAGCCAGGGGGGCCTGACCAACGCGTTCAATCATTAAATTCGCAGGTCTCGTACTTTTGCCAGAACAAGTAAGCTCCCCTATGTCCAAGATCCCCCCGAACCGCCGCCGTCGCGGTTCACCTCTTTACCCCATACCTCAGCTGGGCCCTCACCCATATCCGACGTTTAAGCCTCGTCTTCCTGACAGTCCATTACGCTTTCAGTACGCATCCTAAGCTGTTTCACACACACTCCTTTTAACCATCTTTCCCCTGAAGACGCACCATGGCCTGCGCTGCGTGTCCCCTCCGCCCTCTAACTTCCCTCCCCCTCCCCCTTCGGTTCGTCTTCCAGATTCAACGTCCCCCACTCAGCGTGCCCCAGATCGCGTCTAGGTGCTCCCTCCCGCCCAGGTAGTACCGGATGAACCACGTATTCGTGGTAGTACAGTTCGCGGACACCAGAGTCTATAACCTCGTAGTCCGATGCCCTCGAAAGACTGTTGAAGCAGTCGTCCCGAGCTCGCCCGTCTGTTGATGAGCACTTCCATCGGAGAGGTCGATGATCACACCCACCACCAGCAACTGGGCCTCCATCGTGTCCCCCCTACCCACCTGGGCGTTCTCCGATCGAACACAGTCTAAGCTGGCCCCGCAATTACTTGCCCCCTCAGCGCTTAGCCCACGACAACACTCCTACTCCTAATCAACTGTTTGGCCTTACATCGCCCGTGACAGACCAACCTACCCTCACGTAAACTCCTACCTTGCCACTGCCCCATTGACAGACTCCAGGTCCTCCGCTACCCCGACTCACGATACAGGTCCTCGCTCTTCTCCCTGCACACTCCGTACCCTTCATTGTGCTCGCTGGCTGAGCATCACCCCGCAAACGTTGCTTACCCATATTCTTCTAAACACCAATCATTCCACACTACCCCAATCCACATCCCAATTGCATGCATATGGCAATGGGCCCTTGCGCATGGCAGGTGTGGTCCCCCCCTCCCCTCTCGGGGGTTTCCAGGATCAAGGACCCATCCGGTGGCACGGACTGACTAGGGCGCTGGACCGGGCAGAGAGGGAGTAGGCCACGGTTGAACAACTCCTTCTTGTGTTACGGCAGGTCGTGCGAAGATGACAAACCAGGTCTAAAGCCAGTTCTGGTCATAGGATGCCCATCGAAGACTCGGCCTCGCAGGAAGAACGAAGCCGGTCTCGACGTTTCCAGCACGTCGTGGGCTGTTCGTGAGGCATGGTCACGTCAAGGACGTGCGCTAGGTTATCTCAAACCAAATTCACCCATTTTGAAAAGCATATGCACGGGCCTTGGCGCATGCAGGTGTGGGTCCCCCCTCCCCCCTCGGGCGGTTGTCCAGATGGGAGGACTCCGGGGCCCCGCTGACCTAGGGAGCTGACGGGCACGAGAGGGAGTAGGCCACGGTGTGAACAATGTTCTTTGTGTACGGCCATGTCGTCGCGAGGATGACGACCAAGTGTAAGCACGTTTCTGTCACAGGACGTCCCACCGAAGACTCGTCTCGCGGACGAAGCAGCCGGTCCTCAAACGTTCCGCACGTTGTGGGGTTCGTGAGGAATGTGTCAATCAAGGACGGTGAGTTAGGTTTTCCAACAAACACCAACCCATTTGCTTGGCACATGATGGGGGCCTGCGCATGCAGGTGGTGGTCCCCCTCCCCCCTCGAGCGGTTTCAGGTCGAGGGACCCATCGGTGGCCCCGGCGTCTACGGTGTTGCCCGGCACCGAGAGAGGGTGGCCCACGATGAATACCTGCTTCTTCATGTTACGGCAGGTCACCGTTTCATGTTTTTTATTTATAGTACCATAAAGTTGAGTTTTGACACAAAATCTAGCCCAAAAAATATATATAAGTCATCAAAAGTCTGTTCATAGCAAAAAGTTCATCAATCAAAAGTCATGGCATTTTAAAAGTTTGTCATAAAAACATTGACTGAAAAAATATCATAGATACAAAAAGATAGTGCCAAACACAAAAACACAAATAGAAGGAAAATATAAAGGAATTTAGAGCAGTGATTACAGAGGGTTGATTTTCGGCTCTAAGTAATGCTTCGCTTTTACACGAGAGTCGCCGCGGAAAATCACCTAAACCTAGTTCTTAGCCGATCCCCTTTCTCCTATTCTATCACTTATCTCTTATCCTTCTGCTCTGCCCCCGCCCGAAAATCACCAGCGCCAGCGCACACCACACACCAGCTTGCCGCCACACACCACCGCCACGTGCCCTCCCACACAAGGCTGACGCCACGCCACCGGTTCTTCATGGCCGGCTCCAGGCGTGGGCCAGGGGCGAGCCAGGATTGGATATGGGGTGGCCAAGCCAAACCACAGCAAAGAAAAAAATATCAATACAAAATTAATCATAAGAACAAGGTTGGCTGTTGCTGAACGTGACATAATTAAAAATATTATTACATTCGTATTAATTTAACAGTGGCTCTACGAATTGCCAATAAGATCAAAAATATTACATAATTTAATCAGAAGATATCTGAGCTGCTAATTTTTTTCTATGTAAATTATCAGCAATGGCGTAGCAAATCATCTCCCATTTACTTCGAAGACGTGTCTTGGACATTGTTCATAGCGAAAAAGCCCACAGCTCGCAGTTGCCGTTAGAGGGAGACTGAGAGAGTGAATAACTAGTGAGCAAGCAACCTGTCAACCATTGGATAGAAGAAGCTTTTCCAGTTTAACATAGCCTTTTGGTAACAAGCAATCAGATGGCAGGTCATCAAGTTCGGGATGGATTTGCACACATAGCTGAAAATGATGCGTAGCTGACTTGTCCCAACTGAGTAATTCTTGACTGAAAAAAAAAAATCAGACGGGATTAGCAATTTTTCTGCAGAGGCTTATCTTTGGGATATATCAAAAGATTCAGTGCCTTGGTCCAATGTGATGAACAGAGAGTAAGGACAGTCAGTTGCATGATGTAACTGAATCGTATGAATCGGATCATTCAGTTCACTCAGTATTGATCATTGCAAACACTGAAACACATCGGACTTTGTAGTGGTGGAGCGTTGTCTGTTTTGTCGGTTATTTCGAGATTTGGTAACATCAACATACTATTAATTTCATTACAAAGTTAGCTAAATTCTCAAGATAAAAACGCCAACCAGATCATACTTAAGTAAAAAGTTAAGTAATTCTCTAGAAGTAGAAAAACATACTTGAGTCCAAATTCTGGGATATCAATCTCGTGCTTACACACAAAAAAGATTTGACCTCCTAAACGAGAGTCCCAAACCATGTTCCATTAGCTCACCCAGTAGACATTTGTGTTAGAAAAGAATCCATGGCATTTTAAAATATCCAAAAGATTGTATTGAGGTTCTGACACAAAAAATCAGTGATCTTCATAATCTTTTCATCAGATGTAGAAAGGAACATGAAAATCAAATGATTATTGACAATTATTTAAGGGATCCAACGGCCCCTTCTCCACGAGGAAATATTTTTGAGACTGAAACGGTCACTTGCTAACCCTTATTACGACGGTAAACTGTAGCAGCAAACATCTTCTTTAGCTCTGTAGGAACTTATAGTGAATCGCATCTTGTGTATTCCTGGTCTCTGTAAGGTTACCTATTTGGTTTTGCCTCTGCCTGTATCAAGCTTCTCCCAAACTCAATTTCACGAGCAATTTCCTCCACTGGTTCGCTAGTGCTCATCGCTGCGCTGTGTAGAAGCCACTAACAAACTTATTACAAAATTTGAGATCTGAAAGAAGTTAGGTACCTTATGTAACTCTCGGATGACAGGAACAGCAACAAGCGCAATGTGAATTATGAGCCCATTACAATGAATATGTAGGGCCCATCGAACACTTCACGGAGAATAAGATGCCTTCAATTATTCCCTCCCCTCTCATATTACTTGCACCGTTTAATATGCTTGGCCCCTGGAGTCTGTACATTCAAGTATTATTCTGACATTACAGTACAGATTGATTTTCCAAAGTTAAGGGCAGCAGTTCTTAACATGAATAGATCAAGGGAAAGCTCAATTATTTCTAACTTCTTTGTTGGCAACCGAAGAAAACCTGCCATTTTGTTCTTTTTTGATTCTCCCGAGCTTCATCAAACCATTATTCAGAAATTGGCCAATTACCTATTTCTTTCTTCTAATTGCTTTTGGCCACTTCTAAGAGCAAGTAATGCAAACAATCTTCTTTCTGAACTTCTCCGGATGTATAATTTGCATTACCTGAGCATTTTCCGAGAACAACTCCGCGAATCCTTATTGTATGAAGCGAGAGATCTAAACCATTTCAAGAAAAATTCCTTGGTTCTTTAGGACCCCGCAGATTAGCAGACTCTAAAAAGAAAAGCTTGGAATATCAGTCACCTAATGGGGACAAGCGACTAGATGTTAGATACCAAAACATAAGTATGTCAATATTTAGTGGATGAAAAAAACTTGCTTACCTCATGGCATCGACGGGTAGTCTTAAGCCAATTCAGCCATCAGTAGTTTACTTTCTCATTTTCTTTTCCATCTATTTGCGATATGAGCCATACTGGTTTGTGAGATCTTCATAGCACCGAGCGGGAATAGTTTGTGACAGAGTCACGGGCCCCCAACATGAAGTTAAAAAAATGCACACGCTTTTCACATCATTAACCTTTTTCCAGTTGTCTAAAACCCATTGACCGAGATATGTATCAGACCACATCTCCCAACGGTTTTTTTAGAGAGAAGAGAAAGCACGGAAAAATTGCGCTATCATGTGTGTTGAATGTACTCATAGCCACCAAGAAATTTGGGGTACCAATCTTTTTTGAAATCGACGAGGTGTGTTTAGACTTTTCATCAAATGGGTATTCTTCAACTCCATCGGATAGCTTCCCTTAGATATATAAAATGCGAGCGTCCATCTTTGCTTGTCGGTGGGAGACCCCAAATTTGACAAACATTTACCGGGGGGGTCTATCTGATAGGTGTGTGATTTAAATTTGTGTTCTGGCAAATTTACACGTCCGTGACATATCCTCATCAAGAAGCGTTAACTGGACTAGGATTTGTTAACATTGCACATCCCTCACTGAACAATTTCAGTAGGTTGCAGAAACTTGAAGCAACCGGCTTAAAAAAACTGCATTAATCTTAATGGTGTTTGTCCCTGCTTTTCTCTTATAGTGCTGGCCTGCAGATTGGAATGGAGTCATGGAAGAATCAACATTGACTGTATAAGTTCGACATAATCGCAGATAGGAAACAATTACAAGATAATGGATAATTTGCATACAACAAAAGTAAGAAACTGCCGGACACCACAGTTACAACACTATCATGATAAATTGTGGAATGTGAAGATGCGGAACAGGGACTCTTCATAGAAATCAAAGACCATAGAATCACAAATTACACAACCAAAGTACCAAAGCAAAAAATCTGGATCCATCAATTCGGACACGGATCACAGATGAGAATCGACTTGCATAGTCTGTATTGAAAGCGGGACTGCAGGGAAGAATTGAACCAGTGCAGCAGCCATTTACTGAATATGTAAATCAGCTCGGCTTCTCCCTGATCGAGAATAGAAGCAGGAGCCACAGCAGCCAAGAGATGAGGAGAGAAGCAGGCCTGGGTCCGCGGGCAGGAGCAGCGAAGCAAAGCAGGGAATGGGCGGGAGAAGGGCCAAGAGGCGAACGGGGGCGAGGGCATCCGAAAACTGGAACGGAGGCGGGACTATCCCATGTAACGCTAATTATGGATGTACAGTTACGGGTGAAGCTAGCCAGTAGGGGACTAGAGCTGTGGTGAGAGCAATGCCCATACTGCTGCTATTAGTGGGCTTTGTCAACGGGCCTTTTTTCTTTTTTTCTGTACCAATATTGACGCTGAGATAATTAGGGGGCAAATACAACCTGCCTATGTATCGTCATTGTTTAGTAGGTGATCATGTCGCTCGATCGTTTGGGGGGGGGGGGGGGGGGGGCAGCCCCTGCTCGGCCCCCCCCCGTCTCTGCCAATGGAAGGGGGGGGGGGCGGTCTGTTCTTCTTGAGGGCCACCGGTGGCGCGGGGCACAGCTCGTGTGCACTCAGGTACCCTCTCCCTCCCCTCCCACCCTCTACTCCCACCACACGTGCCACACCACCGCACCTCTCAAATGCATCCCTCTCCCTCGGCTCCCTCTCGCCTTGGCTGCGTTCCTCTGGTCCCTATCCTCTCCCCTCTGCTCCCTTCCCTCTGTTAGGTGATTTGTTAGGCATGTTTCACTTGGTTATTTTAGAGTAGGTCAATTTTGCTTAGGTTAAATTTCAAAAATTATATAGGGGGGAATTAAATTTAGAGAGAGAGTAGAACAAACTATAGGATAGCAACGTTGATGCTCCAAATGCATGTAATGGAGAATATTTCTACACATAAAAGATTTCGCATTGTCATTTTCAGCCCAAGTCTGTTACCATTTTCCGAGGATTATGCTTGCAGTAACCATTGTCTATAAAACGATAATCTCCTTGACGATCAATACTCTATCCCTACCCTAAACAAGGAAGTGTGTACTTTGTTCACACGGAAATCTTTTTGAATCAAAACAATTAGAAGTGGGTGAAAGGGATACAACAAAATGCCCATAAACAGCATTGCTGACGTAGATTTGACTAGACAATTTGTTATAAGAAAAAGCAAGTGATAAAATCAATTCTTACTTAAAAACAAGCTGAAGTTTATAGACTGTGATATGCTTAACTCACTGCCATCTGTCTTGTTGCATGATGATACATTTGCCTACAAAGGGGGGCAAACAATCAATACCAGTTAATATTGAGTGTGGTTTCTAATGTATATATATAGATATATATAGAATGATGAACAAAAAAAAGCAACGTGTTATGGGGATGCTTCTCTGAATTCCTCTCAGATCCTCTGTCAACACTAAACAGCTAAAGTAGTGCTATATCGCACATTACTTTTCTCATAAATATTATTTTTACAATTGCGGGCAATGAAATTGGCAAGTAGCAAATGCCTTGTCAATCATGATGTGCACTGCAAATTGAGAGTAATTAAGTAACTTTTGGTTAGGTATACTATTCAAAATTTATTTCGTTGAAGCTGATGCTATAACTAGACATTAGAATATTTAGATTACAATGGAACCAATATTATCATAAACTAGATGATATGAAAGCACCAAAAGTGGAGTAAAAAACATCTATTGGAGTTGAAATAATTTGATGCTTTAAGCTGGATAGAAACGAAAGTCAGGTCCATTTCATAGTGGATATTGGCAAGTCAGTTTCATGTGGTATTTGTCTATGTCTTGTCAATTAAATTGGTATTTTATTTATTTTCCGATTTCTCTCGTTTAGTTACTATACATTTTTTTCTTTGCCAAATTATGATGGGGGCTTGGTAGTAAAAGTACGGAGGTCTTCGAGTGGTTCCGGTGACCAAGTAACACTACGGCACGAGACCGAGTCGTCCGCCTCCGTAGGCCGCTTAACGACGACGAGTCGTCATGGATGGTGATGTCGGAGTGACTAGATGGACGGATCCGCTCGCTACCAGAGCGGGCGACCATGGAGGCCTCGGACGATCGGGGGTTCTACCTCAGAGCAACACTTCCGAGAGAAGCAAATCCGGGCGTGGTCAGGAAAAAAGGTCCCGGAACCAAAGGCTTACGGCGCCCAGTCCTGTCATGTCCCCACAGGAGAGGGGTAAAGCAAGCATTTCATTTGCAAAAATTTTGGAGTGCCACAGCTTTGACACCTACACATATGTCTGGTTCTTTTCATCATGCGTCAATCGGGGAATTTATCCCGACACAGCTAAGGGGGGACGCAGCCGCGAAACACGATCGGATCCTGCATTGAGGAAGCAAACCCTTCCGGGTCTGTCCAAGCGGGTGATGGTGATGACCGACGCCGGCCGTTGCCAAGTTTAACCTGGGAGGCATTACCACACACCGGAGACGGAGAAGAATGGTCACCTTGGCCACCTGGTCATCACCGGGTTTTTGTAAGATCTTCGCCCCGACCACTTCATTTTTCCATCTCCCAATTCCTTGTTATTAACGGCAATGATTCTTGTAGCAAACAATTTGCTTGCGTGGATGGGAGAAGCAGAAGGCGATCAAAGGCACGTGAAATCTCTGCCCGGAGAGTACTATCCGACGTAACACACGCGTACGCGACAAAGCACGCGTGACGACAGTGTCGGCCCCGCAACAAAAAACTCGAACAAAAAAAAAGGGGAGAGAAAGATGACAAGGATGACTGCTTGCCAGACCAACTTGTCGCGAGACAGAATACTTGTACAGTGTTAAGTGACTATACATCGGTGCTAGTACTTTTGATTCATCCGCCTCGTTGTGTCCTCAATTGGATTCGATTTGTTGACTAGGTGAGGAACCCTGGATGGAAAGACTTTGTTGGGAGGCCACTGGTTGACATGTTGTGTGACCCAGCATGGCAGGCGCAGCATGTGGAGAAGGGAAACAATGCGCCGCCAAAATGCAGGCCGGCTCATGTCCAGGGGAGCGGAAACCTAACCGCTCTCAAGCAACACATGATATGTGGATTAAGATGGTTAACTGTTTTCGCACGGGCATCTTTGGTTCATTAAACTTGATGGTAATTTTGCAGGAGGCGCCGGTTTGGGCACCCGGTCACATCCTGGACTGCCTGAGGAAAGAAGGCCACAAGGGGAAGGATGGCAATGAGTTCTACAGCTGTTGGCACAGGAGAAGTACGAGCACCTTCAAAGAGGTCTTCCAGGATGGTGCACGGGCAGGACGCCAAACCTACGGTCCAAAGCCCCTTGATCCTGAGCTTCTCGTCATTGCTGGCGAGGAAGGGACATGGCCGCCACCCCTTTGGCAAGGGGCGATCGCCACCTCCTCGCATCGCAAGCTGCACGAGATATGCGCGTCGAGCACACAGCTCAACCCGTCCATACGGAGTCGCCCCCCAATCGCCGGCGTCACATGAGATAAAGTGTCTAAGGTGCATCCTACCTTTCATTTATGTCCAGGCTTCAAATAGCACCGTTCCAACCTATATGAGCCTAATGTCGTATTAAGGATATATATGGAGCAGCGGGCTGCTAAGAGGAGCAAAGGCGGGCGGTGAGCAGAGAGAAGAAATAAGGAACGAGCTAACAGAATGAACGGAAGGTGAAGCTTCTCGAGGATCAACTACAGGTAGAACATTCTATAAACTAGAGTAGAACATTCATTATATAGCGCACGAACCCCCTCACGTGACTCTATCTGTATGTTCTTTATGGTATCTTGAAGCAGTGGAAGATGAAGTGATGCCCCTTCACTCCCCACGCCTCCGGAATACTTAACCTGATGGCCCCATCCTAATCCTCAAGATGATCTATGAAACTTGTGAATCTATGTGCCGGCAGTATTTGCTAGAGACTTCTATGTGACCTGCAGGTTTTGTAGTCAAATTATGTTGGATGTTGAATTGTGTGTGCTGTGTATGAATTTGTGAACTGTCGTGTGTAGTGTTATGCTAAGTAGAAAGAGATGGGAAAATTCCAAATTGCACTGGTAGTTATGCCTGTGTAGATACGTCCAAAGTTGCAATGCTGTATTGTTTCATCTGCAGGGAATCAGAACAGGAAAGAAACAGCTCAATCGCAGAAGGAATGGAAACATTTCCGGAGAGCCACACTCAGAGAAAAAATATAGAATACAGAGAGTAATCCTCGGTAAAGGGTGGCGTTGAGAAGAAAATAATGGGACCCCCGTTTACAGAGTGGCTCTCGGAAAAGGAGTCGAGGAACTTAACTTCTAAAGGGGCTGCCACTATTTCCGAGGGTGGCGACCCTCGGCAAACTGTCAGCTGCCATGGGGGACAACCGGTCCAAATTGTCACGAGCATTACCGAGCGATGTCTCTCGGCAAAAAGACATTGTTCATGTTTTTGGTTTAAAAATATTTAGCACATAATTTGAAATTTTACTGATTAAATGTGACAAGTGGAACCACATGTCAGTTAGAAAATGTTTTGGGTGAGGTGTGTTTCCGAGGTGA
>CM022297.1:44689561-44707316 GCA_011799875.1 Thinopyrum elongatum | reverse complement strand
GGCCCCGACGGTCTGGGCATTGGGCCGGCACCGAGAGGGAGTAGGCCACGTGAACAACTGCTTTCTTCGTGTTACGGCAGAGGTCGTCCGAGAGATATAGACACAAACTCTAGGCCCTCGATTCACAGATTCCGCCCCCAAAGCCCGGTCTCGCAGACAAACGCAGCCGGTCCTCGACATTCCCTCTTGTCTGTGTGTTTTAAGAGGCATGGGTCACGTCAAGGACCGTGCGTAGGTTATTCCAACAAAACAACCCAACCCATTTGCAATGCATTATGCATTGGGGCTTGCACATCGGTGTGGTCACCCCCCCTGCCCCCCTAGGGTGGTTTCCTGATCGAGGACCCATCCTGTGGCCCCGCGGGCGGGTCTAAGGGACGTTGACGGCAACCGAAGAGGGAGTCCCAGGTGAATACCTGCTTCTTCGTGCTTACGACAGGTCACCTTTTCTCATCTTTTTTTACTTTATAGTCTTTAAGTTGAGTTTTTGAACAAACTAGTCCCAACACATATATATATAATCATCAAAAAGCTCCTTTCCATAGAAAAAGTTCATCAAAAGTCATGGCCATTTTCAAATTTAGTCAAAAAAACCATTTGAATATCAGATACAAAAAGAGGAGTGCCAAACAAAAAACACAATAGAAGAAATAAAAATAATAGTCAGTGGTTACCGAGGGTCGATTCTCGGCTCTCGGCAATTGCCCACCTTTACCGATAGTAGCTACTCGGCCAAAGCAACTACAACATCTAGAATTTTTCTTTCCCCTTTGTGTCATTCGTCGATAATATGTCGATACTACTTTTTTGTTTGTTTTCTTCCTGCTGTTGGGCAAAACCACCTGCCACTTCATTAGTTACCGCTTGTTTTCTACTATACGCAGAAGGCCCTCGCCGTTCTACAGACGAGCACCATCCGGTGGCCCCGGCGCGTCTAGGGGTTTGACCGGCACCGTAGGGGGTAGGCCCTGGTGAAAATGCTTCTTCGTGTTACGGCAGGGTCGTCACGAGATGACATGACCAAGTCTAAGCCCGTTCTTTTTTTCTATAGGATCGCCCACCGAAGACTCGGTGCTAGTGGACGACGCAAGGCTGTTCCTCAACGTTCCCGCCCGGTTGTGTGGTTCGTGAGGTAATGTTTCATGTAAAAGGACATGCGTAGGTATTCCAACAACACCCACCCATTTTGCATGCATATGCATGGGCCCTTGCGCATGTGAGTTGCTCCCCCCTGTCCCCCCTTGGGCGGATTCCAAGATCGGAGGACCCATTCGGTGGCCCCCGCGGTTAGCGCGTTGACCGCACGAGAGAGGGTAGGCCACTATGAACAACTGCTTCTTCCTGTGTACGGCAGGTCGTCGCGAGATGATAACCAAGTCTAAGCCGTTCTATCACAGGATCGCCACTCGAAGACTCGTCTCGCGTGAACGCGAGTCCTCCCGACATTCCCGCCCGTCTGTGTGGTTTGTGGATGCATGTGTCAGTCAAGGACTGCGTAGGTATTCCCAACAAACACTCCACCCATTTGCATGCATATGAATGGGGCTTGCGCATAGGTGGTGGTCCCCCCCCAATCGGGGCGTTTTCCAGATCGAGGACCCATCGGTGGCCAACGCGGGCTAGGGGTTGACTCATCACCGAGAGGGGGGTAGGCCACGGTGAAAAACAACTGCTTCCTCCGTGTTATCTCGTGTGTGAGGTCGTCACGAGAGATGAACATAACCAAGTTAAAGCCGTTCTGCCCGGATCCCAACCGAAGACTCGTCTCGCGGACGAAACGCAGTCGGGTCTCTCACTGTCCCCGCCACGTTTGCCCCTTGTGGCTTCGTGATGCGCAATACGTCTCACGTCAGGACCCGTGTTGGTGTGTTATTACTGTAAACCCACCCAACCCATTGCATGCATAGTTGCAGGGGCTTGCGCATTGCATGAGGTGTGTCCCCCTCCCCCTCGGAGTTCCAGACGAGGACCCATCCGTTGGCCCCGACAGGTCATAGGGCGTTGACCGGCAACGAGAGGGGTGTGGTCCCCCCCCCCTTCTCGGCGGGTTTTCCAGTTGAGGACACATCCATTCCCCGGCGGTCTAGGGACGTTGACCGCACCGAGAGGGGTAGCCACGGTGAACAACTGCTTCTTCGTCTCGTGTTAACGGAGGTCTCGCGACGATGCATACCAAGTCTAGAGCCTGTTCTGCAACGCGAATCGCCAACCGAAGACTCGGTTCTCGCGGACGAACGCAGCCGGTCCTCTACGTTCCCGCACCGTACTGTTGGTGTTCGTGAGGCATGTGTGAAGCTCAAGGAGTTGCGAGGTTATTCCAACGACAACACCACCCATTTTGCATGCTACGATGGGCCTTGCGCTGAGTGGTCCCCCGCCCATCTCCGGGCGGTTTCCAGATCGCGGACCCATCTGGTGGCCCCCGGGCTAGGCACTGACCGGCACCGAAGGGGGTATGCCCGTTGACAACTGTTCTTCATGTTACGGGAGTCATGACGAGGATGACAAAAAAGTACTAAGCTTGTTCTGTCACAGGATAGCCCATGGAAGACTTCCAGTTCGCGGACGAACGCAAGCGGTCCTCGACGTCCCACCGTTTTGTGGTTCATAGGCATGGTCACATCAAGGACGTGTGTAGAGTTACTTGCAACAAACACCACCACCCATTGCATGCATATGCATGGGGGGATTGCGCGCAGGTGTGGTCCCCCTCCCCGCCCCCTCGGGCGGTTTCAATACAAGGACCCATCCGGTAGCCCCAGAGCGTCTAGGGCGTTTGACCGGCACGACGAAGCGGTAGCCCACGGTGAATACCTGCTTCTTGCTTGTTTACGGACAGGTCACCGTTCTCAAGTTTTTTTATTTACAGTCTTTATTAAAGTTGAGTTTTGAACAAAATCTAAGCCCAAAACATATATATAAGTCATCAAAAAGTTCCTTTTCATAGAAAAAATTCATCAAAAGTCAGGCATATTCAAAGTCTAGTTAGTCATAAAAACATGTTGAAAGATAGCAGATACAAAAAGAGAGTGCCAAAAAAACACAATAGAAGGAAAATAAAGATAGAGCAGCGGTTACGAGGGTGATTCTCGCGCTCTGGTCAATGCCACCTTTACGAGAGTAGCTCTCGGCCAAAGCCACTAAACCTAGACACGTTTCTCTTTCTGCCTTGTGTGCATCTCGATAAACAGTATCGTATATATTTTTTTTGTTTCTACCATTCATGGCCAACCCACCCTTACCACATATAGTTACCCATTGTGTTTTCTGCTTTCAGATGGCCTCGCCCGGTCTTACAGACCAAGCACCCATCCGATTGTGGCTGTCCCGATCCCTGTTTTTAGCTCTGTGTGAGCGTTTTTACTTTTGGACTTGGGAGACTTTGTTTGAAAATTTGCTTATTAAAACATTGGCCGCATGCATTGTTCTATGCAGAGGCAGGGGATAACACCTCCTTTTCGAAGAAAAAAATAGACCGAGCACCGATCCGGTGGCCTGGTATATAGTCTAGGGTTGTTTACCGGCACCGTGAGGGGTAAGGCCACGTGAACAACTGTTTTTCGTGTTACGACAGCGGTCGTCGCCAGATGACTACCATTGACTAAGCCCTCTATCACAGGATTCGCCCACCGAAGACTCGGTCTAAACGGACGAACGCCAGCGTGTCTCACTCAGTCCCGCCCGTTCTATGTGGTTCGTGAGGCGACTGTGTTCCACAAGGACGTGGTAGGTTATTCTACAGACACAACCAACCCTTTGCATGAATGCATGGGCCTTGCGAACATGCAGGTGTGGTCCCCCTCCGCCCCTCGTGACGGTTTCCAGTCAAGGACCCATATGGTGGCCACGGCGGTCTAGGGCGTTCACTACAAGAAATATGTCAACTTGCGCCATTCACTTTGGTGCGCTGACATGGTCATTGTTTGTTATTTGCGACCCCTTTTGTTTACCAAAAAACAGATGGTCAAAAGCTGACGCGTCTTTAATTGGAAATAACGGCCTTTCTCAAAAGGTCGTTGGTCTACGACCATGTTTTGGTCACTGGCAATCTGCCCACACCAACGTCGGATCCGACGTGGCAGCTAGGACGTGGACAAAAATTGTGACCCAATGAAAAGGTCGTAAATTAGAATCAGCCCGGTGTTCGTTCGATGTTTACTTGTGGCCAAGCCCAACATTCGAGTTTTTATAATTATTTTTTCTATCAATTTTGGTCGGCTTAATGGGCCAAGCCAACATTGGTTGCATCCTTTATTTTATTGTTGGGCCGGGGCCTTTGTCCTAAACAATTTAATTTCCTTTTTTTATTAAATGGGTCCACTGAGTCAAAGGGCTCCCAGTGTATGTCATCAAGTTCCAACTCAAATGTTACAGCTAAACCGCAGTCAAGTGATGTATTAGTTTAAAACTCATGTTACACTAACAGTAAGCTTCACAAGAGATATCACATTTCCCCAATGACAACTCAAACGAACCATCAATCAATCGTGTTATATGCTAACAGCAGCAATACATATACATCACAGAGACCGCGTTCACAGAAAACCAGACAAACTAAACTCAGGCACAGCATAAGCTCACAAGCATGGCTCACAAATAGTTTGTTCGCTAGTAAGACAGCGACTTCCTTCCTTGACTGAAGCGGCTCAGCTCACATCCTCTACCTCCTCACAGGAGGGCGCCACCCCATCGTCTCCTTCAACAGGGGGACGCACCACCACGTCCACCATGCAGCCGATTGAATGTTTTGGCAGTCCAAGTGTTAGTGACTATACATACGGCTTTGACTAATGTTTTGTTTGCCAACAGAAAATCTTCCAAGAACAAGATGTTGCACAACTAAGAGATCTTTTCTTCCAGGTTTTTATTAACAAGCCAAACTATAAACAAACATAGTTTTTGGTCATTTTCATATTATTACTACGGCATAAATATAGATTGCTAGACTAGATGATGGTTGCAATTCAGAATCCGTCTCGCGGCACAGTGGCAATAGTATCAGAGTTATTTTCACTATAGACATCATCGTGATTCAATTGTGTTAGCAACACTCTTCTATAGCATCCCCTAATATTCTATATAACGCACCCCTGATCCTTCAAATTCCCTAAATCCATATTTGGATAAACTGCTAGCGCTCCAAAGCCAGTTTGTAAGAGAAAGAATTCAGTTGAAAGCAGAGCAGGGAACAAGAAGATAGCAAAGAGCTCACATGTCTGTCATGGGTAGCCAGCATGGAAGAGGTAGCATGTCCTTCCAAGCAGGATCACAGCAGCACCACGGTGGACAGGCCCACTCCTTGTTCGGATCTTTGCCTTGACGTTGTCAATTTGTCGGAGGACTCGACCCTCAAGTTTGTGATGGTCTATCCCGTGAGAGTCTTGACAAGATCTACATCTGAATATTGAAGATGGCAAGAAAACCAGACAAGTCAGGCAATATGAACAAATAAGAAGACAACTAGGACAAGAACAGAAATAATATAAATCTTGCAAGTTGCAAACAGATACGCATAGTTGGAAATTGCAAACAAAGCAAAATAAATCAACATGGTAGAGGCAATACAAACAGATCTACAAAGTCATGAAGCAATGTGAAGTGGAAGATCTAAACCTTAGAATAAAGGTAAACCTGTCATCTGTATCTGTATATAAACAAATAACAACAGCAGAGCAGGTGTACATCAAAGACATGGACTGGAAGACAATCTGACTATTAGTAAATATATTTCCAGTTCAAATTAAGCAAATTTCTATGATAGGTCGATCTAACTGCAGCACATTAATTGTAAGTCTAACATACAAATGCAGTACTATGTCCATATCATCAGATACAGTTTTGTGGTTGAGGTGTCACTGCAACTAAGCACTACCCTCAGATGAATAGTTCGAACTGGTTTGTCTATATGTCTTGCGTTAGATCTATGCATCACTACAAAATACAATAGTTTCAAAGAAAATTTCAGATCGGAATACTACTTTCTAGTGCAGTACAACAATAGCTACTTACTCTGCTGGGAGTATATTTTGTGAAGACACAAGACAGCAACTTGCCTGTTACCGTCGTAGACGATGACCGCGACAGAAGAGTCTGATGTAGCTCGGAATCAGGCTCAGAACCTCTCCTGCAGCCGTGTCCCTGCACAATTCAGAGTTATAACAGCATCTTATTTGGTGTGGTCCTGAGACATAGCAAGTGTGGAAAAAAACGCGGTAAACTGATCCCACGCCATTAGAACAGATTGAGGAGCTAATGTACTCAATGCTACATCAAGTTAGTTACTGCTACCCTGTACACATTAAGGGGCAGGAACCCTTCTGCAGAAAGAAAACAAATCATGCATGTCAATCATCAATCAGTCAATCAATAACACAGAAGAAAAAAGATGGAGATTGATGAAAGCATGTTGTACCCATGCTGGAGCATACTACTACTAGCTTAGCTAGGATGGCATGCATGGGGTGCCCTCCTTGTGCAACTAGGGCGATGAGCTCATCGTCGTTCGACAATCAAAATCATGAAACTCTGAATCAGCAATCTCATTAAACTCTAGGATCGAGGCATCAAGTAAATTAAAGAACATATATTGATCAAATGGACCTCAAGGAAAAAATTTAGATGAGAGTATTACAAAAAACCCCATATGTAAAACAGAATTGCACACATAGAATTAAAGTCAACGACAGCAGCCCGAGAGCTCCCATAAGAGTGAGTTCCTTGGAGAAGCTGTTGTATTTCTGCTACATGGTTTGTATTTGACAGCGATCGCAGCTTAGTAATGTTGTCACTTGCTTGTGTTGGTGGATGCGACAGACGCCACAAACGCAGAGGCGGACATATGCGGATCAAGCGGCTCTAATTGCCGCGAAGAAAGAAAAAGATTAACTGGTCATAGAAACTGATCCCACGCCATTAGAATCAAATTGGGAGCTAATAACTAGGTCAATGCAATCAAGTCCGTTCAGCTACCAGTAACGCGATGGACTAAGGGGCAGGAACCCCCCCCCCAAACCATGCATGGAGAGATGCGTCAACAGTAAAAAAAGACACAGAGAAGAGTGACCTTGAGGTCGTCGACAGAAGAGAAGGGTCGGAGAGTAGTAGCCGGCTCCGTCACGATATCCGGAAGCACCAGTCTTGCCATGGCGAATATGGCGCCGCCTGTACGTGCTCCGCCTCAATTGGGGCCTCCCGGCAGGAGAGGGAGAGAATATGAGTGGAGGCGCGGTGGTGCACGACCTGGGAGAGCCGGCGTAGAGGGAACGACCGCACGGCCACGTCATCGTTGTCGTTGACCGTGCGGCAACGGAAGAGCAGACGGAGCCGTGGTGCACCTGCGTTGCATGCATTGGAGGGAGGGAAGTGGAAAACGGCTCAAGCAAAATCAAAACCAGCAACAGAGAGAGACCATGAGCGGGAGAGAGAGGAAATCCTAACCTTGCATGGCGGCGGCTGCCGCGCCGGTAGTGGATCCGGCACTAGGAGGAGAGGAAGGGCGGATCTGGCCGTGCCATGGCTGCCGGCTCACCTGTAGGTTCGCCACGGCATACCCTCTTCCCCCAAAGGGGTTGGGAGGTGGTTCAGTGAGAGAGCAGGGGGGGAGCCAAGGCCGTCCATCTCGTCCTTCTCGGGAGAGCGAGTGGAAGGGGAGCCGGATGAGGTGGGGATCCGGTGGGGGACGGACGGTGTTGGGCGAATCGATGGGGCGGCGGTGCACGAAGGAGGGCGCGGCTAGGGTTTGGATGAGGGGGTGAGAGGGAGATGGTGCATCCAGGAGGGGTCCGAGGATGAGAGGGATGAGGGGTGAGAGGGGGAGGGGGAGAGGGCTGCCGTTGGATCCGGACAATCCAACGTGTTTGATGCATGATCGCGTGAGGTGCTCATGGACCAATCAGAATGCAATAAAGGCCTCGATGACGTTATGACCATATAAATGGGTCGTAATTGTAAAAATAAGTTTTTTTTCATGAGAAAAGCATTTTTCTTTTTGGAGTAAAAAATAGTTTTGTTTGTGAAGAACCTACCAACTCTATGATTAGACCAAATTTTATGTATAATTGACCAAATGGTTTCATGTAAAATGTTTTCATCCATGTCTCGTCAAATTGACAGATTACCGCCGATTAAAAGCGGGAAGCGATCAAATTTGAACTTACAAACTGCTCATAGTTTCTTTTATTTTTCCAAAAATCATTCTAGGTACATAAGTACCTATTTCATCAAAGAAACTCCAAAAGTTCTCATGGACGAACGCAAGCCGGTCCTCGATGTTCCAGCCCGTGTGTGTGGTTCATGAGGATGTGTCACGTCAAGGACATGTGTAGGTTATGCCACAATAAACCACCCAGTTGCATGCATATGCATGGTGCCTTGCGCATGCAGGTGGTCCCCCTTCCCCCCTCGGGCGTTTCCAGATCAAGGATCCATTGTGGCCCCGACGGTCTAGCGGCGTTGACCGACACAGAGAGGGGGTAGGCACGGTGAACAACTACTTCTTCATGTTACGGCATGTCGTCGCGAGATGACAGACCGAGTCTAAGCCCGTTCTATCATAGGATCGCCACAGAAGACTCGGTCCCATGGACAAACGCAGCCGGTCCTCGACGTTTCCCTCCTCTTTGTGGTTCGTGAGGCATGTATCATGTCAAGACGTTGCGTAGGTTATTCCAACAACACACCACCCATTGCATGCATATGCATGGGGCCTTGCGCTGCAGGTGTGGTCCCCCCTCCCCCCCCCCTCGGGCGGTTTCCAGATCGAGGACATGCCGGTGGCCCCGACTTTCTAGGGCGTTTACCGGCACCGAGGAGTAGGTAGGCACGAGTGAACAACTGCTTCTTCGTGTTAGGCAGGTCGTCGCGAGATGACAGACCATTCTAAGCCCGTTCTATCACAGGATCGCCCACCGAAGACTCGGCTCTCGCAGACGAACGCAGCCGGTCCTCGACGTTCCCCCCCGTCTGTGTCGTTCATGAGGCATGTGTCAGTCAAGGACGTGCGTAGGTTATTCCAACAACACACCACATTTTTCATGCATATGCATGGGGCTTGGCGCATGCAGGGTGGTCCCCCTTCTCCCCCCCCCCCTCGGGCGATTTCAGATCGAGGACCCATTTGGTGGCCCCGGTAGTCTAGGGCTTTGACCGACACCGAGAGGGGGTAGTGCCACAGTGAAGAACTGCTTCTTCGTGTTACGGCAGGTCGTCGCGAGATGACAGAAAAAAGTCTAAGCCGTTCTGTAAGGATCGCCCACCGAACACTCGGTCTCGCGGCACGAACGCAGCGGTCCTCAACGTTCCAGACACCCGTCTGTGTGGTTCGGAGGCATGTGTGACCTAAAGGACGTGCGTAGGTTATTCCAACAACACACCACCCATTTGCATGCATATGCATGGGACCTTGCGCATGCAGGTTTGGTCCCCCCTCCCTCTCTCGGGCGTTTTTCAGATCGAGGACCCATCCGGTGGCCCGGCGGTCTAGGGCGTTGACCGGCACCGAGAGGAGGTAGGCCACGGTGACCAACTGCTTCTTCGTGTTACGAGTTCGTGCGCGAGATGACAGAGCAAGTCTAAGCCCGTTTGTCAAGCAGATCGCCAACCGAAGACTCGGCTCCGTGGACGAATGCAGCCGGTCCTCGACGTTCCTGCCCGTCTATGTGGTTTGTGAGGCATGTGTCAGTCAAGGAGTGCGCAGGTTTTATTCCAACAACACACCACAAATTTGCATCGTATGAATGGGGCCTTGTGCATGCAGGTGTGGTCCCCCTCCCCCTCGGGCGGTTTCTAGAATCGAGGACCCACCGGTGGCCCCGGCGGTCTAGGGCGTTGACGCACCGAGAGCGGGTAGGCCATGTGAACAACTGCTTCTTCTGTGCGTGTTCTTTTTTTTTATGTTTATTTTTTGTTGTTTTATTGGCAGGTCTCGCGAGATGACAACCAAGTCTAAGCTCGTTTTGTCACATGATCGCTGCCGAAGACTCGTCTCGGTGTACGAAACGCAGCGTCCTCGACGTTTTTCGCCCGTCTTTGTTGTCGTGAGGCATGTGTCACGTCAAGGACGTTGTAGGTTATTCCAACAACACACCACCATTGCATGCATTGCATGGGTCTTGCGCATGCAGGTGTGGTCCCTTCCACCATCGGGCTGTTCCAGACGAGGACCCATCCGGTTTGCCCCGGCTGTCTAGGGTCTGTTGACCCACCGGCACCGAGAGGGGTAGGCCACGGTGAACAACTGCTTTTCAGTTACGGCAGGTCATGCGAGTTGTTAGACAAGTTAAGCCCATTCTGTCTAGGATCGCACCGAAGACTCGGTCACACGGACGAACGCAGCGGTCCTCGACGTTCCCGCCGTCTGTGTGGTTCGTGAGGCATGTGTCACGTCAAGAACGTGCGTCGGTTATGCCAACAAACAAACCACCCATTTGATGCATATGCATGGGGCCTTGCGCATGCAGGTGTGGTCCCCGTCCACCCTCGGGCGGTTTCCAGATCGAGGATCCATCCGGTGGCCCCGACGGTCTAGGGCGTTGACCGACACAGAGAGGGGCTAGGCCACGGTGAACAAATACTGCTTCGTGTTACGGCAGGTCGTCGCGAGATGACAGACCAAGTCTAAGCCCATTTGTCACAGGATCGCCCAGCGAAGACTCGGTCTCGCGGACAAACGCAGCCGGTCCTCGACATTCCCGCCCGCCTTGTTGTTGTGAGGCATGTTTTACGTCAAGGACGTGCTTAGTTTATTCAACAACACACCACCCATTGCATGCAATGCATGGGGCCTTGCAATGCAGGCGGTTGGTACCCCTCCACCCCCCCCTCGAGGACCTATCCCCGATGGCCCGGCGGTCTAGGGAGTTGAACGGCACTGAAGGGGGGGTCGCCACGGTGAACAACTGCTTCTTTGTGTTACGGCAGGTCGTCGCGAGATGACAGACCAGTCTAAGCCCGTTCTGTCACAAGGATCGCCTCCGAAAACTCGGTTTCATGGTTGAACGCAGCCGGTCCATGACGTTCCCGCATGTCTGTGTGGTTCGTGAGGCATGTGTCACGTCAAGGACATGCGTAGGTTATTCCAAAACACACACCACCCATTTGCATGGGGCTTGTGCATGCACGTGTGGTCCCCCCTCACCCCCTCGGGCGGTTTCCAGATCGAGGACCCATCCGGTGGCCCTGACAGTCTAGGGCGTTGACCGACACGAGAGGGGGGTAGGCCACGGTGAACAAAATGCTTTCGTGTTTACGGCAGGTCGTCGCGAGATTGACAGACAAGTCTAAGCCCGTTCTGTCACAGGATCGCCCACCGAAGACCGGTCTCGCGACGAACGCAGTCGGTCACTCGACATTCCCGCGTCTGTGTTGTTCGTGAGGAACGTGTCACGTCAAGGACGTGCGTAGGTTATTCCAACAACACACCACCCATTTGCATGCGCATGCCATGGGCCTTGCGCATGCAGGTGTGGTCCCCCCCCACCCCTCGGGCGGTTTCCAGATCAAGGACTTCCGTGTGCCCCGACAGTCTAGGGCGTTGACGGCCACAGAGAGGGGGTAGGCCACGGTGAACAACTGCTTCTTCTGTTGTTACGGCAGGTCGTCGCGACATGACAGACCAAGTCTGAAGCCCATTCTGTCACAGGATCGCCCCCGAAGACTCGGTCTCGCGGACGAACGCAGTCGGTCCTCGACGTTCCCGCCCATCTTGTGGTTTCGTGAGGCATGTCGTCAAGGACGCGCGTAGGTTATTCCAACAACACACCACCCATTTGCATGCATATGCATGGGGCCTTGCTCTTGCAGGTGTGGTCCCGCTCCCCCCTCGGGCGGTTTCCAGATCGAGGACCCATCCGGTGGCCCGGCGGTCTTGGGCGTGACCGGCACCGAGAGGGGGTGGCCACGGTGAACAACTGCTTCTTCATGTTTTCGGCAGGTCGTCGCGAGATGACAGACCAGTCTAAGCTCGTTATGCACAGATCGCCACCGAAGACTCGGTGTCGCGGACGAACGCAGCCGGTCCTTGACGTTCCCGCCCGTCAGGTGTGGTTCGTGAGGCATGTGTCACGTCAAGGACGTGCGTAGGTTATTCCACAACACACCACCCCATTTGCTGCATATGCATGGGCCTGGCTCAAGCAGGTTGGTCCCCCATACCCCCTCGAGCTTCTTCGTGTTTACGACGGTCACCGTTCTCATGTTTTTTACTTACAGTCTTTAAAGTTGAGTTTGAACAAATCTAGTCCAAAACTATATATAAGTCATCAAAATGTCCTTTCATAGAAAAGCTCATCAAAGTATGGCATTTCAAAGTTTAGTCATAAACACATTTAAAATATCAGATACAAAAAGAGAGTGCTAAACAAAAACCAATAGAAGGAAAATAAAGAATTAGAACAGTGGTTACGAGGTCGATTCTCGCTTGGCAATGCCCAACATTTACCAAGAGTAGCTCACGGCAAAGCACTAAACATAGAACGTTTCTCTTCTCTTCTGTTTTCTGTGCATTCGATAATAGTTATACTTTTTTGTGTTGTTTTTCATGCTTGGCAAACCACCTACCACATTTATTACCGTCTTGTTTTTCTGCTTTCCAGATGGCCCTCGCCCTGGTTCTACAGACCGAGCACCCATCCGGAGAGGCCCATGACGTCTAGGGCATTGACCTGGCACCGAGAGGGGGTAGGCACAGTGAATAACTGCTTCTTTGTGTAGGGAGCAGGTATCGCGAGATGACAGCCAAGTGGAAGCCCGTTCTATATAGGATCGCCAGCGAAGACTCGTCTCGCGGACGACCGACCGGTCCGCGACTTCTCCGCCCTCTGTGTGGTTCGTGAGAATGTGTCACGTTAAGGATTGCGTACGTTATTCCAACAAACACACCACCCTTGCATGCATATGCACTGGGGCCTTGCGCATGCAGGTGTGTCCCCCCTCCCCCCTGGCGGTTTCCCCAGATCGAGGGAACCATCCGATGGCCGTGCAGTTCTAGGGCGTTGACCGACACCGAGAGGGGTTAGGCCAGGGGGACAACTGTTCTTCGTGTTACGGCAGGTGTCGCGAGATAATAGACAAAGTCTAAGCCCTTTCTGTCACAGGATCGCCCACATAAGATAGGCCTCGCGGACGAACGCAGACCGTCCTCGAGCTTCCTGCCCATCTTCGTGGTCGTGAGGCATTGTTCACGTCAAGGACGTGTAGGTTATTCCAACAACACACCACCATTGCATGCATATGCATGGCGCCTTGGCATGCAGTGTGAGGTCCCCCATCCCCCCTCGGGTGGTTTCCAGACGAGGAACCCATCCGGTGGCCCCGCGGGCTTGGGCGTTGACCGGCACCGAGAGGGAGTAGGCCTCGGTGACCAATGCCTTCTTTTCGTTACTAGGGGTGCGTGTGAGACGATAGACCAGTATAAGCCGTTCTGTCACAGGATCGCCCACCGAAGACTCCGTCTCACGGACAAACGCAGTGGTCTCGACATTCCCACCCGTCTTTGTGGTTCGTGAGGCATGGTGCACGTAAAGTACGTGCGTAGGTTATTCCAACAAACACCACCCATGCATGCATATGCATGGGCCTGCCGCATAAGGTGTGGTCCCCCCTCCCCCCCTCGGGCGGTTTCTAGATCGAGGACCCATCTGGTGGCCCCAGTGGTCTAGGGTGTTGACCGGCACCGAGAGGGGGTAGGCCCGTGAAAACTGTCTTCTTCGTGTTACGGCAGGTCGTCGCGAGATCACAGGACAAATCTAAGCCCTTCCGTCCGGATCGCCCACCGAAGACTCGGTATCGCGGACGAACACAGCCGGTCCACGACGTTTCCGCCCGTCCGTGTTTTGTGAGGCATGTGTACGTCAAGGACGTGTGTTGGTTATTCCAACAACCATCACCCATTTGAATGCATATGCATGGGGCCTTGCGCATGAAGGGTGGTGTCCCCCTCCCCCCTGGGTGGTTTCCAGATCTGAGACCCATCGTGGCCCCACAGTCTAGGCATTGACGACACGAGAGAGGGTAGGCCACGGTAAACAACTGCTCTTCGTGTACGGCCAGGTTTCGCGAGATGACAGACAAAGTCTAAGCAACGTTATTATCAACAGACTCGCGACCGAAGACTCGGTCTGAGACGAAACGCAGCGGGTCCTCGACGTTCCCAGCCATCTTGTGGTTCGTGAGGTATGTGTCACGTCAAGGACGTGCGTAGGTTATTGCAACAACACACCACCAATTTGCATGCATATGCATGGGGCCTTGCGCATGCAGGTGTGGTCCCCCCTCCCCCGTCGGGCGGTTTCTAGATCGAGACATCCGGTGGCCCCGGCAGTCTAGGGCTTTGACCGCACACAAGAGGGGGTAGGCCACTTGTGAACAACCTGCTTTTCGTGTTAGGCAGGTCATCGCGAGATGACAGACCAAGTCTAAGCCTGTTTGTCACAGGATCGCCCACGAAGACTCGGTCTCATGGACGAATGCCAGACCAGTCCTCGACGTTCCGCCATCTGTGTGGTTCGTGAGGCATGTGCCACGTCAAGGACACGCGTTAGGTTATTCCAAACAACACCACCCATTGCATGCATATGCATGGGGCCGCTTGCATGCAGGTGTGGTCCCCCCTCCCCCCTCAGGCGTTTTCCAGATCGAGGACCCATCCAGGGGCCCCCAGCGGCTCTAGGGGAGTTTGACCGGCACCGAGAGGGTAGCCCATGGTGAATACACCTGCGTTCTTCGTGTTACGACAAGTCACCGTTCTCATGTTTTTTATTTACATTCTTTAAATTTGAGTTTGGAAACAAATCTAGTGCAAAACATATATAAGTCCTCAATATGCTTTTTCATAGAAAAGTTCATCAAAAGATGGCAGTCATCAAAAGTCTCATGGAGCGTCGAGGTGGTGGGTAGGCCACCGGTGAACCACTACTTTTGTGTTACGAAGGTCAGCGAGATGACAGACCAAGTCTAAGGCCCGTTCTTTCACGGATCGCCCACCGAAAACTCGGTCCTAGTGGATGAACGCAGCCGGTCCCGACGTTCCCGCCCGTCGTGTGGGTTCGTGAGACTTGTGTCACGTCAAGGACGTGCGTAGGTTATTCCAACAACACACCACCCATTTGATGCATATGCATGAGGACCTGCGCATGCAGGTGTGGTCCCATCCAGTGGCCACGACAGTCCTAGGGCGTTGACTGACACAGAGATGGGGTAGGCCACGGTGAACAACTGACTTCTTCGGTTACGGCAGGTCGTCGTGAGATGATATGACAAAGTCTAAGCCAGTTCTGTCACAAGGATCGCCCCGAAGACTCGGTCTCGGGGGACGGAACGCACCGGTCCTCGACGTTCCTGCCCGTCTTTTGGTTCGTGAGGATGTGTACACACAAGGAACGTGCGTAGGTTATTCCAACAACACACCACCCATTGCATGCATATGCATGGGGCCTTGCGCATGCAGGTGTGGTCCCCCCCCCTCGGGCGGTTTCCAAATCGAGGACCCATCCGGTGGCCCTGGCGGTCTAGGGCGTTGACCGACACCAAGGGGGGGTAGGCCACGGTGATAACTGATTTCATGTTACGGCAGGTCGTCATGGATGAAGACTCAAGTTAAGCCTGTTCTGGCAAGTGATCGCCCACCAAAAACTCGGTCTAGCGGAAATATGAACGCAAGGCAGGTCCTACGAGCTCCCGCCCATCCTGTTGTGGTTCGTGAGGCATGTGTTACGTCAAGGACGGCGTAATATGTGTTATTCCAACAAACACCACCACATTTGCATCATATGCATGGGGCCTTGCATTGCAGGTGTGGCCCCCCTCCCCTCGTGGGTATCCAGTCGAGTGACCCATCCAGTGGCCCGGTAGTCTAGGGCATTAACGAAAACAGAGAGGGGGTAGGCCACGGTGAACAACTGCTCTTCGTGTTACGGCAGGTCGTCGTGAGATGGGAGCAAAGTCTAAAGCCCTTCTGTCACAGGATCGCCCACCGAAGACACGTTCGCGACGAACGCAGCCGTCTCGGCGGTCCCGCCCGTCTTTGTGGTTCGTGAGGCATGTGTCACGTCAAGCGTGTGTAGGTATTCACAACTCACAACCTATTGCAAGCATATGCAGGGGCCTTGCGCATGCAGGTGTGGTCCCCCCTCGCCCCCCTCAGGCGGTTTCCAGATTGAGGACCCATCCGATGGCCCTGGCGTCTAGGGCATTAATCGCACCAGGGGGGTAGGCACCGGTGAACAACTGTGCTTCATGTTACGGCAGGTCGATCGCGGCAGATGATAGGAACACAGTCTAAGCCCGGTCTTATACAGGACGCCCACGAAAACTAGGTCTCGAGGATGAACGCAGCCGGTCCTCGACGATTCCCCGCCAGTTTGTGTCGTTCGTGAGGCATGTATCACATCTAAGACGTGCGTTTGGTTATTCCAACAAACACCACCCCATTTGACATGCATATGATGGGGCCTGCGCATGCAGGTGGGTCCCCTCCCCCCTCAGGCGGTTTCAGATCGAGGACCCATCGTGGTAGCCCCGGCAGTCTAGGGCATTGACCGACACAGAGAGGGGGTAGGTCACGGTGAACAACTGCTTCTTCGTGTTACAGCAGGTCGTCGCGAGATGACAGACCAAGTCGAAGCCCGTTCTGACGGACGAACGCAACCGGTCGTCGATGTTCCCACCCGTCTGTGTGGTTCGTGAGGCATGTATCACGTCAGGGAAACGCGTAGGTTATACCAACAACACACCACCCATTTGCATGCATATGCATGGGGCCTTGCGCATGCAGGTGTGGTCCCCCATCCCCCCCACGGGCGGTTTCTAGATCGAGGACCCATCCGGTGGCCCCGGCGGTCTAGGGAGTTGACCGGCACCGAGAGAGGGTAGCCCTTGGTGAATACCTGCTTCTTCGTGTTACGACAAGTCACCGTTCTCATGTTTTTTACTTTACATTCTTTAAAGTTGAGTTTTGAACAAATCTAGCCCAAAACATATATATAAGTCATCAAAAAGGCCTATTCATAGAAAAAGTTTAGCAAAAGTCATGGCATTTTCAAAGTTTAGTCATAAAAAGATTTGAAATATCAGATACAAAAAGAGAGTGCCAAATAAAAAAACAAATAGAAGAAAAATAAAGAATTAGAACAGTGGTTACCGAGGGTCGATTCTCGGCTCTCGGCAATGCCCACCTTTACCGATAGTAGCTCATGACAAAGCACCTAAACCTAGAACGTTTCTGTTCTCCCTTTGTGTGCATTCTCGATAATATGTCTTATACTTGTTTTTTGTTGTTTTCTTCCATGCTTGGCAAACCACCTTACCACATTACAGTTACCATCTTGTTTTCTGCTTTCCAGATGGCCCTCGCCCGATTCTAAAGACCGAGCACCCATCCGGTGGCCCCGGCGGTCTAGGGCAATGACCGGCACCGAGAGGGGGTAGGCCATGGTGAACAACTGCTTCTTTGTCTTATGGCAGGTCATCGCGAGTTGACAGGCCAAGTCTAAGCCCGTTCTGTCATAGCATCGTCCATCGAAGCCTCGGTCTCGCAGATGAACGCAGCCAGTCCTCGACGTTCTTGTCCGTCTGTGTGGTTCGTGAGGCATGTGTCACGCCAAGGACGTGCGTAGCTTATTCCAACAACACACCACCCATTTGCACGCATATGCATGGGGCCTTGCGCATGTAGGTGTGGTCCCCCCTCCCCCCCTCAGGCGGTTTCCAGATCGAGGACCCATCCGGTGGCCCCGGTGGTCTAGGACATGGACCGACACCA